>VXAB01011345.1:139673-168695 GCA_013399175.1 Odontophorus gujanensis
ACACAATATAAAATCTTGAATTTTCTTCACAATATTTCTCATTAATATTTCCCTAATGAATTAAATTAGAAACTTCAAAAGTCTTTTTGCTTTCCTTAACTATTTTTTTTTTCCTGGAGGTTATTTCAGGGAAATTGCACCATTTGCAGCATACTAAGCACCAGAACTCATATTAATTTTATTGAACGCTTATATGTCATGCCATGCCATATTTTAGGATTTCCAAGCTTTTGCAACTATTTGATTGCATCATTCACTTATTTTTGCCTAAGAACTTTCTCAAGTTTGTGTCTTATAAATTAAAATACGAGAAAATTACCTCATTCTTTTTTTTTTTCCTTCACTCTAGTTTGTATGAGAAATCAGGAATTATATGTCTCCCCCTGCCCTCTAATCTTGTTGATTCTACCGTGAGTTTGGTAAATACCCAATACCTTGTTCTTAAAATACTGAGTATAATAGGAGTACACACATTAATGAACACTAGAGCTTTTCTGAAGAATGAATGCCTCAGTTGTAGAAAACTCTTCAATATGAGACTGCAGACTCACATCATCACCTGAAAGTCCAATCATGAATTATTCAGAAGGTGCATAGGTCTGGGAAATGAAAGCTCACTAAATTTATGTGTACATTGTCTGATTTGCTCCAAATTATAGACATAATTTTAACAATTTCTTATGAAAATAATTTGATTCTTTTTTAATTCCTGCAAAGCACATGTTGAGTTTTGAATATTTACATTCATATAGAAGTAATCTCCTATTTTATCTTCCATTCTCTATGTAACTTTAACACCACATCTAAATGTTTCTTTTAACTTGGTCATTTTCCAGACCAAAAAAAAATAAACACTTCTTCTCACAAGGAAGCAAGTATTATATAAGCACAACTGCATTTTCACTGAGTACTTATCACCTGTTCTACTTGAATGTTCTAATTTTTACAAACAAATTCTCAAACATGAGTCTTTAAAATAAAAATAATAACAATTAAAACACCATTTATCAATAAGTACCCAGAAATATTTTTATAACCAAAGTAGAATAGATATCCCAGAAAAAAATAGTAACAAAAAAGTTGTACTCTTAAAAGCTATAGACTGCAGAGGTTTGTGCAATGCTGTTATCAAATTTGTTATTCAAATGTCAGCCTCAACTTTTGAAACTGTTCATTTATTTTTCATAAGGTCATGGAATTATAGAAAAAGTAGTGTGTAAGAGGCCTAAAAATCATCTATTCCAATCATCCTGTCTTGGCCCAGGACACCTTACACTACATCAGATTGCACAAATTCCCATCCAACCTGGCCTTGAACACTTCCAAGAATGGGGTACACACAGCTTCTCTGAGCAAACTGCTTCAGTAGCACAGCATCCTCACACTGGCTAACTTCTTCCTAATATCTGATTTAAACATACATTCTTTTAGTTTAAAACCATTACCCCTTTTATTGTCACTGCAATCCCTGATGAAGAGTTTCTACTCCTCTTTTCTTTAGGTCTCTTTTAAGTACTGAAAGGCAGTAATGTCTTATATTATAAAATAATATAGTAATAAATAAGGTCTTACTATAAAAACCTTATCTTTTCTAGGCTAATAACTCCAATCCTCTCAGTTTTTCTTAATAGGTGAGATGCTCCTACTCTCTGATTATCCTCCTGGCCTTCCTCAAGATGTGCTCTAGCAAGCCTATATCTTTCTTTTGTTGGAGTCCCCAGAACTAAATGCAGCATTCTAGGTGAGGTTTCACAAAGACAGAGTAGAGGGAAAAAAACACTTCCTTTGATAACTAGTTGCTCTTCAGGGCTGCTCTCTATTCACTCATTATCCAGCTTGTATTCATTTGACATTTCCAAGACCCATGTACAAGAATTTGCACTTGGCCTCTTGAATTTCATAATGTTTGAATGAGCCCACCTCTCAAGCTTGTCAAAGTGACTCGGGATGACATTCCTTCCATTCAGAATGTTAACTGCATCATTCAACTTGGTGCCACCCATAAATCTGTTATGAGGGCATTCAATCCACCTGGCCATGTCACAAACAAAGATGTTAAATAACACTGGTCCAAATACAGTCTGTTTAGAAGCAACATTCATCACTGGTCTGTCCATAAATGCTGAGGTGTCACCTGCAATACTTGGAGTGCAAACATTCAGACAATTCCTTATCCACACAGTGGTTCATCTGTCAAATCTGTACCTGTCTAATTTGAAGAGAAGAATGTCATGATGGGCACTATCAAATGCTTTGCGCAAGTTCAGGTAGATGATATTAGTTGATATTCTCTTGTCCACCAACATTGTAACCCCACTGCAGAAGGCCACTAAATTTGTCAGGTCAGCCCCGAGAGGTAACAGGTTCTGCAGATGATGGTTGTTCTTGAAAGCACTAACCTCTGTGGTAAGAATGCAGCTGCACTGCAAGAAGAAATCATAAAGCGTAATTCCATATTAAACCTGCCAGCACTCAACCTGGTCAGAGGTACACTTGGAGAGATCTGTGATGGCCAGCTTATAACCTTCTGCTTGAGTCATGCTCATTGAAATACAGCCGTTTTCTTCACTGATGGTCTGCAGTCTTTCATTCGAAATTAAAACTGTAATGATTGGCTCTTGAATTTTTCAAGTTCAGTCCTTCATTGTATTGCATTTACATGACAAGGTTTTGGTAGCAAGGGGGCTGTAAAAATGGCTTCTGTGAGAGCTGCCCAGCAGCTGTTCCATATTAGATAAGAGCCTGCTTCATCTGACTCCAAAAGTGACTCAGTACCTGCCAAAATTGAGCAAGTGATTGACATTTATTATGCTTCTTTAAGACCAAATTTATAAAGGAAATACTTTCTGTGCAGTAGTAGCTGGGAGAAAGGATTGAGTAAATGTAGAGAGAAAGAGCTTTGCAAACACTAAGGTCAGTGAAGAAGGAGGAAACAAGGTCCAGGCACTGGAGCCTTCTCATGAGCCCAGGGAAAAAACCACTGTGGAACAAACTTTTCCCATGGGGTAACATGGCAGAGCAGATCTCCACATGTAGCCTATGGAAGATCCCACAGTGAACTGTGTGGATGTGTCCTGAAGGAGTCCATAGCTCATGGAAAGCCCCTCCAGGAAATGACTCTGGGCTGGACAGAGAATGGAGAGTAGCCCACAGGTAAGCAAGACATCTAGTGGGAGCTGCCACCCATTGAGGACCCATGCTAGAGCGGACTGTTACTGAAAGATGGACCCCGTGGTGTGAACCCATATTGGAGTCGTTCTCTGATTCTACAATTCTATAATTTTATGATTCTTGAGGGACTGCAGTCTGTAGGAAACTCATCCTGGATCAGTTGGGAAAAGACTATGTCAGGTGGACAGGGTCCTACACTGGGCCAGGAGAAGAGTGTAAGGAAGAAGGAGCATCAGATGATTAAGTGTTACGGACTGACCACAACTCCCATTCTCTGTTTCCCTTTGGAGTGAAGGATTTAGAAGATAGTGGTTGGAGAAATGATCTAGTTTGCTCTTAGTTGCTTACTGGTCTAGTCTGTTAGTATTAGGCAATATCATATCCCTATGCTGAATATGTTTTACCTCTCATGGTATCTGGTGGATGATCTCTCTGATCTTTATCAACCTATGTCCCTTTATCACCTGTCATGGTTTTATGATTTTTTTTGTCATTGTTATTCCGCATATAACATCATGTAATGCAGTGGGAGTTAAAGAGTTAATACTCCAGTTCCGTGAATCATCAACAGTTCCAACCTGTCTCAGAAGAGAAGATACCCCAGAGGGCTTTGCACTACTCTGCATTTTTTCCATTTTCTGCTCAGAGGAAAAGATAAAAACTGTTTACATGTCACAAGACACTGCTTATTTTTGCTTTCAGATCATCCCAGCAGCGGGTGCAATCCCATGTGTCCAAATCATAAACCGTCTTACTTGTTATCGTGGGGTCATTCTCAGTGGCCCACACAAGCATCTGCTGCAAAGTTGCAGAAGGCACAGACTTCTGTTTTTCAAGGATGACCTGGAAAGTTGCCAAAGCATCTCTCTGCTCTGAGGTCATATTGTTCCCAAAAGTGTACTGCTGCTTACGTTCACAAAAGCCATGAGTACATGTGCAGACATGTTTTTCTCAATGCCACACTCCTCATTGCTTCCTTCCAGTGCAATTTTCACCTCTTGATGGCGAAAGGCCAGCTTTCTCTCAGCAGCTTCTCAAGTTTGCTTCCTTAACAAGTATTATATTATCATTATATTACAGCATTATACACAGCTCAGTAAGCACAAGCCAAGCCCCACATAAGCCATTTCTCCTCAGATCTTTCTGAGCTGCACCATCCCTTACTCTAATACTTGCTTAGTTTCTCAGGATCCCACAGGTGTTCAAGAGTAAAGTCCCATGACATCAAGGGTCCCCATGCTTCTAATCTCCTTCCTAAACCTCTCCACATTCCCTGCCATTCCAAATTCTCAGGTTTTGAGAAAGGCTTCCTCCACATGGTGTAAAATCCTATTTCAGAGAGTACATGCAGGGAAACTGATAACACAGTCCCTAAGCTGGTATCCCAAACATGCATAAGAAACTGAAAAGATAACCTGGAAACCAGTCCAAACATCGTATCATCTGTTACATCAGCCTCGATGTATAGGGGTCTGGCAGGTATCACCATCAGTGCCCTTAAGTGGTTATACACAGATACAACTCCAGTACCAAACATAAAAAAATTAAAAAGAAACCAGTATATTCTAAGGAACTAGTCCTCTATGCAATAATCTTACAATGAAGCAGAGATTCTCAATTGCTGTCATTCTCCACCAATAATTGTCACGTTGTTATCTGTGTCAGGGACACAAGGAAAAAGGAGGGAGAGGGATTTTACCACAACAGATTTTAAAATTAAAACTTACTTTTTTTTCCAAGTAAGATTTTTTCTTCCAATTGACAGTACTCTTATCAATCATATTTAATCTGCAGTATAAATGTTACTCCATACTATTATGATAAAAACCTATACTTCCTATACTTTTCTGGAAAGTTTTTATTTGATAAATATACTGAAATCACTAAACTTTGAGCCTTGTGTCAAAGGAATCTAGCAAAATTTTACAACCATGTCTAACTTGCTGATAATAATATCTGCTTCCACTACAGTGAATAATTTATTTATTAAGGAAAAAGAGGCTTGTTTCTTAAGTTCAGCCATGCAGTTTGTATTTATGTTGGACACCAAATAAAAGTAAATTGGTAAATTTGGGTATTAATTTAGCAAATTTTTAGAGTCAAGGAATCTGTAGAACTACTTTAATCTGCATCTCTGTTTTATTTTTATTTTTATTTTTTTTTAATATGAAGAAATATATAATCATTTCTAAATCTCTGACATATTCACATCATTATTCACATCATTTTTTCTCTCTCTCTTCATGTGCAAAGTTCCCATCTTCATTTTTCCCTGATGTTCTAGTGTTAGTAGTTTAGCTACAACAGTGCTTTCTTTGCCATGTTCTTATTGCTGACACGTTAATATTAACTTCTCCAGCAGCCAGTTTTGTAGCCTGGAATGTCACTTTGAAAGCATTTTCTATGTTTATGTCCCAAATGATCTTGTTATTCAGGGGATGAGAAATTTAAAATTCCAAATGAAATAGTTTCCTCTTTCAAATTTTATTCTCACACATATATTTTATGTCCTTTACTTTTTTCGCAACTGCATAAACTGGCTCCAAGTGTTGTAAGGACATGTTGGATAATAAGTATTTTCACAATTACTTTACTATTTTTACCTTTGTTTCTCTTCTGTACTAAAAGTTGCAGTGCATCTGGCAAATATATTAAGTTTTTCTTACCTCCTCCCCTACTATTTCATTTTCACGGTTATTCACACAGCTTTCCATGTAGATTCTCCTTCCTGCAAAAGTTCAACAGTTGTATTCATTTTGTCATTATTCAGGTCAACATAGACTTCTTGTTTTTTACACAGAATCACAGAATCATACGATGGTTAAGGTTGGAAGGGACCTCTGACGATCCTCTGGTCCAGTCTCCCAGTTCATGCAGGCCAGTTACCCAGGACTCCATCCAGGAAGTTCTCCAAGGATCGACAACTACTCTGGACAGCCTTTGCCAGTGCTCAGTCACCCTTATGTTAGTTTTTCTTGATATATAAATAGAACTTCCTGTGTTTCAGTCTGTACCTGTTCTCTTTTGCCCTTTTAATTGGTCACCATCGAAAGTAGCCTGATTTCATCCTCTTCTCAACCACCGTTAAGGTATTTATAAACACTGATGAGGTCTTCCCCTTGTGCTTTTTGAACAGTTGTATCTCTTACAGGTGTTGGGCTTTTTTGTTTGTTTGTTGTTATAATTTTAATAAGAAAGATAATGCAGCATCTTATAATGCAGTGGCAATGATGGTAAACAGGATGAGACAGTATTGAGAAGAGAAAGTTATAAGAAGACACTGGATTAATACTTGTTGAAAATAGTCACCTAAGCAGTATGGATAAAAAGAAAAGAAAGAGGAATTCAATGCCTCTTTTTGCTTCAGTTTTTAATATTAATACTAGATTTTGGGGTGCCTAGCCCTCAGAGTTGGAGGACCATGACTAAGGGAGCAAGTGACTTTCCACTTATGATCACTGAAATAGTAAGAGACCTGTTGTACCAGCTGAATCTTCATAAGTCCTTGGGGACCAATGGGATTCATTCCAGAGTAAACAGATGTTATAACTGGACTGCTCTCAAAACTTTACCAAAGGATTTAGGAGTCTGGGGAGATTCCTGCTGACTGGAAGCTTTCCAGCATTATACTAACATTCAAGAAGAGCAGGAGTCAGTATGCTACTGACCTGTTAATCTAACCTTAGAACCTGGAAAAGTTATGGTGATTGTAGTGCTACTGATGATTGCTGCTGAAAGGTATTTTAGTTAACATGATGGGAATGATCTGTTTTAATGATCTGATATCCTTCTATGATAAGGTCACAATGATGGATTAAGAGACAGCAATGGATTTTAGTAAGGTCTTTGTCAGTCCCTAATGGTATTCTGCTGGACAAACTATCCAACTGGGAGATGAATGAGTTCACACTACCCTGAGTGAAGAACAGACTCAATAATAGAGCGCAAAGAACTGTAGTGAATCTGGCTTGGAGTCAGTCACTTAAGTGGTATTCAGTGGTGTTCTTCTCCTGGGGTTTATTGCTAGGGTCACTTCTGTTCAACATTTCCATCAATGATTTGGGTTTAGAAGTTGAATTCATCCTTAACAATTTTATTGCTGCCACTGCACTGGGAAGTTGTGTTCACTCCCTGGAGTGGTAAAATGCATGGGAATAGCAAAAAATTGCATGAGGGATGATTCAGATTAGACATTAGGAAGCAATTATTTACTATGAGTGTGGTTAAACACTGGAACGTATTTCCTAGTGAGGTGGTTGATGCCTCATGTCTTTCTGTGTTTCAGAGACATCTGGATGATGCCCTAAATAATATGCATTATCTTTTCTTTAGCTCTGAAGTGGTGAGGTAATAGGACTTGATGGTCTTTGTAGATCTCTTCACACTTGAACTATTCTATTATATTCAATGTGATTCAATTCAATTAATTCTATTGAATGCTACTTAGTGGTCTCTAATTAGATTTTGTACTACTGGTCGTCACTCTCTGGTCCTAGACATATAGCCAGTTTTCAGTCCAAATCACTCTTCTTGATTTATTTGTTACTAGCTTTATTCTTAAAGGTGGGATTCAGGACAGTCGTATAGCATCTTAAGACGTCTACACCTTGAACTTTTATAGTCTCAGTGCTTTACATCAATTTAAGAATTCATGAAAATTAATAGATGAGTTTAGGATGCAATCAACATAAAATAATAAAAACAATAATCTTTGGGGAAAAAAAAAGAATGCAAAAATTTATATTGCTGCCATGATTATTTTATTTTATTTATATTTACATTTTAAAAATCTGGATTAATAATGATTCAGTTTGTTTTAAGGCTTCATGTTTGTAGCATTGCATGACTTCCATTTATAGTTCTCCAAACCCAACTTTCACTGACTCTGTAACTCTTCAGCTAAGTATTTGTATAGTGTTTTTCCAAAACCTTCATAGCAGCATTTTTTTCTTTTGTTTTTGTCATACTGTAGTTCTCATGCTGTTTCTCTCTTGACTTTGTACATGAAAAACCTGATACTGTAGTTATGATAGATACTCAGATAAGAATTGTGTTTAAAGGAATCGGTTAGATTCATGTCTTCCCGCTATCCCCATCCCTCTTTATTTTAATAAAGTGAAGATTTCAGTTTTCAAACCAGACAATTCACTGATCTAACAATGTGAGTAGGTACATTCACTGTAATAACACTGGCCAAGTATAGTACATATATAACAATATAAGTTTGCAACAGTTTTGAAATGCTTAAAACCTTTTTTCCTTATCTTCCTAAAACTAGTATATATTTCATTCATGTCTGTAGGATTCCTACTAAATATATATTTTGACTTTCAAAAAATGAAAAATGAAATTAATTTTCTTATAGAATAAATTAAATAGGTTGGGACAATTTCCATGTTTTATGGACATGATCCAACATGTTAGTTAAAGATGTGCTTAAGTGCTGTGTTGGATCAGGTCCTAGTAACTGAGGAGACTCTGAAACGTTTTCCGTAATGACTAATAGGTTTGCTCCTTAGCCATTTTGATGTTATTTGCTGAATTAGATGCATTAGAGAAGAAATAAGCAAAAGATACAGTGTTCCTCAAACCTTCTACATCTGTATCTTCATGTTACTAAATCAAAAAAAGATGAAATTCCCTTTTCAAAATTCATCTAGTATCTCTGTAGTCATATATATGAGTTTCATAGATATTTTCCACGCTTAAGAAAGGAAGAAAAAAGAGAAGAAATTTTTCAACAGATTTTTTTTTTTTTTCTGTACAAACAGAAATTTTGTAGATAAATAGCATTTAGTATGGTCTTTCCCACTATTTTGCTTATGACATTTATGTAAATAAATGACATAAAAAAGACATAAATGTTACCTGCTACGACTAAGCATTTATGTTTCAGACAGCTGAAATGATGTGATCATATTTTTATACAGAAATCATTCTTTCCCTTCTTAATCCATGAAGTATTGATAGTAAGTTTTTTTATTATCTATTACTTTTGTGACATACATGGATTGTTGTCTCTATTTTTTTCTTTTATTATTCATTATATATTACAGAAGTTCAGTCAAAACTTATTTGACAAAGAGTAGTGAAAATTTTAAGATAGGTATGCATATAATTGAATTCATAAACAACATTAAAAAGCTCATGTGTGTGTAACCTCTACAAATAAAATGAGTAACTAAAGCAGAGAAATGTGTGGACAAATAAAATTTCTGATGAAGGACTCTGCTAGATAAGGACAGTACAGGGAGTAGCTATAAATGTTATTATAAACAATCTAAAGACATCAAAAAGGCCTATGAACATTTTCTAGATAGGATTCTGAACACATTTTACAAGAATATTTAGATTTTTTTTTTTACTTATTCATGTTCAAATTCTTTAGCTTTGTGAACTGTAAATATATAGTGAAGTTATTTGATTATTGTCATGGCAACCTCTTCTTGCAGAGACTAGAGACTCATTTAACTGCTGAATATTTTCAGAATTACTTTTTGAAATACACAGTTAATTCCCAAGAGAGAATAATAGGGAAATTTTCCTGTATAAATGTTTAGTATTTTTGATATGGTAACGTTATGGGGAGAAAGTCAAACTTTTTTTCTCATCTCTTTTATACGGTGCATATTTCAGTGAAATGAAGTACATGATACATAATTTGTGATTCAGTGAAATTCCCAACTGATGTGGTAGCCTTCTATGATGGAATGATGTCAGCGGCTAAAGGAAGGGCAACTAATGTAATCTACTTGGACTTCTCAAAGTCTTTGACATGATCCCACACAACAGTTTTACCTCTAAATTGGAAAAGTATGGATCCAAAGGATGGACTATTTGGTGGACAAATAATTGGTTGGATTGTGGTAAAAGATGTTGGTCCATGGCTCTAAATCCAGGTAGAGGCTGATGATGAGTGATGTTCCTCAGGGATCAATATTGGGAGCAGTTCTTTAACATCCTTATGAATGACATAGTTTGTGGGATTGAGCACATCTTCATCAATTTTGCTGACAAAATTAAGCTGAATGGTGCAGTTAATACAACAGAAGGCAAAGATGCTATGCAGAGGGACACATGAACCTTGAAAAGTGGGTCCATGCAAATCTATTGAGGTTCAACAAGGCAATCTCACATATGTATACAAACTGAGAGAAGAGTTGCAGCAAACCTCCAAAGAAGGACTTAGGAGTCATGGTAGACAAAAAGCTTGGCAAGAGCCAGCAGTGTGCACTTGCAACCTAGAAGGCCAACTGTTATCCTGGGTTGCATCAAAAGAGGAACAAACAGCAGGGAGAGAGTTGATTGTCCCTCTCTATTTTGCCCTCATGAGACCTCAGCTGGAATACTGCATCCAGGTCTGGGGCCCATGCACAAGAAAAAATGTAGAGTTGTTGAAACAGGTCCAGAGATGGGTCAAAGAGATGATAAAAAGTCTGGAGCCTTCTTTCTACCCTTAATAAAGGTTGTTACAGACATTGGTGAGAACCCCTCTGAGCATTTCCTTCTCTAGGCTAAACTTTCCCAGTTCTCTCAACCTTTGCTTGTAGGAGAGATGCTATGATCCATTAGAATTCACTTCAAGAGTAATGGAAATTCTTAATTGTGTTTACTCATATAACTATGCTCTCATGTGGGAGAGAAAAGGCCTTAGGTTTTGGCAACTCAGTGTGATCCACTATTAGGATTGACTAGAGCTGAATCTCAGTTCTTCCAAAGCACTTCTTAAACTGTATAATTGCATTTTCTTTATGCTGTCTGTAATAAATTGACTTGGAATATCTCTGTTGAGATATGGAAAAGGGAAATCTTTTCTACTTTTATATTTCACAGTCTTACAAAGTTCAAAAGAGTCTGTCAAGTTAAAAGTGCTATTCAGTTTTAATATTTAGTGCTGACCTCAATTTTTTGTTTCTCTTGAAGAAAGATAGTATCAAGTAATAAATCAAGCCATAAAGAATAGATATTGTGTTCTTAGAAAAATTTATTATGCTCAAGTGAAATTTAGCAGAAAATATAGTTTGATTTATTGCTTTTTGTTTAAACAGCAACTCCTGGAGCAAAGCAGCATGATGGTACTAGAACACATGTTCAAGTTTTGGAAGGCTGGGAATAGCAATGCAGAGGGTTGTAAATTTTTCTCTTAATGCTGCAGTGTAGACCAATATATATAATTTAGAGACTACTTTTCCTGTTAATTGAATATTGACAGTTAAATAGTAAAACAGAATTACAAAAAGACAGGGATCTCCTCGAAAGAGTCCAGCAAAGGGCTATGAAGATGATAAAGGGCCTGGAACACCTCCCTTATGAAGAAAGGTTGAGAGACCTGGGGCTGCTCAGCCTTGAAGAAAGAAGACTCAGAGGGGATCTGATCCACATCTATAAATATCTGAACAGTGGGAGGCAAAGAGACAAAGCTAGACTCTTCTTGGCAGTGTGTGGGGTTCGGATGAGGGGAAATGGCCACAAACTGAAGAATAGCTAGTTCCCCACAAATGTATGTGGAAACTTCTTCACAGTGAAAGGTGATGGAGCACTGAAACAGGTTGCCCAGAGAGGTTGTGGAGTCTCCTTTTCTGGAGAAGTTCAATACTTGCCTGGACACCTACCTGTGCAACTTGGTATATGGAGCCTGCTTTGGCAGGGAGATTGGACTAGATGATCTCTAGAGGTCCCTTCCAACCCTTACAAATCTGTGATTCTGTAATTCTGTGATTATCATTCATTATTTATATTCTGGCACTTCATTTCATAGGTATTTATTTAAACATATCATTCTGATTAAAAGACAAACCATTAACAAAAATGTTAAAAGATTTATGTTTATATCTTGTCTATTTCTCTCTGTCTCTCATTATTATTACTATTATCATTATTATTTTTTCTGTAGAATCTTTCTCAATGTCAAAATCATGGTACAGTCAAAGAAATTTAATTTTGCTAGGAGACATCTTCACTAAATTAATTTATAGTCTCCTTCCTGGATTTATCAAACTTCCTTCACAACAAAGTTTCTTACAGAGAACTGTAGTACTTTGTATTTTTGTAGCTCTGTCACAATGTACTGCACTTTACATTTAGCCTTGCCTGTTAAATAAACATATACCTTTAATAATAACCAAACCCATGACAATGTTACCCTACAATTAAATTGCTACTGGGAACACTTCACATGCACTTCATCTTTGCTTTTACCTCTTTTACTTGTTCATATATATGAACATACGTTGATGTGTTTTGTTTATTTGCCGTTTTTATTGTTGTTTTTTTCCAGAAATATTTATAACACAATTTTGAGTTAACACATGGCAGGCTGTTAAGCACCACACAACTGTTTATTCACTCTCCGCTCCTTTATAAGACTTCCTTTATAAAGGAAGATAAGGGTATTAGTAATTATAATTATATGTATTTACAAAAAAGTGAGGCACAGCACAATTTCTCACAATTGTGAGCAATGCCCAGAAAGTCCCTGAACAACCATTCCCTTCATCAGCCAACTCCCCTCAGTTATAAAGTTTTTCCATGATATATGGTATAAGATATCCCTTTGGTTAGTTTGTGTTAGCTGTTCTGGTTCTCTCCCCACCAAACTTCTTGTGTCCCCCTACATTAAAAGGACAGTATAAGAAGCTGAAATTTCCTTGGCACTGTGCAGCATTATTCAGGAACAATTAAAATATTTTTATCAGTACTGTTTTTTTTCCTGAAGTCACACCACAGCATCATACCAGACACTGTGAAGAAATCCAACATTGTCCTTAACAGGACATACAGGACACACACATACACAGAGTAATCTTGCAGATTAGAATATAAATCTTAATAAAATAGAATTTTTCTTAAATATTATGATATTTGCCGACTCTAAGGAAAGTTTGGACAGACCAGAAAGTAGAGTGGAGAAAGAACTGAAGGAGTAATTATTTATTTCACTCTAATTGCATGGAATCCTTTCTACATGTCATCATGCAGAAAATCTAATCTTGGAACAAATATAGGCCTCCTACTAGAACTTTTAGGTATATTACATGCCATAAATCAACACTGGTATTATTTTTTAGGCTTGACAGTCCAAAAGAATGGATGCAGAGCAATATACAATTGACCGGGATTGATCATTTTAATCCAATGCATATGTGCTTGTAAAAAACAAAACAAAACAAACAACTTTAAAGTTTTGACACCAGTAACTTTCTTTCAATGTGGTTTTATTTTCAATCATTATTCTATGGTTTATGAGCCAGGTGTTTGCAATTAGTCACTCACCACAAGCGCCACACAAAATATAAAAGAAAATCAACACTAGCAAGTTAATATAATGATTTTGCCATTGTTTATCAGTAATCAGACAACATCTTTCTACAATTTGCATAATCAAAAGCAGATGGATAATTCATTTAGGCAATTAAAAGCCCATTTAAAGTGCTTTTATAATCTCCCAGTTATTTTAGAGTCACAGGTGATATTCATAATATAGGAATAAGTAAGGAGGCATACTACTTGTCATTGGAAGAATGGTAGCAGATAAAGGGCAAATGAATGATCAGAAATAAAAATAACTGTATTGAGAATTTCAAGAAAAACTATGATGCCATCACATGCTCCATGTCAGACCAAATGTGGTTGTTCTAATCGCAGTCAATTATATTGAGTGGCACTATATAACAGTTTACTTTAAAATGTACAGGAAACAAAATGCTCATTTCAAGTAACAAAATTAGTAAAGAGATCCAGAAAAAAAAAGAACAGTTGGAGGTAGTTCGTAGTCAGTTTATGAAATACAATAATTCATTCATCTATGTTTTGTCTAACCATGAAAAAAGAGAAGACATTGACCCTAAATTTGATGACATATTAAGAAATAAGAAAACATAATAAAAATATTTATTATTTTTTTACTGGAAACATTAGGGGTGAAAGTGTTGATTGTGGCACAGTACTGATGAAAATATGTGAATATGTGGATATTTTTACTCACTAGGAAATACTATGTAGAAGATTCTTCCTGTATCATGTTTTATGGCCATTTTTTTGTATGTGAGTACTGAATAAGAGGTTTCGCACTCTACACAAAATAGAGATGAGTAGAAATATTCACAGGCCATAATTCTGTTTTCTTTCG
This sequence comes from Odontophorus gujanensis, assembly GCA_013399175.1. Taxonomy (NCBI): domain Eukaryota; kingdom Metazoa; phylum Chordata; class Aves; order Galliformes; family Odontophoridae; genus Odontophorus; species Odontophorus gujanensis. The sequence continues at coordinate 153,973 of VXAB01011345.1, forward strand.
TATTGTTTTAGTTAAGAATTACTGTTTCAGGTATTTCTGAAAGCACTGCAACAGGGTAAGTAACAGAAGAAAGTGATTCCGATTTTAGCATTTTGTTTGTCTGTTCTTACTTTTATTTTTTCTTCATCTCCTGTCTTTCTGCTCCAGTTCATGAAAAAATTGTTTCTACATTCACTTCAGTCTTAATCAGTTCTCAGGTTATTACTTTTCACTTATTTCTGTATATTATTCATCCTTTTAACTTATGCTTTATTAATGTATCCTAAGCATTTTGTAGACTCCTCAAATGAATTAAATTATAATACTTCAAAAACACCCTGAAGCAAGAGAATCAGGTCTTTCAACATGCGCTTAATATTTTAGACTTTTTGCAAACAAATAATCTAATATGATATCTTGATAAAACAATGTGTCAGCCAATACATAAACTCCTAGAAGATTTTATGTGAGATGAACATTCAGATGTAAACACAAAACACAAACTCAGAAAAGACAGATTTCCAGTAATGAAATTCTGTGCCATAGCAATGACATAGAATTACTTGATATAATCTCAATCAAGTTTTATCAGAATTGCACATTTGATTCCTTTTTGCTCAATTCCTAATCTGCAAAAAAAATTATTTTCATACTTTGTTGTCAATGGTCTTTCAAAGATAATCCAGGACACTTTCTAGGCTCTGCCAATACAGTGCAAAATGATTTCAGGAAAATTATATTTCAGTTTCTTTGCAAGATTTGTAAGCACACTGTAAATCTTCATGTACCCTACTGCTAAAGGTCTTGCTTTTTAGTTATACAGCTACTGGATAGCTGCTACTGAATAAATACTTAATACTTTTTACAATAACACAATCAATTAACAAAAAAATTGAGAAAAAATATTTTCTGTTCAAAATTAAAGAAAATATATAAGCACAGTAAATTTGATGATAATGAGTTCTGTTTTCTTCTGCTTTGACAAATCATAGATGACAAGATAGCTGTAGTTTGTAAGTTTATGCTTGTGGATTTGAACTCATGATCTAAACTAATATTGCGATCTTTTTTTAAAAAATGAGGAAGATCTGAAGGCAGTAGACATCTCCTGATAAGTAAGAAATGTGATGAACTTTTGTCCCATGACATATAGCCCTACCTCTCTCTGCTGTCTACAGGGCATCCAGTATTCTAGAACGTTTTCGTTGCAAGACCGTATTTTCTTTCCTAATAAGGTGCTTATACATATTTAATCTTATAGTTCTCCTTAGACAGGAACCTTGTTTAAAAATAAATGAGAACAATCTCAAAAGAACTACCTGTTTTTCTAATTACTGAGTCAGAAACTTGTAGGAAAAAATCATGTAAGTGGAAGAATATGACATCATGCTTATCCACATCTATCTTGGAGTGTAGTTGCTTGCAGAATGCAATGAATGTAACTGATAATGCCTTTTCTGGATCTCAGGTCTAAAGTCTAAGGCCTGACAGGGTTAGATGAGAATTCTTATAAGAAAATAGACAGTTAACTTCATATTTTAAAACAAAACATTTTTTTCTCTTACTATATTCAAAACAGCTATTTCACCATTTAAATACATTCACACATGTATATCCAAAATTCAGAGCAAGCAACTGAAGTATGTATTTCTTGGAGAGTTATTAAGCAGTTTACATAAATAAAACCTAAGACCTAAGAGGTTTGGATGCCACCCTCCCTGAAGCATTCAAGATCAGTCTGAACAGGGCTTTAAGCAACCTGGTCTAGAGAGAGACGTCCCTGTCTATAGCAGGGGAATTGGAACTGGATCATCTTAAAGGTCGCTTTTTCTATGATAATCATATTTTTATATATTAACACTTAGTGTACATAATAATGCATAATATTAAATTGAATTAAAATTAAAAATTCTAAGGACATAAGCAGTGTAAGTCAATTTGAATGTATATGTATAAGTCTCATTGGCAAGATTCTTCAGCTTGATATGGCCTCAAATTCTAATTTTAAGACAGTGATTAAATGCAGAAAACGTGTATATTTTACCCCTAAATCACAAAACCAATTTTTTTTAAGGAAAATATAAAAGAAAAAAACAACCATGTATTTAAAGTTTTTTAACACGATTCCTACCTTCAGGCGTTTTCCTAGGACATTAGAGAGAAGCTATGGACAGTATAAATATACTTAAATGCTATTGGAATGAAACTGAAACAAAAGCAGACCTCTTATATATACTTTCCTGTATACATATTTGCAACAGCGTTGCTTATGCTGACCACCCAGATAAAATTCTTATTTCATTTTTGTAATTTGCTTTTGCGTATTTGATTTTCTGACTCTACTTATTTAGAGATTCATATGTTCCCTTTCAGATTAACAAATAAGTGACTTTATGAAACTGATTTGTTATGGTTTCTTGGATTTCAAGCAGTTGATGGTGTTCCAAGATTTAGCAAAGAGATTAATGTCAAATAATGTCCGTCCTAGTCATTACAGTTACCCCTTATTTATTTGACTGGAAATGTAATTTCTTTTTTTTTCCCTGAACTCATGATCCACTTTTCTTTGAGTTGTTTGGTTTTCATATTTTCTTTCTTTACTGAAGCTTTATCAATTTAAAATAGATGTAAGCCATCCTAAAACTTCCTAGTGATTTTATTGCTTATTCTACAATTCCACATACATGCTTCAAAAATAATGCCTCCTATTTCGTTACATGGGCCCACAAAGTCAGAGGTGAATGTTAGTGGTACAGAGTAGAGGTTGAACCTTCCCACCAGTACTCCGTTACACTGTGCCACCATGAAACAGTTGGCAGCAGAAGGTCAGCCTGACAAAATGACATTTAACACTGAAGATTGCATCCATTGACATTCATTGAATGTGGAGTGTTTATGGAAAACAAACGGTGGAGGTCAGCTTCACTTGTTCAGAGTTTTATGAGCACAGCATACAAGCTCTTGTTCATTGCTGTAAAAATACATAGCTAATGGTGACTGTTTTAAAACAGTGTTTTGTATCTAAGAATTTAATCTATCAAAAAGGGTTATTGTGCTCTGTTGTAGTTTCCAAGGAAATAGATAGGAAGCATTGCTTTCAGAGCAATCTACGTATTTCCAAATTACGATGCTAAATGTTTTTAAATTCATAATCATGTGCATGGGTGCATATGTGCACATAAATGCATACTTATATTTAGCATTAATACTAAAAAGCTTACTTTTCCATCCCTGGGATGTCATTCTGTAAACAAAATACTTCAAGAACCTGGAAAGTGCATTTTCCTACAGCATTTTTGTAGAGACTGGAAGCTTTGGTCTTCTGTGACTCACCTGTATTACCTTATCTGAAATGGCCCTCCTCTGGACCTGCTCCAACAATTTTATGTCCTTCTTGTGTTCAACATTCCAGAACTGGATGCTGTACTCCAGGTGGGTTCTCACAAGAGCAGAGTAGAGGGACAGGTTCTTGACACAACCCAGGATATGGTTGGCTTTCTGGGCTGCAAGCACATATTTCCAGTTCATGCTGAGTCTTTCATCAACCAACCCTCCCAAATCCTTCTCAGGGCCGTTCTTCAGCTATTTCCTGCCCAACCTGTATTTGTGGTTGGGATTTTTAAAAAAATTAATATTTGTACTTTTTTTTTAATATATACTTATGTTACATATCATGGTGGAGAAATAGATTTTTAACACAATTGTTTTTTAAACAATATTCTCAGAAGTCAAAAATTTCAGTATAACTAAATCACATGTGCTTAATTCAACTGTACCTAATAAACAAAGAGACAGCCAGACTTCTACCAATTACATGTAGAACATTAGTGACTATGTTTGGCATGAAAAGATTTGCTGACTGAGATGACAGTTAAGATTCACCATTATACTCGTTTAAGAAGCTTAAAATGTAAGAGTACATAATAGAAATCTCAGACTAAAGTGTCTTCTGTTAAAAGCTACATTATTCATTTTCTAACTAGTGATTCTGCTCAACAGCCCACATATATACATTATTTCTTCTAATTAAATCTTTAATTAACATCAGTAATCTTAGTTTTCAGTAAATAGATGTTATCATTTCGCAAATACTGACTTGTAATATTTTTGTTGATATCTAATTCACTTTCTCTAACGACCTTGCTAAACACCAGCAAAAGGCTTTAGCATCATTTACATTACAGTCTATTAATAGCAGTTCAATTACTTTTGTATTGCTTGTGTAATGTGAAAGAATTAAATAGCAACAACACTAACATTTAAGCTTTTTACAACCTATTAATGTTCTTATAATTAATATTTAATAAAAATTCAATACATTTTTTAGTCTGTGGTGTGATCTGTTTGTGAAATACCCTCTAACAGAAGATAATGCAAACGAGAATCTTGCTTAAAAAAGCATAAAGATAAGAGTTCTACATTCTGTTATATTCTTTTCACTGTTCAGAAAGATGTTTATTAGTTCTGAGTATCAAAATCTTTTTAATAAATTATACAAATGAACAAAATACATTCAAAGAATGCATTGCATCAGAAGTTTCATTTGTACAGTTGAAAAACATGGAAGGTCTGGAAACCTTATGGTAAAAGACAAATTTTACTTCCAATATTTACTAAAAATGGAAAAGGAAAACATGGCAACAGAAATCCTCTCCGACAAGACTTGTAAATACATTTTCTCTAGTGACTCAAAGTTGGATAAGGCCCGTAGCCATCTGAATCCATTTATAGTTGAGCCACAAAATGTTGCTCAATGTGGAAAAATGCAGGTACCTTCTACAGCAAGCTTCAAAAATAGCAATATAGACATTTGCTGCAGACTCATTCAGGTATCTGAGTTTTTTTCACGTTTTCTTGTTGCACTTTATATCGGTAAAATATGAGGACAACACCTAGGGAACATAAATGAGCAGGAGCACAGCAAAAAGGACAGGCATACAGGGGTTAACACTTCAGTAGGGCATGATGTGGAACTTTCCATGATAGTTCAAGGGGGAGGATGCAAAAAGAGACTAGCACACAGCCTGCTCTCTATCTTTTGAGAGCAGCAGGGAACCATGCTCTGTTGAAATAAAGATGGTGGTCACTCACCCCAAAGGCTGAGGCAAAAACCCAGATAGAAGGGCCACAGCACTCAGACCTCGTGAGGAGATATAGAGCTGCCCAGACTTCCAGTTGTGGGAAACTCCAGAATCTGGAAATCCCTCAAGGACCTGAGGGCAGAGAAGGCTCTCATGGCAGCAAACGCACAGACTAACAAGCACTTCAAACAGGTTGTTACCAGGAAGCACTGCATTCAGGAACTGGAGAGAGATTTATGCATAGTATCATGCATTGATATGAACAGACTTAAAGCCCTGTTTGAAGATCTTGCACAGGGAAGAAGCTAAGCGAACTTCTAACCTTAGAGAGACAGACAGTAATAACAGGTAAGATGGGGAGACTAGACCTTTGTCTCTGTTCAGAGTGCACTTAAGCAACAGCTAAAAAGCTCTGGATTGACAAAGAATCATAGAATCATAGGGATTGGAAGGGACCTCGAGAGATCATCGAGTCCAACCCCCCTGCCAAAGCAGGTTCCCTACACCGGGTCACACAGGTAGGTGCCCAGGCAGGTCTTGAATATCTCCAGAGAAGGACATTCCACAACCCCTCTGGGCAGCCTGTGCCAGTGCTCCATCACCCTCACCATAAAGAAGTTCTTGCACACATTCATGCAGAACCTCCTGTACTGCAGTTAAAATTGGGAAGATGTTGAAGGAATCGAGAGCCCAGATTCCTTCAACACTGTTCTTTTCAGTCCTTCTGGTCGGCAACTGGGACCCAAAAAGGAGAACATTTCAGTTGAATGTCTGCATAGATGGTGCTGCTCTCAGGGTTTTGGATACTATGATCGTGGGTACACCATCACAAGACCAGGTATTCTGAAATTTGGTGGGACAATTATAGAGTGAATACCCAAAAAGAACAGTACCCACACAAAATAATGAAGGTGAACAGTATATTTCTGTATGGTTTATCTAGATGGTATAAAGTCAATCAGTAAATAAGGAAAGGCTTACCTGCCACTGACAATCAAGGCTCATCCAGAACTCCACAGGGGAAGGATCTCCAACAAGAAATCCTTCCCTGGTGGTGGTCAGCCCTTAAATGGGTTCTGGGAGAGGCGGAGACAGACTCCACCCCTTCCGGTCACACAGGTGAATTACCTTCACCTGTGCTCCTGCGGCTGACTCAGTGCTCACCTCAGGTGATCAATCAGTGTTCAGGCTGTGATTCAGCAGTTCCCATACAACAACTAACCAGGATGAACAAGAGTGTTCTGGGCAGCAAGTTGGCTGGGCTGATTAAAAGAGCCATTCTATGATTCTATGATTTCACTTTTCTGGATGTAGTGCAAGCATCCTGTAATAAATGTAGTCAGAGAAATAATACAAATACGTTGCCGAGAACCATTTCTCAATCAATTTGTGACAGGAAATTTCAAAGTTATCCAAGTAAAGTGTCCTGTTTTTTCCAAGTACCTTGGGAGAAAATGCTCTCCGCTCCTGCACCCTTTTTTTCTTTTTGTCTTTAGGTTGAACAAAATTGTTATTGATATTTAGAGAGGAATGTCTGAACAGATGTGAGGTATCTTAGCATAAAGTATCTTCACCAATCCTCACTCAAACTGTAGTGTAATATTAATATAACAAAAAAAAAAAAAAAAGAAAAAAGAAAAAGGTGTAATTTGCATTTCATAGTTGTTTGACTCTCTCACTTCCAGGTTGAATTTCTTTCTCTAATTTGTTGTAATGCAAGTTTTCTTCTCTTTTTATCCTCATATTGAAGTTTAGCCCTGAGAAGACTGGTTTATAAATAGTACAAGTTCTATTAGCTAAACTTGTGATATTCAGATTAGAGAACTTCAAGTGATTATCTGGACAAAATTGAAGGCATATACATACACACCTGTTATGAAAGCATATATTAAAGTTGCCATAAACCTCCATATGTCATTTGACAAACTTAACTGCAATAATTTTCAGAGTTCTTTTTAGTTCTTATAAGATCCCAAGTAAATTAAACACAAGAATAGTATACCAAATAAGTTTATACTGTTAACACATGGTAAACTAGTTTTTAAAAATATTTTCGATCCATCTAATCAAAGACTGTGAAGTTTTCTGTCAAGCAGAAAACAGTATATATTGGTTGATAGAAAAGGGAAGAATCATTGTGCATATTAAATGTTGCACATATTAATATTTTTCAAGTAAGCTGCTTACAAGAAAAGATTAGCAAGCTATTTTTGACTCTTAATCTACATGCCAAACAATGGAGTCACCATAGCTAATGCCAAAATGACAGGCACAAACGGAGCAAAAAGCCAACAGGAACTAAAAAGAAAGATTAATAAGTAGGACTGGTTAAGGCCAAAGGTTGAAAACAAAGGATAAAGAATTGAAATTAGTTGGAGTAAACATGTCCCCCAGAACATCATTCTCTCCAGATTGGAAAGATATGGATTTGATGGATAGATTGTTCAATGGATGAAGAACTGGTTGTGAGATCATATTCAGAGGGCTGTGGTCAAAAGCTCCGTGTTTGGATTGAAGTGACAAGTGGTGTCCCTCTGGTTTCAGTACTGGGACCTGTGTTCTTTAATATCACCATCAATGACATCAACAATGGAATCAAGTGTACCCTCAAGAATTTTGCAGATGATGTCTAACTGTGTGCTTTGTTGATGACACCAAACCTGCCAACGTGCCTGGGACCCATCCAGAGAGACCTAGACAGGACTGAGCAAACAAGAACCTCATGGCATTCAAGAAATCCAAGTACAAACTCTTGCACCTGGGCCATGGCAACCGCCACTATAAATAGAAACTGGGAGACAAAAGGATTGAGCACAGCACTGCTGAAAAGAACTTGCAGCTAATGGTGGATGGCAGTCTAGACATCAGCCAGCAATGTGCCCTCACAGCCCAGTAAGCCAAATGTATCCTGGGCTGCATCAGAAGGAATGTGGTTAGCAGATGAGAGAGGTGATCCTGACCTTCTACTTTGTGCTGGTGTAGTGAGACCTCACCTGGAGTACGGAATGCAGATGTGAAATCTTGTATATGAGAGACCTCAGTACCTAAAGGAAACCTATTAAAAATAAATAAATAAATATAATAAACTGCGGCTTTAGCAGAGTCTGTTGTGATAGAAAAAGGGGAAATGGTTTCAAACTAAAAGAGGGGAGAATTACAGTGAATATAAGGAAAAGGTTTTAAAGTCTGGTGAAACACTGGAACAGGTTGCACAGGGATGTGATAGATAGCACACACACCTGGAGACATTCAAGGTCAGGCTGAATATAGCTGTGAGAACTTGATTGCAGAAACATAGAATAATAGAATGATTTAGGTTGGAGGGGACCTTCAAGATCAATTTCCAGCCCCCTGCCATGGGCAGTGATGCCATCCACTACATCAACCTGCCCAGAATCCTGCACAACTTGGCTTTGAGATAGATTGGGCATCCCCAGCTCCCTGAAAAACTTATGCCAGTGCCTCACCATCCACTCAGTGAAAAAAATTCTTCCTAACATCTAACCTAAATTGATTCTTTTTTAGTTTAAAGGCATTCTCCCTTGTCCTCTCACTATCAGACTGTACAAAAAATCAGTCTCCCTTCTGCATGTAAGCTCCCTTCAAACACTGGAAGATGACAGTGGAGGCTTTTATTTTCCAAGCTAAACAAGTCCAGCTCCTTCAGCATTTCTTCATAAGGGGGATGCTGTAGCCCTTTGATTATCTTCACAGCCCTCCTTGCACCAGCTCTAAAAGCTCCACATTCTTACTGTACTGGGGACTCAAGTCTTGGACACAGCACTCCAGATGGGGCCTCATAACGGCAGAGTAGAGCAGGACAATCACCTCCTTCTTCCCACTGGCCATCCCTCTTTTGATGCAGCCCAGGACAGTACTGGCCTTCTAGGCTGGAATGGAACACAGCTGTCTCATGTCCAGATTTTTGTCCACCAGGTCCCCCTAAGCCCTTCTCCACAAGGCTGTTCTCAATGAGTTTTTCTCATATGAGTCTTTGCTCATATGTAGAATTGCTTCGACCCAAACGTAACACCTTACTTGGCCATGTTGAACCTCATTGGATTCTCATTTGTCCGCTCTTCAAGTGTGTCCAGGTCCCTCTTAGTGGCCGTTTTCCCTTCTACTGTGTCAACTGCACCACCCAGCTTAATGTCATCCTCAGACATGCTGAGGGTACACTCAGTCCCACTATCTACTATGTCACTGATACAGATGTTGGAGAGCATCAATTCCAGGATGGACTTCTAGGGGGCACAATCAGTGACTGGTCTCATGACCTGGGCATAGAAACATCAACAACAACCCTCTGGCTATGACCATCCAAACAATTATTTATCAGCCTAATAGTTCAGGCTTCAAATCCATCTCTCTTCAATTTCAAAGTAAGGATGTGGTTCAGGACCATATCAGAGGTCTTGCACAAGTAAAAGATAGACAATATCAGTTGTCCTTACTTTGTCCACCAATGACCTAGCTTTAGATGTCACTATTCATTGCAGGAACTTGATGACCTTTAAAGATCCTTTCCTACTCAAACAGTTCTAGGATTCTATGATACAGCAGCAGGCACAGAATGGTCATGGCAGCCAGAAGATTCTGAGACAGAATTTCACTGTCCACAATCATGACTGTTTCCAGTCCTGATTCTTGTTGAGAATCTAGGACAAAACACCTCCAGTGTGAAATTTTCCCTACAACACATGATGTTTTGTACCTAGTTAGCAAATGGAACAACAACACATATGTGTCAACTGCTTTCCAAGACCAAACAAAAATATTAATTGAAATGCTTTTTATAGGTAATTTTTCAGATAGTGGAAATATTAAGATGGTCATTTAAAAGACTGTTTTGAGAACAACAGTGAGGGAAAATAAATACTAAATACACCTTCTCCCTTCTTTCTTTTTCACCTCTAGTAACTGAAACTTATGCCCCCTCAAAGTCTCTTAAAGAATACTTCAAACTGAATAAAATATTGCTATAACATCCAGTGTACATGTATTTTAACTTCAAATTGCTCTTATTTATTATGCTTAACTTCTTCCAATAACTACAAAAACCAGCAGTGTTTAAATATTTAACTCAAAACCCATCCCCCCTTTCTCTGTACAGAATACAAAATTTTTGACTTCTTAATAATGTTTTCTAGTAAGAAGATGTTTAAGTGAATAACATACAGTTTGTTCTATTTTGAGCAAGCTGCAATTTCTTGTTACACTGATTTGAACCTTCTGTATGATAGAGAGAGATTATAGAGAGAGAAAAGAAAAGAAGAAATAAAATCTGGTAAGAAGAAATGTTCTAGAACATAATTCATGCTAGCAGTTTGTGGGGGCAATAAAAACACTGAATAGTTTGAAAACCTAGATGCATATCTTCTGAAGAATATACAGCTTAGTCTAATATGACACATAAAATTAATGATGTATTATCACTTCTTCTCTAGCTTTGGTTATTATACCTAATATAAAGAACATAAGCTGTTATTCTTCTTTGGGAAATTATAGTCATTAGTAGGGATTTAAAAAATCTGATAATAGGAGAATTCATGGCTTTGATTTATTATTAGAATTAGACTCGAAATAGAAATTTGCATTATTAAAAAAAAAGTAAAGAAAATCCAAGGACATATAAAATGCAACTGCTGAGTTTAAGCTCTATCTTTCAAATGAAAATATGTAAAAAGCAATCAAAGATATATACAGAGGAGAAGGAACATTATTTAAATGCAGCCACTGAATACTGCTGGTTTTTTGAGTTCATTTTTTTCTCTGCAAGAGAAAAAAAACTGCTTTTTTAAGGTGGTATGACTACAGTAGAAAAAGTGTAGATTTATTTGGAATATTTTCTGTTCTGCTCTCTGTTCTATTTCAACTGTTTTTAACATTCTCTCCTTCTAATAACTATTGAGTTTGTCTTAAAAAAAAATCATATAGACAAAATCACTATTTTTTAATGCATTGGACCACTTGAAACTCCATAAAACTTACATGTAATTGATATCAAATTAGTATCATTTTTCCATATTTTCATTGTCTATTATGTAACAAAATTGTACAGAAGTTTTATCAATTTTCTTTATCTGTCATTAACCATGCACTTTCAGAAATACTTGGTGGTTATGGATTTAATTATGCTGTATGACTGTGAAACACCCGTTATTCACTCTTGCTGAATATTTCTTTTCTAAATCTTTACTCACTGTGCAGGTAGCACATTTCAGTGTGTTCACCTTCAAGAGTATGCCTGTGACATTGTGTACATATATGGAATTATTTAAAGAACTGTGTATTTTCTAAGCAATGACTTAGAACTGCATCTGTTTGGTTCTATTGCTCATACTAGAAGTCAAGTTCCCGCTGCTCAGAAAACGTACTTGGTCTAATGACTCCATCCACTCAGTTTCTTTACAGAAACTGGTTTTACTAATCATATAACAAAAATGACTCTGAACAAAGCCACTAACAATTATATTGCTTACGTTTAAGGGCTCTTCCGTAATTATTAACTTCTTACTATTTCAGGCAAGAAGAAAGAAGACCTGTATCCACTACTTTAAGAATTCTTAAATTAATTAATTAATTCTTCTTTAAGAATTAGAATTTTTCCCAGCATATGATTCATATCTGCTACAGCAGAACACTTTGTTTTACAGTCCCTGTTGAATCCACATAGTCTGATATTAACGTACTCAACTTTTTAAAACATCAAATTGTCTGATATAAGGAGATGTCTCTTCAGTTATTAGCATTAAGTATTTGTTTCTGTAAACAGTTACATAAGTTGGAATTCTTTTTGAATATTTATTTCTTGTTGGCTTGAAAATCTGGAAACATTAAGTATGCATGATATACTGGCTTTTGTTATGACAATCAGAAATACTATGGGAGCATTAAGGTTAGTTCTTTTTGACAGTTCTTTTATGCAGAGATGACATCTTTGTTAAAAGCAATTTCCTGAAATAATAAAGATGAGATGCTAGATGAATTTCTGCAGAGTTTGATTAGACCAACTTTCATAATTTCACTTATCATTTCTATGTTTACTGCTTCCTTTAGCAGCTAAATAAGTTTATAATTTCAGCAATATGCCTCTAATGACTTGTTTGCCATAAGATAAGAGAAAGAACAGAATATCAGCTCCTTACTCCTACCTAGTGACAAGAAGTTTCCATTTGTTATCCTAGATGGAAAAAGAGTCTGGGCATAAAAACATTTTTTTTCTCATTAATCAAATGTTTTTAAAATCTTCTTAATCCTCTACAGTGAAATACAGTACAATATCAGCAACAGAGAAGAGACTACATCCTATCTGTCACCAGTCTTAACTTATAAGGGAAACAGGAGAAGGGAAAACAAAAACAAAGAAACACGCATATACATATCAACTGTTGTCACTGAGCAATACTGAACAACTGTATATACTGCTAATTACACATTCACACACACACAAGATTTGCTCCAAAAGTAAAGCCTCTTCTTCTATTATTTCGACTATCAATGTCAGAGGAGGATGTTGGCGGTATAGCAGTAGAGAATGAACTTTCCCACTGATATCCCATTATATTTTGTTGCCATATGACAAATGGCAGTAGAGGGACAGTCTGGCAGAACTGTGTCTGACATGGAAGTGAGCATGAAGTGTGTCATACTAGGGAAGTAAGTTTCTTTCTTACATCTCTAACCCAGGACCCCAGAAGGCAGGGGACCTCCCCGTGTAGTGGGTCTGTGCTGCATATTAGACCTTCTGCTCCCTTCATCGATGAGTCACCAATGACAATGACCCATCTTTTTTTCTTTGCTGAGGAGGTTTTAATGCTAAGCGTATTCTAGCTAGACTTTGGTCAGACACCTCCTAGAGGGAAGAACCATCATCCCCAGCATTGTCCATCTGTCCCTGCAGAGCACCATACCTGTTCTGCAGAGATACCTGGGGAAGTAGGGAAAACACTGTGCAGGTGCGCCTGCATGGTTGAGCAGAGACCTTTTGCCATTGCCCCTTGTCCCTCAGCTCATCACTACTGTTGTTAGGGGGAAGAGAGGACAGGGGGATCTGTAGCAGGAACACTGCCTGTCTGCTGGTCCCTCTGTATTAGCTATTTGCAAGGCAGTAGGGGGTGATGTTCTTCATGGGGAGCCTCAGCTGGCTGCCAGCATCTCAAGGTGGATGGTGACTGGCACCACCAATCAGTCTCCCTCTCACACTTCCTAAAGCTCCTCAACCTCTTCACCTCCTCCTTCAGGTCAGCAGCCAGGCTGAGTAAATCATTCAGCTGCTCACATCTAACACAAGTGCTATCTCTGCCTCCTTGCACTGCAAGGGTCAGGCTCTGGCACTCACTGCAGCCAGAGGAATGTGCACTACCATGTTGTTGGTGGACCTCTGTCTGACTCCTCACATTTTTGCTGGCAATCTTCCACTGAGGTGCAACCTCAGCAAACCAGTGGACTTCATAGCACTATCTAGGGTAGCCTTAANCCTTGCACTGCAAGGGTCAGGCTCTGGCACTCACTGCAGCCAGAGGAATGTGCACTACCATGTTGTTGGTGGACCTCTGTCTGACTCCTCACATTTTTGCTGGCAATCTTCCACTGAGGTGCAACCTCAGCAAACCAGTGGACTTCATAGCACTATCTAGGGTAGCCTTAATGGGGTGTGAATGACTTGCTCTGCTCTGCTGATGGAAGCACTGGCTCTGCCCTTGCCACATGACCAGTCTGTTAACACATGGCCCTGTCCTTATCACTCCATGAACAGTGAGATAACTAGCCTCCTCATTATGCAGTCCCATGAATGGCTGGCAAACCATTACTCAGTGTTTAAGCAGCTCACAGCAGTTCTGGAACACACACCCATGCTCGTGTAGGACAGGCATAGCTCAGCCTGCTGCCACAGACTTACTGGATTGATGCTACCTCACTGTGTAGCCATGTGAATGGATGGGTTATGGTTTCTCTGTGTTTGAATGGCCCATGTGACACACACTCCCTGACTTCTCCTCCCTGTGCATAGTGATGCACAGTTGCCCTCCCTAATCCTCTTTGTGTGTAGGTGCAGTCACCATTGCCTTGGCAAAGCCCATGCCAGGTCAGACTCTCCCTTGTGAAAGATGGAAGCCACTGCCAGAGGGTCGTTCTCCTCTCCTGGGTTGTTCTCTTCCAGGTTTCCCCAGAGAAAGGAAAACTGCTGGAACCCCCATAGCACCTGGAGATTCATTGCCGCAGTTCTAGCTGCACCAGCTCCAAAGTGGCAGACCTTGGCTACTGAGCACTTGTTCTGGGGCTCAGCCTGGATGTACAAGTTCATAAAAATACTGCATTATCGCAGTCTCAGATGAACATTGCTTGTTTTTATTCCGACAACATATTGATTTTATAATTATGCTACTCAATGTTGACTGGTTTTAGTCAAACAACACATCTCAATAATAGATTTAATATCCCTTTGGTCATCTTTCTAGACCCAATTGACTGTTGTTAAACAAAACTGCCTACTTCTTACGGTATATTTATTTTATTTTAATCCTGAAATGCACTATCGTATATGTGTCTCTTTCTATGATACATGTTCGTATTTATGTAGCATATTCTTAAATATGTTGGTGGAAGATACTAAAGTGAAAATGTTCTATTAATTTACTAGAACCACTGGGCATATCACTT
>VXAB01011345.1:168727-181029 GCA_013399175.1 Odontophorus gujanensis
GTCCATCTGTCCCTGCAGAGCACCATACCTGTTCTGCAGAGATACCTGGGGAAGTAGGGAAAACACTGTGCAGGTGCGCCTGCATGGTTGAGCAGAGACCTTTTGCCATTGCCCCTTGTCCCTCAGCTCATCACTACTGTTGTTAGGGGGAAGAGAGGACAGGGGGATCTGTAGCAGGAACACTGCCTGTCTGCTGGTCCCTCTGTATTAGCTATTTGCAAGGCAGTAGGGGGTGATGTTCTTCATGGGGAGCCTCAGCTGGCTGCCAGCATCTCAAGGTGGATGGTGACTGGCACCACCAATCAGTCTCCTTCTCACACTTCCTAAAGCTCCTCAACCTCTTCACCTCCTCCTTCAGGTCAGCAGCCAGGCTGAGTAAATCATTCAGCTGCTCACATCTAACACAAGTGCTGTCTCTGCCTCCTTGCACTGCAAGGGTCAGGCTCTGGCACTCACTGCAGCCAGAGGAATGTGCACTACCATGTTGTTGGTGGACCTCTGTCTGACTCCTCACATTTTTGCTGGCAATCTTCCACTGAGGTGCAACCTCAGCAAACCAGTGGACTTCATAGCACTATCTAGGGTAGCCTTAATGGGGTGTGAATGACTTGCTCTGCNCTCCTTGCACTGCAAGGGTCAGGCTCTGGCACTCACTGCAGCCAGAGGAATGTGCACTACCATGTTGTTGGTGGACCTCTGTCTGACTCCTCACATTTTTGCTGGCAATCTTCCACTGAGGTGCAACCTCAGCAAACCAGTGGACTTCATAGCACTATCTAGGGTAGCCTTAATGGGGTGTGATTGACTTGCTCTGCTCTGCTGATGGAAGCACTGGCTCTGCCCTTGCCACATGACCAGTCTGTTAACACATGGCCCTGTCCTTATCACTCCATGAACAGTGAGATAACTAGCCTCCTCATTATGCAGTCCCATGAATGGCTGGCAAACCATTACTCAGTGTTTAAGCAGCTCACAGCAGTTCTGGAACACACACCCATGCTCGTGTAGGACAGGCATAGCTCAGCCTGCTGCCACAGACTTACTGGATTGATGCTACCTCACTGTGTAGCCATGTGAATGGATGGGTTATGGTTTCTCTGTGTTTGAATGGCCCATGTGACACACACTCCCTGACTTCTCCTCCCTGTGCATAGTGATGCACAGTTGCCCTCCCTAATCCTCTTTGTGTGTAGGTGCAGTCACCATTGCCTTGGCAAAGCCCATGCCAGGTCAGACTCTCCCTTGTGAAAGATGGAAGCCACTGCCAGAGGGTCGTTCTCCTCTCCTGGGTTGTTCTCTTCCAGGTTTCCCCAGAGAAAGGAAAACTGCTGGAACCCCCATAGCACCTGGAGATTCATTGCCGCAGTTCTAGCTGCACCAGCTCCAAAGTGGCAGACCTTGGCTACTGAGCACTTGTTCTGGGGCTCAGCCTGGATGTACAAGTTCATAAAAATACTGCATTATCGCAGTCTCAGATGAACATTGCTTGTTTTTATTCCGACAACATATTGATTTTATAATTATGCTACTCAATGTTGACTGGTTTTAGTCAAACAACACATCTCAATAATAGATTTAATATCCCTTTGGTCATCTTTCTAGATCCAATTGACTGTTGTTAAACAAAACTGCCTACTTCTTACGATATATTTATTTTATTTTAATCCTGAAATGCACTATCGTATATGTGTCTCTTTCTATGATACATGTTCGTATTTATGTAGCATATTCTTAAATATGTTGGTGGAAGATACTAAAGTGAAAATGTTCTATTAATTTACTAGAACCACTGGGCATATCACTTACTCTGTATTATTATTTGGGCAAATTTATTTGGTCTTTCAATCCCTTCAGTAAGTGACTTGCAAAACCTTTACTTGATTACTGAGATGAGGAAGTTTATACCCTAATCTCGTAGAAGCAAAGCACAAAAGATCATGCCTAACATTAACCTTGTGATCAGTTCAGTACACCTGAATAATCTGTTATTCAGAGATAATTCATATCTTTGCTCCTTTACCGCCTGAACTCTTGAACTCTACCCATCCTCTCCAACATGACAGAACTACCACTATTATTTTTTATAAGAAGTAAGCACTTTTGGTATTCATAACAAAACTTACCCTGTTGAAAAAACTCACTTCTGATGCTGCCTCAAGAAGTTACATATAAAACAAATAAGTATGAAATCTGAATATGAATTGGTGACGAATATTTAGAATAGTAAAAATCTAAAATACATCCAGGAATGGCAAGTTGACAGTACAGAAATCAAGAAACTATAATTATAATTAAATTATACTCAATGAGGACTGCTCTGAAAGTAATTCCTCCTATTTTATGATGTTGATCCATGACATCACAGGTGGATGATCATGTCATGGCAGTAGAACTTGAAGCTCCCCTCCAGTATTCTCTTAGATTTTGTTAGTGTGACAAATAGCAGAAGAGGGGCAGTGTGAAAAAATGGCATCTGACATGGAAGTGCAAATGAAAAAAAGGTGTGTAGTTGAATTCCTCCAAGTGAAGAAAACAGGCACAGAAGAATGGTTGCTGAACTTATATGGAGACCAAATATTGAATGTTAGAAAAGTAAGTTGTTGGGTATAACCCGCAGTAGTAACAGAGACAGTGTGTCTGCTTTGCTGGTGCTGATATTTATAAGCAGGGCATGCTGGCTCTTGTTCATCGCTGGTGAAAATGCATACTGAACATAGTACTCAAGATGCGGCCTCACCAGTGCCAAGTACAAAGGGAAAATCACCTCCCTAGTCCTGCTGATTACATCATTTCCTACAAGCCAAGGTGCCATTGACCTTCTTGGCCACCTGGGCATACTGCTGGCTCATGTTCAACTGATTGTGAAGAGAGACCCTCAGATCCTCTTCCTCCAAGCAGAAGACTGGAGAGCCTACCCAGTAAAGACAGGTTGAAGGACCTGGGCTTGCTCAGTCTAGAGAAGGGAAGGCTTTGGGGAGACCTCATTATAGCCTTTCAATGTTTAAAAGGAGATTATAAGCAAGAGAAAAATCAACATTTTACACAAGTAGATAGTAATAAAGCAAGGGTAAATGATCTTCAACTAAATGAGAAAAGCCATGTGATGCCAGCTTTTCTGGGAGAATACTGTAGGAGACAGAATTAAAGGCTTTACAAAAGTCTAGGTAGATCACATCTGCAGCCTTTCCCTCATCCACTAGGTGGGTCGCTTGCTTATAGAAGATGATGAACTTGGTCAGACCTGCATTTCATGAATGCATGCTGACTAGGCCTGATGCCCTGGTTGTCTCACATACTCCATGTGATCACACACAAGACAGTCTACTCCATGACCTATCTTGACACCAAGGTGAGGCTGTCAGGCCTGTAGCTCACCAGATCCTCTTTCCAAACCTTCTTGTAGGTAGATGCACCATTACCAGGTCTCCAGACATCAAGGACCTCCCTGGTTGACCAGAAAAGCTGATAAATGATGGAAAGCAAGTGGCAATCACTTAAACCAGTTCATTCAGTGCCCTTCGGTGGATGCTATCCAGCCCCATGGACTTATGACAGTCATTGTGGACTAGCAGGTTGGGCTGTTGAACTGTTTCCTTCTGAACTATGGGGAATTTATTCTGCTCCCTATTCCCATCTTACAGCTCAGGGGATTGAGTACCCTGAAGATAACTGGTCTGACTATTAAAGATAGAATTGAAGAAGGCACTGAGAACCTCAACCTTTTTCTCATCCTCTGTGGTAATATTCCCTGTCACATTCAATAAAGGACAGAGATTTCAGAGTGGTCTTCATATAATCCAAAACTGGTTGGAAGATCAATCAAGTCTAAGAAATCAAGCTGACAAGGGCAGAACCAGAAAAAATCTCTATCACTGTTTGCAAACATCTTAAATTGCATAGGTATAAGTTTATGGAGACTGATAGTATGTATCACAGAATCCTGAGGGTTCCCAGTGACTAGAAAAACATAAATTTCCATTTTTTAGGAAAGGAGAAAGGAAGACCTGGGAAACAATAGGCCAGGGAATCTCATGTCTGTGCCTAAGAAGTTAATGGAGTGAATTCTACTGGAAGCTATGTTAAGGCACACATGTCAAAGATTTGACCCAAGAAAACCTGCATGTTTCACCGAGGGCAAACTCTGATCTTCTGTGATGAAGAGATTGTATCAGTGCATGAGGGAAGTCCTACTGATGTCATCTACCCAGACTTCTGTAAGGTGTTTGACTTGATCTTACACAACATCTTTATCTCTAAATTTGAGAGACATAAGTTTGAAGGGTAGACTATATGGCTGATAAGGAATTGGTTAAATGGCCACAGTAAAGAGTGGAAGTTAATTGCTCTGTGTCCAAGTGGAGTCTGGTGATGAGTGCTGTCTCTCAGAGGTTCATCTTGAGACCAGTACTCTTTAATTTCTTCATCAGTGACATAGACAGTGGGATGGTGTGTGTGCTTAGTAGGTTTGCAGATGACACCAAGATGGGTATTGCAGTTGAAATAACAGAAGGAAGGGATGCCATACAAAGAGACCTGAATAAGCTCGAGTAGTGGGCCCATGTAAACCATATGAGCTTCAACAAATTCAAGTACAGGTGCTGCACCTGGGTCAAAGCAATCTCAGATGTGAGTACAGACTGAGAAGACAACTCACTGAGAGCAGCCCTGGAGAGAAGGACTTTATCTGGTGGATGAAAAGCTTGATAGGAGGTCTGGGTTATGGGTTTGTTCATTCTATAGAAGAGGAGTTTTCCAAGGACACCTTATTGCAGTATTTCAGTACTTCAACAGAGCCTATAGAAAAGATGGATACTGACTTTTTATATGGGCTGATAGTGATAGAACAATGGAGAATGTTTTAAACTACTAAACCTATGCTATTCTAAACAGACTCCTTTCAGTTAGAAAACAAATGTGTGCCAGCTAGACATATACACAGTAGTAAAACTATATTCATACATTGCTAGATTTCTCATATATTTAAGAAACATTCTGAAAGACACCACATTAAAAACAAACAAACAAACAAACCAACAAACAAAAAAAACTCCTATGTATACTAGACTTCTTTCATCCAGGTAAAGTGTGGAATAATAAATTAGCAAAGCATCATAGTAACATCAATACAGAAATGAATCACAGGAAAGTTTATGAATGCAAAATAGTTCAGAAAAACAAGCAAGCAAACANAAAATATTCTTAAAAATAGTATTAATACATTTAATGCTCCTAAAAGTACCAAAAATAAGCTGGTACAAATTCACATAGCTAAGAAGCCTATGTTATAATAGACTCATTTATATTTACTTGTCTAAATATCTATTACATCTAGATGAAAAACTTACCCTCTCTGTCATTTCTATGATTGTATAATGAACACATTCAGTAATGCATTCCTGAAAATTAATTTAGGACCAAAAAAAAAACCCTAAATAATAAAAAATATGTCTGGGATATTGTTTGTATCTTGCCCCCTCACGCATACGACATATATATTTCACCAAAGCTCATAAAAATTTTATACCTGTTGTCTCTTCCTAAAATTTATATTGAAAAATGTGGGTGTTTTCATAAATCTTTAATTGGTGTTTGGACTGCACAGTCTATGTATAGTATATTCTTATGTTTATAATTTAATTATTTTCAGTTTGGTTTTGGACTTACAATAAAAATGAAGCTTTTGGAATTTGATTTTATAATTAATGCTGTTTTTCTCCCTCAGAAAATCTTTACATGGTCTCTTTCCCATCAGATGAGGGAAAATGAGGGGATGTATGAGCTTTGAATTCAAGATTTGAATAAAAAGGGTTTAAACTGTAGCAACTTTAAAGACCAGTGGTATTTCCATTCTTGTGAGTTCCTGTACTATTATACTAATGTTACAGAGATAGGGAACAATCATAGGAAATAAATGTTTTCACTGTAATTACAGAGTAATACAGAATATACTGACTTCGAAGCAACCCACAAGGATCACTGAGTCCAAATCCTGCTTTCACACAGAACTACTCAAAATTCAAATCATATTTCTGAGGGTGTTGTCCAAATGCTTACTGAGCTCCAGCAGGCCTGGTGTCATGACTTCTGCTGTTGGGAGTCAATTCCAGAGCCCAACAGCCTTCTTAAGAACCTTTTCATAATGCCTAAACAAATGCTTCTCTGATTCAGCTCCATACCATTCCCTGTGGTCCTATTACTGATCAAGAGAGATCAGCATCCACCCCTCTGCTCGTCCTAGCGAGGAAGCTGTGGGCTGCCCTGCGGTCATCCCCATGAGGTCACCACTCATCCTGAGTAAAAATTGCCTAGATTGTTGTTATTATTATTATTATTTCTTTCTCTCCATTCTCTTTCTCCCTTTGTTTCCTTATGTGTGTACTGTCAGTCGTAAATACCTAATACTTGACCGTTGAAAGGAAAGTTGTTTGCATGATTTTCAATCATTTAAAAGTTTTAGTGGTGCCCTGAAATTACAGAAGCTAGAAGTCAGCTTTCGCACAGACTATCATAGGTGTGTTCCCCTCGACATAGACTGGCTTCTTGAAAACAAAGAAAGCTCATGACAGCAGGTTATACACAGTATTCAGATGAGAGCTGGTTGTTNATCAATACAGAAATGAATCACAGGAAAGTTTATGAATGCAAAATAGTTCAGAAAAACAAGCAAGCAAACAATAAAAAACAAAACAAAACAAAACAGAAAAGTAGGTGGTTGAGAAACATGCATAGTAGGAACCAGTTATCTCTAACAGAAAACAGTATGTTCAAGTCAGCAGATGTGAAGAAGTCTATAGGCTAAACAATAAATATCTCTGTCTAAGATATGTACTAAAGACTGACACCCCGCTGTGAGAGAGTGTTTCATGTGATATCCACATATTCATGAATGGAAGAAGCCACTGAATCAATTACAAAGAATAGTCTAGGAAATTTAAACACAGCAGGAGTTTCAAAATAAATTTGGAAGACTGAACAGCAGGAGACAATAAGGATACCTGATAACCAGAGCAGCAAACACTACAAAACAAAAACACTTAAGTAAAGCTTATAAAAATTGTAATAAAACCTGTGTGAGTAGTTATTCAGGAAATCTACGAAGAATTAAAAAAGGAAAAA
Source organism: Odontophorus gujanensis (assembly GCA_013399175.1). Classification (NCBI taxonomy): domain Eukaryota; kingdom Metazoa; phylum Chordata; class Aves; order Galliformes; family Odontophoridae; genus Odontophorus; species Odontophorus gujanensis. Next base: position 175,844 of record VXAB01011345.1, read on the forward strand.
AAGGAGAAAAACAAAACCACCAGCAGCAAATTGAAATGTTAGCATTAAAATCTCAGCCATCAGGAAAAGATAATCCATAGAAATTTCTTTTACATAGGAATTGCAAATAGAAATCATATATAAAGGCTTTCCAGCTGGAATTAAAATAAAATAAAATAAAATAAAATAAAATAAAATAAAATAAAATAAAATAAAATAAAATAAAATAAAATAAAATAAAATAAANATCATAGGAAATAAATGTTTTCACTGTAATTACAGAGTAATACAGAATATACTGACTTCGAAGCAACCCACAAGGATCACTGAGTCCAAATCCTGCTTTCACACAGAACTACTCAAAATTCAAATCATATTTCTGAGGGTGTTGTCCAAATGCTTACTGAGCTCCAGCAGGCCTGGTGTCATGACTTCTGCTGTTGGGAGTCAATTCCAGAGCCCAACAGCCTTCTTAAGAACCTTTTCATAATGCCTAAACAAATGCTTCTCTGATTCAGCTCCATACCATTCCCTGTGGTCCTATTACTGATCAAGAGAGATCAGCATCCACCCCTCTGCTCGTCCTAGCGAGGAAGCTGTGGGCTGCCCTGCGGTCATCCCCATGAGGTCACCACTCATCCTGAGTAAAAATTGCCTAGATTGTTGTTATTATTATTATTATTTCTTTCTCTCCATTCTCTTTCTCCCTTTGTTTCCTTATGTGTGTACTGTCAGTCGTAAATACCTAATACTTGACCGTTGAAAGGAAAGTTGTTTGCATGATTTTCAATCATTTAAAAGTTTTAGTGGTGCCCTGAAATTACAGAAGCTAGAAGTCAGCTTTCGCACAGACTATCATAGGTGTGTTCCCCTCGACATAGACTGGCTTCTTGAAAACAAAGAAAGCTCATGACAGCAGGTTATACACAGTATTCAGATGAGAGCTGGTTGTTTCCTTCAAAAAATATGAAGAAAGGCCCTGGGAAAATGAGCAGAGCCCACATATTTAGGATTTCATAAAAAAGAAGACGGTATCAGGAAATCTCTGGAAGGACCTTATGACCAGTTACTAAACTCAGCAAGAATGACATGGTAGTAGGATACACAGGAGTGTTTAAAAGCCTAATATTTTTCAGCAGATAAATTTCAACATGTGCCTAGAAGTCTTGAAGCAGATAGATTTTCACTGTGAATTAAAAGGTGCTAAAAATGAGAAACCTGGGACATTTAAGTTCTTAGAAGTGTTCAGACCACTATGTTGTTCTTTTCTGTTGTTGTTTTGGTTAGGTTTGGTTTTTTATATATTTTTTTTTCATTTTTGTTCTGCCTGACAAACTATTTTTAGTAAAAACCAGAGACCATATGCTGAAATAAAGATAAAAACCTTGTATTGAAAAAAAAAAAAAAAAAAAAATTAGAGAACACAAATTAGATGGATAATAGGCCATTATCCTTCTACTACTTTTGCAGAGAGGGGACAGAAATATTGCAGTTCATATGACATACTTAATTTCTGTTCCAGCCATGCATTTTCTGGCCCCGCTTTGAGAATTTCAAAAGGACATATACAGCTTGAATGTCTTTAAGCAACAAATATCCCCTCTGTGAAGAGTATCAGAAGGCAAGGGCTAAACTAATGCTTGACATGTTCCATACTTCTGGCAGTGCATCTGTAAAGCTCAATTTATTTAATGAACTCACTTAAAAATACCACTACAAAGACACATTAGAAGCACAGTAAAGTACAGTGAAATACGTAGTTCTCTGCAAAAACCTTTTTCTAACTGAACAGGAAAAAAACCTTTTTCTCTTCTTGATAAGCAACAGACTACCTGCACTACAGAAAACCAAAAATAGAGTCCTGAATGGCAGTTGGTATATAAGGAAGCAAAAATAATAAGGAAGTGTGAGAGAGTTGGTTCTTTCAGAATTTATGTTCAAATAAACATAAAATAATAAGAGCAGATAAGTGAAATCTTGCTTCAGGAATTGTTTGGTAAACCAGAAGTTATGTTCCTGTGTCTCATCCAAGATTCTTAACTACAAATACAACAACTTATCATAATAAAATAAAATTTGATTTTAAAATCAGCACATTTGAATTCAAGGAGCTGAAAAGTATTATTCAGATATAGCTTCTATGGATTGTTACATTCAGAAAACCATCATTTCAGAAAAAGGGAGTGAATTCTCTTCTGGTTGTAGTCTGGTTTTTCTTTATTTTATTTTACTTTATTTTATTTTGTTTTGTTTTGTTTTGTTTTGCTTTGTTTATTTTGTCTATTTTCTATTTTTATTGTTTATTTTCAAGTTATAAAATTTATATCTTTGATTTCTGGGTCTTCTACTTGAATATTGTTTTAAGACTCAGTGTAGTAAATTTATGAAAACTAAAAAGACAAAAATATTTCATAATGTTCTACGGAAATATATAAGAATTTTTCAAGAATAGACCGCTTGACCTAGATTATAAACATTCATGAAAAGGAAAATCAAAGTCAAGTCATGAATAATTTCTGATGCATTTGGATACATTTGATCAAGTGCAGTATCAAGAATAATTTATTCATTTATTTAACAAAAAACAACATTGTATTTCCACAGAGTCATACAAATTCTATTTCAATTTAATTTAATTTTATTTTCAGTAATGTCCATCAACAGGACAAGGACACAAAATAAAACATAGGAGGTTCCATACAAATGCGAGGGAAAACTTCATTACATTGAGAATGACAGAGCAGCGGAACAAGCTCCCAGAGAGGGTACAGGGTTGTCTTCTCTGGAAATATGCAAGACTATTCTGGATGCTTTCCTGGGTAACCCTCTTTGAAGAACTTGTTTTAGCAGGACTAGATGATCTCCAGAGGTTCCTTCCAGCACCTATGGTTCCATGATTCTTAAAATTCTTTTATCTGAAAACTTATTATCAACTTAATTTTACACTATTCTGAGGAGTTTCTAATTTTTTAGATCAGATCATCATCTTTAAATAGAAGGCTGCTGGATAACTAAAAAATGGTCATAATCATTTGTAATTTTTAGATATTTTGCAAGTGTCTTTCTTATTTATTTATTTATTTATTTATTTCACAGAAATTCTTTCATTGTCTGTTGTCACTAGAACCAGTTCAAAGAAGCTCTAAAATGACCGTTACTGCAGTTTAAAACAAGGAGTTCCAATTCAAGCCACTAAGAGAAAAGGAGTTCTACCTTAAGAAATAAAAGAGAAAGAGATCTGAGTGAGATCATGCTTATAGAGTTAGAGAAGGTCAGTAATACAGTGAATCTAGAAACTCACTGTATATCAAACATGCAATTTTGAAAAATGAGGGAGTAAAAGGGAGATGTTGACTTTTCAGCCTCACCAAAGCAAGTATCAGAACAGTGATGAGTGCATCGATTACCTAATTTACAACATTCTGCTCTTGCCATTAAACTTTTTTAAGGACATTATTTCGACTAATGGAAAACTATTAACTTTTCAGCATGTCATTTAATATTAGAATAGCTGACTGCTACAGAGCAATTGAGTTCCTACAGCATACATTTTATGGTTTTTAATTAAGGATATGCCCTCAAATAAACTCATATAACCTGTCTCTCTCCTGCTGTAAGTTCCTCAGGTCACAGATTTTTAAAGTGCTATTCTATAACTCTGCTAGTTGATACTGACTCCTCAAGTAAAATTTTCCTATGAAAAAATGACTATGTTGTCTTTTTTTTTTTTTTTGCTTTTGCATTAAGTGGCATCTTGTTAACTTTGCACATTATCATTGCAAATTCATTAACCTTCACAGTGCTGAAATGTATGGGATTTCCAATGAACAAATATACTACCGTATAAATTGCACTTCAAAATAAAGATCTGAATGGTGGTATGCATAATAATCAAAAATAATGATAATAAAATAAAATCTATACATCTTTTTAATGATCGCACTTTTAAGGTACTACTTTAAAATGTCTAATGAGAAATTTGTGTCTCTCTCCCCTTCTGAAATAAATAAGGTATCCAAATTAATTTTTCGCTTGGAATAATTAAATAAAGAATAGTATACATGGACACACAGAATTGTGGTTTCCAAAGAATTTGCTATCACTAGTTTTTCTGTTTTCACTGTTTGCTTTATTAATGAATCTAGTGTATCTCAGAGTTAGAAACTTGTTGATAATATTTAAGAAAAAAAGCATTGTGGGAATAGTGGAAACACATTTAAGAATTCAGTATTCAGTATGTGCTTTAAAGAAATACATATTTAAAACAAAATCAAAGTTTTAAAGTATAAATTTTATTTAAAGAAATAAAAAACTTTAAAAAAAAGAAGGGAGAGAGAGGGAGGGAGGGAGAGAGGGGGAGAGAGGTGTATAAACAGATCACTGGAGAATAGATTCTTCCTATTAACATCTTAGACCCAAGTAACTTTCATGCTATCTTATGTCAGTGTTATGCAGTTTAGGTTCTGACAGCAACAGTGATTAAGATAATTCTTATTGTAATAAAAACATGTGAGTCTCAGAAGAAAAAAGTAGAATAACATTCCTACAGGTGGGATGCTGCGCTCTGTTGGGAGTTCCATTTGATGTGTCATGACTTAGTGTTCCCAGATTCTAAAGAGGTGCAATATTAACCATATTTTCCCTTATAGTGTTAGCTCTAGTAAACAGCATTTGCCATTATATTTTATTCTTACTGTGATCATAGCAAACATAACTACACTGTGCTGGTGTGGCCTCACCTTGAGTACTGTGTGGCAGCATAGCACAGAAAGGACATAAAATTGTTAGAGATTATCCACAGGAGAGATACGAATATTGTGAAGAGTCTAGGGGGATAGATATATGTAATTGATTTGTGGGCCAGTTTGACCCAGTGCCAGCAGATAATTGAGGGAGGGGACCCACAGGCCCGCACCCCGGGGAAGAGGAAGGGGGAAAGGGAAAAGGAGAAGGAAGATGGGCCTAGGAACAAAACAACGCCAACGATCTGAGGAGGAAAGTTAATTCACTAATAAGATATCAGAAAGCAAAATAGCACAATATAATAAAATATAATTGGAATTGAGGCTAATGAATCAAATAAAATGAGCAAGAGAGAGTGTCCGATAAACAGAAGGCCTTACGCTAACGCTGAAGGCAGATGGCTGCAACAAACACCCACTGCTGAGCTCGATCCCGAAGGGGCGAGGAAGGGGCCTGTGACCACC
>VXAB01011345.1:181546-209371 GCA_013399175.1 Odontophorus gujanensis
TAACTATCAATGATCCACGGAGCTGGAGCATTAACTCTTTAACACCCAGTACACCACATGATGTTATGTTGTGAAATATCAATAATATAACAAAAAATCATAAAACCATGACAACATATGAGGAGTTTCTTGTTACGTTCAGCGTAGAGAAGACGGAGGGAAAATCTCACTGCAGCCTCTGACTTCCTCACTAGAGGTGGGGGAAGGGTCAGCACTGATCTCTGCTCTCTGATGGCAGTGATAAAACCCGAGGGAATAGCATGGCTTTGCAACAGGGAAAGTTCTGGCTGGATATCAGAAGGTTTTTCAACAAGAGGGTGTTTGGGCACTGGAACGTGCTCCCCAGCACAGTGGTCATGCCACTGAGTTTGCCAGAATTCAAGAATGTTTCAACAAATCTCTCATACACATAGTCTGATTTTTGGGTTTTCCTGTGTGGAACCAGGAGTTGAACTCACTGATCTTATGGGTACCTTCCAACTCAGGATTCTTTTATAACTGTGATTTATATAAACCATCTATAAAATAAAATATATTCACATCAATTGAAAGCTGTAAAAGAACGCTACATGATGTTGTTGCTTTTATTAACTTGCCTAAACTGTATTTCCTTCATCAAACTTGCCATAGTTTGTGCTCTGATNTACACTGTGCTGGTGTGGCCTCACCTTGAGTACTGTGTGGCAGCATAGCACAGAAAGGACATAAAATTGTTAGAGATTATCCACAGGAGAGATACGAATATTGTGAAGAGTCTAGGGGGATAGATATATGTCATTGATTTGTGGGCCAGTTTGACCCAGTGCCAGCAGATAATTGAGGGAGGGGACCCACAGGCCCGCACCCCGGGGAAGAGGAAGGGGGAAAGGGAAAAGGAGAAGGAAGATGGGCCTAGGAACAAAACAACGCCAACGATCTGAGGAGGAAAGTTAATTCACTAATAAGATATCAGAAAGCAAAATAGCACAATATAATAAAATATAATTGGAATTGAGGCTAATGAATCAAATAAAATGAGCAAGAGAGAGTGTCCGATAAACAGAAGGCCTTACGCTGAAGGCAGATGGCTGCAACAAACACCCACTGCTGAGCTCCATCCCGAAGGGGAGAGAAAGGGCCCTGTGACCACAGACAGTTTTTATCTTTCCCTCTGAGTGGAAACACATAAAAATACAAAGCATCGCACAGTCCTCTGGGGAATGTAGTAGTTCTCCTCTGAGACAGGCATATTCGTAACTATCAATGATCCACGGAGCTGGAGCATTAACTCTTTAACACCCAGTACACCACATGATGTTATGTTGTGAAATATCAATAATATAACAAAAAATCATAAAACCATGACAACATATGAGGAGTTTCTTGTTACGTTCAGCGTAGAGAAGACGGAGGGAAAATCTCACTGCAGCCTCTGACTTCCTCACTAGAGGTGGGGGAAGGGTCAGCACTGATCTCTGCTCTCTGATGGCAGTGATAAAACCCGAGGGAATAGCATGGCTTTGCAACAGGGAAAGTTCTGGCTGGATATCAGAAGGTTTTTCAACAAGAGGGTGTTTGGGCACTGGAACGTGCTCCCCAGCACAGTGGTCATGCCACTGAGTTTGCCAGAATTCAAGAATGTTTCAACAAATCTCTCATACACATAGTCTGATTTTTGGGTTTTCCTGTGTGGAACCAGGAGTTGAACTCACTGATCTTATGGGTACCTTCCAACTCAGGATTCTTTTATAACTGTGATTTATATAAACCATCTATAAAATAAAATATATTCACATCAATTGAAAGCTGTAAAAGAACGCTACATGATGTTGTTGCTTTTATTAACTTGCCTAAACTGTATTTCCTTCATCAAACTTGCCATAGTTTGTGCTCTGATATGTAGAGTTTCTAGTTTCACTTTCATTAACATGAAGAATTCCTAAAGGTATGCAGGTGGTTTAACTTGCTTTGCATATTCTATTTCTTTCTCCAACTGCCTCATTGAATTCTGTTAAACATAGTAACATAAACCTACATGAGATCTATAAAAAATGAATTACTTTTCCTAGCAGAAGATTAATTAAAATCAGTTTTCTATGAGTAATGAAATAGAAGGGAGGTCTTTGTATTGATTTCACTGACAGCATTTTCTTCATCACCAAAACCTAATTGAAGGTACTGTAGCATCTCAAAAAATGTCGCATGTATTTGTATGTATCCCTATATCAATATGTCTATATCATCTGTGTTACCTGTACCCTATGTATCATTTTTACCTATATAATTCTCATTATTTTCAGTTTATGCAGTTTAAGTATGTTTTATTTTGTATTATATCTTTAAACCAAAAACACTAAAAATAATATCTATAGTATAAATGTTGGGAAAAAAAATAAGTTGTATACAAAAGATAAGTATGATTTTATAAATCTACTCTTTTTATATCAGTCCGTTCAGCTTTATACTACTTATTCATGTTCAACCACTCAATCACATTTTCTTACATACTGAGCCAAGGAGAAAATTAATAATTAAAGAGATGTATAAGTTTTGGCACCAGTTCAGGATTAGATGCAGTTACCAAAAGCTGTTAATCCTGGTGATATTTTGAAGGAGAAGGAGGTGGAAAAAGGGAAGAAGGGGTGATGTTGCTTTTCTTCTCTTGATATCATGCCTTCACAGGCTGAAGTTAGATAAATAAAGAAACAAATTAAAAATATACATAATAATAATAATAAGATAATGTTATGCTGGGAAAAATAAAAGAGGAAAACAGAAGTAAAAAGAACACACATTTCAATGAGAGTACTTTGGAGAGGGAACACCTTCCTCTTAGAATACTTTTCCAGAATGAAGTTCCATTTTAAAGTACATTACTAGAAACTGCACAGGATATAGATAGATCAGCAACTATCATGAAACTACGCTTTCACCAGATAAGAAGGTATTAGCATTTCTAGGCAGTGTTTAGTCACAGAAACTCAAATTCATCACTGCCCAATTCTTCATAATTGAAGATCTGACATTTAATATTAAAACATGTATCGCAGATTCATAGAATTTTAGGGGTTGTAAGAGACCTCTGGAGATCATCTTTTTTAAATTCCCTGATAAAGAAGGTTTCCTACAGTAAGTTTACATATATATATATAGACACAGCTGAGAAATCAAGATGTCTACAGTTTCCTATTTGCATAAGACAGAAGAATATGTAGCATGACTTTTTAGATCTGAGCTCAGAAACCAGAAATTACAACTGCATTAGTGAAAATCTAAAAGCAATAACAAAAAATACTTCAAAGTAATCCTGAATGCTTTTGATTTCATGGTGTCTTTATCCAGATGTTAATATCGCACCGCACTCCTCTCACTTCAGAATTTTGGTGCCAATAGATCTTTTTCAAGTAAGGTTAACTTAAATTTCAGGGGAAAAAAAAACTTTCCTGTGAATCAATTTCTAATTAACAAAACCTCTCAATGAAAAAAATGCTTCCTTCTGAAGGAAGTTTTGACAAATATGGAAATGTTATTTTACAGAACTACAGAATTTAAGGCTGGAAGGGAATTACTGAGATCAGATAGTCCAATCTCCCTACGAAAGTAAGGTCACTTACAGTAGTAACTCAGTTCTATGTCCAGTTGTCTTTTCAGAGTCTCCACAAATGGAGACTTCATACCCTCTAGGCAATGTCCGTCAATGCTTGATGGTTTTCAAAGTAAAAGAGTATTGTACTAAGGTGGAATTTCTTTTTCTTTAATTTGTGCTCATTGTTTCTTTTCCTGTCAGTGTATATGACTGAGAAAAGTCTGTCTATGATTTTTTCTTTAATCTGCTTCATACACTCCACTGTTCACACAGGTACTTTTAGGACATGGTTCATCTGACATGTGAATAGATATGAGATGAATCACTGAAGGGAGTTTGGGTTACCTCAGATTTACACATCCATGTAAGCAGCTTTATTTGGTTAAATAAATCTTATTCATATGGCATGCTGAGTTTTGTTTCATTTACCATTGGGATCATTTTAGATTACAGTAGCTGTTTAAACAGTTGAAATGCATTGGCTTAATGGGTACTTAGGGGAAAATACTGAAAGTAGATAAATGTTAACATGAAGACCTAAGCTAGAGAGCATAGTAGAAAATGGAGAGAGGGAAAAAAGAGGCAGAAATGCATGAAGAAGAGTATATTAGCAAGGAGATAAAAGTGTTCAATATTCTGTCTGTAGTTCAATGTCATACACTTTCTGGAAGGAGCAGTATTCCCATAAATATGGGAAAAGAACAAAACACTGAATAATATTATGTAAGTTTCAAGATTTCTAGGACTGCATAGTATGTCAGTCCACTGACAGGACAACTCTGCATCTTTCAGATGTCATCATAACCCTGCATTATACTGTTCTTCAGTTAAATATTTACTGTGTTACTTGTTTCCTCCAAAATAGTCAAGCTTTTAATCTGATCAATCGAACTTCATGAGTTTACGGAGAGAATGTGATGGTTACTATATTAACTTCTCAATGGACATGAAATTTTTAGATAAAATCACTTCCAATTTCTATATGCTTGCACATTCATTCTCTTGATGCAAAGAATAATTTCAGGAAAATGCAAAAATTAAGCAATTCTTAATTATACTAACTGACTCAAACAGGTAAACTTCCACAGAACCTGTACAGTAAGCATGCTGATAGTCTTCACATCCATTTTAGGTTTAATGATGTTCCATGGAACCAGAAATTGATTCACTATTTTGCCCTAGTGTGTACTCTGCCTCCAATTCCACCTTGTCAGTACTGGGCACACATAGCATTTCAGGAAATGTGTATAATTCTGCCTTTATAGATCGTCTTTCTCACAAGCCTTCCAGAAAAAAAAGACATAATGATTAATAGCCAGAAGCCAGATGAAAATGTAGTAAGTAGTAGCATCTATTTGTAAGCAAAGGAGATGAGAAACATTGCTTCTATACACTGGAAGACTTGAACTAATCCTGACAGCACCATGTGCTATCTTACTGGATATCTCATTCTCCTGCCATTTGACCGATATGTAATGACAGTGAGAAACACCACAGTACTTGAAAAAAAAATGACCTGTGAGTCCATCTAAGGTCAATTAATTACCTCTAATATTAGACATGCAGCAGCTAATAATCCAAAATGAAGTGAATCATCTTAGACTTTCTTTATATCCTGTGGTGGGAAAGATATACTTTTGTAAATTGGTTCTTTTGAGGGATGTTAAGAGTGGGTCTGCCTCCTCCAGCATCCAAACCCAGGACAGTTCCTACACAAGAGCTGCAGCTTGATGCCTGATTCTCTGAGGACTGTCTAGGTCACTTTCCCATTAGTAGGTTCAGCCTGTAGTGAGGCTGAGTGCATATTCTGGAGACACTCAGAAAACAGGACATTTACACAGATTGCCCTCCACAGACCTCACACATCACCACAGCACAGGCAGCCCAGTCCTCTCCTCCCACTCAGATGAAAGATACAGCAGATCCCTGATACAGACATACCCACATCTCCAGGTTCGCCAGCACAGACATTCATGGATGCCCATGCACTAGTACACCCTTCTGCCTGACAGGCACCCTGCCTGGTTCCTGGTCCCTCTCAGCTGCCCCACAGATCCCCTGCTGACTAACTGCTTCAGTTTGAAGTTTTCCAGTGATTGCAAATGCACAACCCACTGTCGCACTCCAATATAAAGGAGGGATATGAGGTTATTTGATTATATGTATACCCAGTGTGAGATTAAGAAGCAATGGTTCATATGATAATCTCTTACACCCATGCACACCGTGTTTGGATCAGACATGGACACTGCCACAGAAACCAGCATCAGACAGTGTATGCTGTAGAGACACAGGCTAAATATCTATGGGTATGTGAAAATAAGTCATTGACAGCTGCTGTAGTCGGGTTGGAGTGTGAGTACCATGACCTGTGATGGCAGCTACTGGAGCCAGTGGAGACTCGACATCAGCTCTTGGAGTGGGTGCGGGTCTTTATTTCCTAGCCCCAATGTGATAACTGTGTGTGTTCCCAAAACTTCTGTTGGGGAATAAGGTGAGGGAGGTGAGTGAGAACTGTGCATCTGCAGCTGGAGCAGGGACTCCAGTCACAGATAGGGGATATACACAGAGGTTAAGAAGAAGATATAGTAAGACAGAATAGTCTGTGGTGATCCAGTGCAGGGCTCACCCAGACAAGCAAAGAGACCAGCCCAGTTTAACATACTTCTGCCTCCTGCTATAGCCATTTCTGTCCCTCAGGCCTAGTTGTTGCCAGCCCCCTCTTCCCCTGCACATTTCCTCATCAGATGGCACAGTCTCCCTCCCACAATATCATGAGCCTTCAGATTTTTATCATCTGTGGTAAAGCCCCGGTGTTCCTGCTGGTTCTTTAGATCTTCCCAGATAATACGTCTGATCAGGCTCATTTCTCATTATGGTCTTGGTGAAAACAAATTGGTCAGGTTTTATGACTCTATGTATTTGTTTCTCTACTTTTTTTTTTCCTACCAACTTAAAAAGAATAAACATTTTCACTGTGATGCCACTGAACATGTTTATTCCTAACATTTATCCATAATGTTTGTTTTTGAATCACAGAATCATAGAATCACCAAGTTTGGAAAAGATCTCCACAATCCAATCTAGTCCAACTACCCACCTACTATTAATAATTCCCCACTAAACCATGTCCCTCAGTACGTCTAAATGCTTCTTGAACATTTCTAGGGATGGTGACTCTACTACCTCCTTGCTCAGCCTGTTCCTGTGCCCAACCAGTATTTCAGAGAAGAAATTTTTCCTTGTATCCAACTTGTACTCTTAAAGAAACACCTTCTACATACAGATTTATATAAGACATTTTTCTTAGGATATAATAAATTAAACTTTAATGTCATACATTCTTTCATACATCTCTCCGAGGCAATTTGGTTGCTCTGAAGCAATTATTGAACATGGAATGTGCTGCAAACCATCCACAAGTCAGCAGAATTAAAGATATAAGGGGTAGTGCTTAGTATGTTATAGAACTGTCCTAGTATTGAGAACACAAACAACATAGTAAATGAGGCAGCTGAAACACTGGAACCCTATTTAGTTAGCCCTCTCTCTCCCTTCACTTTAGACTACACAAAATAAATTTCTCCAGGACAAATATATTATAGGTGGAACTACCTGTGAACACTGTGACTATGAGCCAATCTGTATTATTTGGTCTTGAAGACAGGAATTGGTATCTGTCTCTACATCATTTAGTTCAGAAGACGTAAATACCATGTCCAGTTAAAGTGTTCTTTGCTAGACTGGAACTGCTTGTAAGAAGTGAAAAGTAAGGTGTAAAGAAGGTTAGGGTAGTTGAAAATAACAAAAGATGATATAGATAAAAAAAAGAGGAAAGAGTTTTTGTGGTAAAGTCAGGATAATGAGAAATATCCAGACTCAGCTATTCTTAGATGCCAAAACTATTAGTGAAGTGATTAAGACTCAAGGTGCCTGTACCTCTTACCTTAGACTTTCCAATAAAGAAGGAAAAGACTGTAAGGTGCTTACTTTTCAAGAAAATCTTAATGTGATCTTATTGATAGAGGAGCTCTGTGGGAGATAAATTTCTCCAGTTTCTGCACTTCACTCTCACTGTGACAATGCATGTGTGTTGTGCTTACCATTTTGACTGAATAGAAATCTCACTATCTGTTATTAATGATGTGAAACATTGAGCTGTCTGTCAGAGTATTGATGCTGGAAAATAATGACAATAAAAAAAGGTTAAGACATGATGAAAAACAGATAATTAAGAATTATCAGACTCAGGAAGTAAAAACTGTAGTAATTTAAATGAAATTAAGCAATGGCAGGGATGATGACTGTGTGATCACTGTGTGTAAATTTTGCATGAAATCCATTAAATTAAATTAAAATTCATTAAATTAAATATAGATTCATCTCACTTGACCTATTATCTTTATATGTTTTTATTTGCGGCTATTATTCTAAATTGCCATTATAGGCAAATTAGCACCTTTTGAAAATAAATAATTCAATCTTCTTTAGAAAATGCTCAATACAAGATAAATTTCTGCTTAAATTTAAGTAATATTCTTTCCTCTGGTAATACAGGGACATGAGTATGACTAGTTTAGGTGTAAACAAGTGAGTAATAACCTGCTTGGATATTTACATATAGGAAAGAAATACAAAAAAAAAGGTGGAAAACCAGATAATTAAGCAAACAGACAAAAAAGAAATCCAAAACAAAAAACATGTAAGGGGACATTTCTAGAGAATTTATGTTTCATGAAAGCTCATTCTACATTCAAATATTCACAGAATCACAGGATGGTAGGGGTTGAAAGGGATTTCTAGAGATCATCAAGTCCAACCCCCCTGCCAAAGCAGCTCCCTAGCCCAGGTTGCACAGGGAGGTGTCATGGAGGGTCTTGAACATCTCCAGAGGAGACTCCACCACCTCTCTGTGCAGCCTGTGCCAGTGCTCCGTCACTGCACTGTGAAGAAGTTCCCACGCACATTTGTATGGAACTTCCTATGCTTCAGTTTGTGGTCTTTTCCCCTCGTCCTATCACCACACACTGCTGAGAAGAATTCAGCCTTGTCCCTTGGCCCTCCTCTCCTTAGATATTTATAGACGTGGATCAGATCCCCCCTGAGTCTTCTTTTCTCAAGGCTGAATAGACCCAGGTCTCTCAGCCTCTCCTCATAAGGGAGGTCTTGAATGTCCTTTATCATCTTTGTAGCCCTTCACTGGACTCTTTTGAGGACATCCTTGTCTTTTTTGTACTGAGGAGCCCAGAACCGGATACAGTACTCCAGGCGAGGCCTCACCAGGGCGGAGTAGAGGGGGAGGATCACCTCCCTTGACCTGCTGGCCTTGTTCTTTTAATTGCACCCCAGGATAACATTGTCCTTCTTGGCCACCAGCACTCATAACCAGCCTGCCATCCACCAGGACACCCAGGTCCCTCTTCTCAGAACTCCTCTCCAGCAGCTCATCCCCCAGCGTGTACTGGAGTATGCACTTATTACTCTCTAGGTGCAAGACTCTACACTTGCTTCAGTTAAACCTGATCTGGTTCCTTTCCGCCCAACTCTCCAGACTGTCCAGGTCTCACTGAATGGCAGCACAGCCTTCTGGCATGTCAGCCATTCCTCCCAGCTTTGCATCATCAGCAAACTTGCTGAGAGTGGACTCTTTCCCCTCATCAAGGTCATTGATGAAGATTCTGAACAGGACCGGACTCAGCACTGACCCTTGAGAAGCACCACTAAGTACAGGCCTCCAACTGGACTCTGCATCACTGATCACAGCCTTCTGAGCTCTACCAGTTCTCAACCCACTTCACTGTCCTCTCATGTATTCCACACCTCCTCAACTTTGTTATAAGGATGCTGGGGGAGACTGTCAAATACCTTGCTGAAATCAAGGTAGACTACATCCACTCCTCTCCCCCCAGTCCACCCAGCCAACAATGACATCATATTAGGCCACCAGCTTGGTTGAGCACGACCTTCCCCTGGTGAACCCATGCTGACTACTCCTGATAACACTCTTTTCTAATTACCTGGAAATGGCAACCAGAACAAACTGTTCTATCACCTTTCCAGGGACAGAGGTGAGGCTGGCTGGCTCGTAGTTACCCAGATTCTCCTTCTTGACCTTTTTGAAGACCAGAGTAACACTGGCTATCCTCCAGTCTTCAGGCACCTCTCCCATTGTACAGGACCTCTCAAAGATGATAGAGAGCGGTTCAGCAATCACCTCTGCCAACTCCCTCAGCACACGTGATATTCATCAGTTCCGAAAAATCATGAACCCTTACAGTGTTTCTATGAGTATCACTATGTTTTCCTACAACACAACATAGAAGAATCGTTATGTCACAGATGGAACTGATGAGTGAGCATCTGATGAAGGTGTCATCTGACCCAGGAAGCACAAGTGCAAAAAGTTTACTTGTTCTTCCTGTGTGACTGGATGAGGTGGACCCAGGGGCTACACTGCTGGGCTTATTTAAGAGCCGACAACCAAAAGCATTCTTTGGGTAGAGGCTATCTTCTGTGAAGAAATACTGTAAAATTTGAGAGTATTATTACTGGTTGGGTGAATCAACTTTTTCTTATGTATATTTATTGATATTGCTAATGATACTTTGTTATTGCAAATAATTTGTCAGGAGGTCTGTTTCCACTGGGAAATTATGGAAAGCTTAAATGCTGAGTAGTTCCAGCAGCACAGAGAACAGCAGAAAAACAGTTGAGAGGCAAGTTAAGTTTTTACGTGTTGCTTAATGACCTTTTAAAAGCATTGTACAGTTCCCTTTGCAAATATTATTGAGTTATGGCTTTGTGAGATATGGTTTTACATTACTATGATAATCTTGATATAATTACTAGAATCTTTTAGTATTTTTTTTACAGAGAAAACATGTAATGAGTGATCTAACTAAACATGTTCTTATAGCATTAAAATTTAAATTCTTTGAAAGAAGAGTAACTTTATGGATTAAATATCTTTCATTAGTTAAACAGATGAGACATCCCTTTAAAATCCTGATAAGAAGCCAAAGGCTTCTACATTTCTTGCTTGTACTTTGCTTCTTTCTTTTGTCCTATGATTCATGCCAAAAGGAATATACAATAGGTAGCACTTAACTGGAATTGCTCAGTTTCTTTTTTTCCAAAGATGGATTGTATTAAGTCTAATCACAGATATTTTGCAATGTGATCAGTTACCTTCAGTGTCATTTTCAATGTCTGTATGCAATAAGGTTTTTTTTTGTCATTAAAGAAATCTATTGAAGATTATATTTTGAGAACTATTTTTTCCAATTTCTGTGAGTTAAATAAGTATAAATCAAATGTCCCTTTATAAAGGTTACAGGATTGGTAAGAAAGAATTGAAAACAACAGAAGATGACTATGTTCAGGCATGATCAAGAACCACTTTCATTCTCAGATGAATGAGACAAAAGGAGGGAATTTACACATGAAATCAGGTAAAATATTGAATAAACATTTTCTGCCCTTTGCTAATTGAATGGTAATTAACTGACTACTGTGTGTTGTTACTCAGGGGGGAAGGTTACTACCATGAAGATACAGTCTTCAGTTGCTTATAAACCTAATTATGGCTTAAAAAGCAGATGATAACTTGGTAATTGGCTACAGGTTGATATTTCCTGTTCTCCCTTGTTTTTCATCTGCTGCCTCTTTTCTATCAAGATAGTTTCTTGTTAATAACAAGACTTTAAGCCTTCTGACTCGGATATTTTATCTCTATATATTATGTTTACACCTATGAACAGTTTCTTTTCAATTAGCCTGAGATACTATGGGGAAACTCTGCTGAAAGCTTTTGTAATGTAAGTGGTATCCATTCTTATAGTTGCAGATAATTACTGCTGTCATAGTTTTATGATTTATGTTATATTATTGATATTCCACATCATAACATCATGTAGTGTATTGGGAGTTAAAGAGTTAATGCTCCAGTTGCATGGATCATCGATACTTATGGATATGCCTGTCTCAGGAGAAAAGAACTACATTTCCCAGAGGACTGTGTGATGCTTTTGCATTTTTGTTTTTGCTCAGAGGGAAAGATAAAAACTGTCTGCAGCCACGGGACTGTCTCTCTTCCTCTTGGGATCAAGCTCAGCAGTGGGTGTTTGTTGCAGCCGTCCACCTTCAGGGTTAGCATAACGCCTTTGGTTTATTGGACACTCTCTCTCTTGCTCATTTCATTTGATTCATTAGCCTCAATTCCAATTATATTGTATTATATTGTGTTATTTTGCTTTCTGATATCTTACTTAGTAAATTAGCTTTCCTCCTCAGATCGTTGGTGCTGTTTTGTTCCTCCACCCATATTCCTTCTCCCTTTTTCCCTTTCCCCCTTCCTCTTCTCCAGGGTGTGGGCCCGTGGGTCCCCTGCCTCAATCGTCATGGTACTGGGTCAAACCGGCCCGCAAACCACTGACAGCTGCAAAGACAGTTATTTCATCATAGAGAGTGTTTTCAGCTTGGTACCTTTTCATATCAGGATAAACAACTCTTACAACTTGAAGATCTTACTACTAATGATCAACAAGCTTTTCTACCTTTTACACAACCATCTACAAGCAAGATCTCTAAAGAAGATAAAATCTCTCCAGTTATCCAGGTTATAATACTGCCTTTTCCTGCTGACTTCTTTCAGGATCTTAAACTCTACTATTTCATGGTGACAAATATGGCCTCATAAGTTCTCAAACCACTTCCTTATTGATAACTATCTTTGTCTTACATAAACTACAGATGTAAGAAATATCTGCTGGATATCCAGATCGGAGATAATTTCCCTAATGTTTCAGAACGATATTTTATATGGAAGTCACCCTGTACTAATATATAAGGCAATTGGGAGATGGAGGTGGCCAGGGAGGAGACAGATCTAAGTATTAACAGAAACCTAGTATTGCATATTAACTTCCAGTTCAGATGTACATGAAAATTGTCTACTTTTACCTATAGTTTTCAGTACAGTTTGGACATGTTGAACATCATTCTTTAATGAATTGCAGTTAAAATGTGTTTATATAACAAAACAGCTGTTCTACCCTTATTATTCAGGCCATTGAATAGTGTCTTCAATATTGGAATTGTGAATAACATTAATTGGAAATTTTGTCTACTGATTGTGATAGTGTCTTAATGTTCTAGATTTTGCAGTCCAAAATAGAACCACAAATAAACATCATGGGTTCCTGTCCTAGAGTGTAAAGTTTCTCTTGGAAAAACTGTGGTTTTTAATTATAAGCAATTAGGAGCTATTCAATATTGAATATTAACTTCTTGATAAGCGTATATTTAAAAAAAAAAATTAAGCAAGGGGGGGGATGGGAGATTATACACTAAATATGCAATAAGCAATAAGAGGGGGGGAGGGAAGACATAAATCAATAACATTATCAAGCAATGCATTTGGGGAAAAAATGGAGAGCCTGATTTTATTTGGGGGGAAAAAAAACGTGTGTGAATGCGGAAGGGATATTTTGAAGGGATATTCATCAGTATTATATGAAATAAACAGGAGACACTCTGAGAAAATCAGGATGCCTGAGTTTTTTTTTCAAGTAATTTGGCAAATGAGAATTACAAGATCCTCAGTCAAATATTTCTATAGAAAAGATAATTCTTACATGTTTGAAATTAAATTATTCTCAAGCTATCTATTACATTGAAATTCAGTATGGTTGAAAGATATTTCCTATCTGTACAATCCTTTGTTTTGCTTTTTGAATGGTATTTAAACATTTGAGCAATATATCTAAAATCTAGTATCATGGAGTTATTCTACACCCTAGGTCCCGCTTTTTTAATCTGTAACTAAGTTAATTTAAATTATGAAAAGTGCATCTGCTGATCACAGATTTGACTTTGACTTCTTTAATTTTTGCTATTAAAACTGTCATCTGGCTGAAAGGGTAATGATTTCACTTTATTATGCGGAACACTAGAGGAATTCTTCAGCTAGAAAATGTATTTGCTACAGAGTTATGCAGTCTTTGGTTTATATTAACTTTTTTTTTTTTAAATGTGTAATTACAATGATTTTGATTAATGGAACAAGTCAAGAAAGTATATAAGTAGTACGTTTCTCTTAATGGACCATTCTGACTTTGGAAATCATTATAATTGCATTATATCCAACCTTAATGACCTTAACTCTGCAACATATTCACCTCAGTGAAAAAATAATAATTTTTTGACAGTGGATACAGTACATCTGAGATTGTCTCAGTTCATATTAGAAGTAAATCATACTTTGTAAAGCACAAGTAGATGTTAATTATGGGGCATGCATGAGCTTTGCAGCATATAAATGTACTCATCAGATTAACATCACAGCAATACAGTGTGAAATTATCCAGTAGGGCCACAGAACAAGTAGCCTAAATGCAATGTGTTCTGTGCACTCAATTTTAAGAGTTTTGCACGGAGAAGTGTTTTTTTCTTTTGATTAACAGTACTCTTTTTGTAAACTGCTTTCTTGGTTCACTGCATAATCAAGTGCAAAGTTGAGAAAATGCCAAAGAGTTCAGACATGTTAAAAATGCAGCTTGGCTTTGAAATTCTGTAGTTTTGTGCAGTTATTTCGCATGGAGTAACATTTCAGGGTCTCTAAATAGCACCTTGGAAGTTTCAGTTTTTGCCTTTTAAATATTCTCTACACTACCTGTAAGAAGGTTGTAGTGAAGTGATCAGCCTCTTCTAGAATACAAATGGTAAGACAAGAGGTAATGGCCTCAAGTTGTATTTGGGGAGATTCTGCTTAGATGCTAGGAGAAAAAATTCTCAGAGTGAGTGCTGAAGCATTGGAACAGGCTGCCCAAGGTAGTCATCATTCCTGTAGTTGTTCAAGAAAAGAGTAGATAAGACCTTGGTTTAGTGGACATGGTGGTAGTAGGTCAATGGTTAGACTAGATGATTTTAGTGGTTTACCAACCTTAATGATTATATGAAATAAAAAATAGTTCCCTATCTCCTGTGAGACATGAAATAGCTATCTAATGATAGTTTTAGAGTAACATACTCAGGCTATTTTTCCATCTGAAATTCCTTCACTTTTCTTGACTAAGAAAAAATATTCTGTGAGCAACCGTGAAATTAAGAGACTGACAAATAGGAGCTGTGATCATAATATATGATCCTGCATATTTTAATTTTTTACTATAGTGTAGAATACCATGTGTACACTCCTGAATCTCAGGTTTGTCTGCAGACTTTAGTGATGTTTTTCCTATCTGAAAAATTAAACCACACAGTCTTTAAACAGCTTGCACAAAAATTTCTTTTCATTACTTGTGCTCATCTGCAGGAGCTAAATATATCTTAAACAATGTGTCTATTAAAGTTGCTTTACAAGACAATACGAGTGAAGACACTTTGTAAATGAAAATTAAAAAAAAAAAAAAAACAGATTTTTTCAAGTTCTATAAAAAAAAAACAATAGGTGCCCAAGATTCTTCAAAGAATAATTATCTAGTGTATTAAATAATTAAAAGATTGAATAATTAATCTGTTCATGCACCCATGCTGCAAGATGCACATTATGTGAATACCTTTGTCTTTGGAAAATCTAAATATTATTGATATACTTTGACATGTGTTCAATGGTTAACTTCAAATAAAAATAAGAGTAAAAAAAAAAAAAAGGACAAAAAAAATGCTAGAAACCAAAAATCCACACTAGTTAGAGGTCAAATAATAGCTATGTTGATTTCAATATTATCTGATTGTTCTGTCAGAAGATAGTAAAATAAATGTGAAATGATTATGTAATAGTAGTGATAGCAATATAATTTACTTTGTTTCTCCTTTGGATGTCATCTAGACTGTCAATGAAGGTTACAGATAGAAAATGAATTTTATGCCTCACTTAAGGAAAATAATCACATGCTGAAGATCCAATGGATTCCACAAACTGATGTTTATGTGGATTGTTATAAATACATGAAGAAAGGAAATGAGCTACTAATAAAGAACATCCATCTATGTCTACTTTTATTCCTCACTTTAGTATGAAGGCTCCACCTCAGTAAATAAGCATGTTTATTTTTCTCATGTATTGTATGCATCTTCTTTATCTCTACATTAATTTACATTTAGTAGGAGCTCTACAGGAAGCTTCTACCTCACTGGCATGTAAGATACATTTTTGAAATCTCTCTAGACAGTTTCTTTTTAATTATTGTATAGGGACTGCAAGTCAGCCTGAAACACCGATTGACCACCTGAAGGAAAGACCTGGTCAGCCCTGGGAGCACAGGTAAAGACAATTCACCTGTGCTCCACCCCCTCTTAGACTTTATTTAAGGATGACTCCCACTGAGGAAGGATCTCCTGTTGGAGATCCCTCATTTTGGAGTTCTTTTCTTGCAAGCCTAGATCTTCAGAAATGGGTGAACATTTTACTTCCTTTTGTAACATGTCCTTGTTTGCTGGTCCATTTGCCTTTACAGTTATTTATTTATATTTTGACCAAGCAGGCTGGTATAGCTTTTCAAAGCATAAGCTTATGCAAAGTTTTTCTTTAGTTTCAACTTTAGAAGGAAAAACACCTTGCTAAACTTAATCAACAGAATCTTTAATACCTCTACAGTGCTGCTGTACTTTATACAACATAACATTTTACATATCCTGCTCTTCCTCTCTCTCCACTTCTAGAAGAAGAACAGTAAAGAATAATAAAGGGGTGTAGAGGTCAAAGGGGGCAGCAAGAGATTGAATCCAGCCCCACAAATTTGTTGATCCAACCACACATAGACACCACTGAAATTTTATCTAAAGAGTCTTTGGTGAAGTAAGTGTGCAGGTTTTTAATGAAAAGTATGTGAAGCAAAAAAGGAACTGAATTACAAAAACAATGAAGTATCAAAAGAGGAAAATAAGTGGAAGTTTTCAACTTAAGTCTCTAAAAAATATTTGTCTTTGGGATTCTGTATGATGGAAAGTATTTAAATAAATTGATTTAAAACAAATTTTTCTTTCTGAAACAAAATTTAAAAGTAAAATGAAATTGTGTTTCAATGTTTAATTTTGACAGTCTCCCATAACATCCTCATGAGCAAGCTTTAAAAAGTGTGGGATAGTAGGCTGTGAGTTGGATTGAGAACTGACTGGCAGAGCTTGGAATGCTATGATCAGCTGCGTGGAATCTATCTAATCCACAGGTGTTGGTACTGAGTCTTGTCTGAATATCCAGTATCCTCATCAGTGAGCTGGGTGGAGAGATAGTGTACCCCCTCAGCAAGTTGACTGATGATAAAAACCTGGGAGGAATCACTGGTGTGCCAGGAGGTTGTGCTGCCATTCAACAAGATCCTAACATGCTGGAGAGTTGGGCAGTGAGGAACATTATGTAGTTCATCAAGGGCAGGTACATATTCCTACACTTGAGAAGGAATAACTACATGACATACTGGGAAGAAGCCCTAATGAGCGAGACCTGGGTGTCCTGGCGGGTAACTGATTGACCGTGACCCAACAGCGTGGCCTTCTGGGCAAGGGGACCAATGGTATCCTGCAGTGTATTAAAAAGAAAGTGCCTAACAGGTTAAGGGATGTTCTCCTCACCTCTACTCTGCCCTGGTGGAGTGACAATTGGACTTCTGTGTCCAGCTCTAGGCTCTGTAACTCAAGAGAGATAGCTCAAATTCTAGAGACAGTCCAACACAGAGCTATGAAGATTATTATTATTATGGTCTTGGATTATCTCTCTTATATGGAAAGGCTGAGAGACCTGGTACTGTTCAGTCTGAGAAGGGAAATTGAGAGAAAATCTTATCAGTGGTTATATTTATCTAATGAGCAGGAGTCAAATGGAATGGACCAGGCTCTTTTCAGTGCTGCCAAAAGACATAACAGAGGTCAATAGGCAGAAAATGGAACATACAAAATTCTAAATGAACACAAGAAAAATATGCACTTTGAGAGTGATGGAGCACATAAACAAGCTGCTCAGAGATGTGGGAATTCCATCTCCAGAGATATTCAAAACCCACTCATTAAAAGGGATGCTTTTTAATGATAAAGCAGCAGAATATCAGAAGCGCTATCCATTGTCACAGACCTATAAAGAGAAGAGAGTTAGTGTAAGTAATTTCATAAAGGGGCATTTTCCCCCAAAATAACATGGACAAGAAGAAAGTGGTTTTTGTTCCCTGTTTTCTATGTGTGTGGACTATGATATAAAGTGAGACCTTTTGGTGACTTTATTCTATAAAGACCACAGTATGACTATGTGAAGAGTTAAGTGTTACCTAAAGACTCTTCTTTAAGGTCATAGTTTAATAAATATTCCACATCTAGGAAATGAAAATGTTTCATTATATTTGCCTGTATAAAACAAGCATGTCCAGGATCAGGGTCGTTGTCATGCCATTTAGTTGTCATAGTGCCAATTTGGTCTTAAATTGCTATAAATCCTCACGTGTTGGAAGCTGAGCAAAAGTAGCAGGAGACCAGTGTTACTGAACAATGAGATCTTGATTAAGACACAGAAAGGTGGATTACAAAATGTTGAAGAAGAGTCAGGAGACATGGAAGGAATACAGAGACACTGAGCCTGAAGGGACTGTGTTATTTAAAAGCTGATTTCCAGCTGGATATGAGGAGTCTCTGAAAAAGTGTGTGAATAACAACAACCTGTCCTGTTAGTACATCAGTAGTAAAAGGAAGACAAGGGAGAATAAAAGTCTAGTGCCAAATGACACAGGGAAACTTGCGTTAATGGATATGAATGTCAGTTTATCTAGTGTCCTCTTTGCTTCAGTATTGACTAGTAGAATTTCTTCAGAAATACCAGATCCCTGAGATGTGTGGGAAAGGCTGGATGGAGAATTTTCCCATGGTGGAGAAGAGATATTACAGAACATTTAAACACATACAATGATAACAAAAGATCTCAGAATGAGATTTGAAGTAAGTGGTCAGCATCCTTGCAAGATCACTCTTGATTTATTTCCATGCATTTGAAAGAGAAGGAGGTGATTGAGTGTTGTCAGCAGGGCTTTGTGAATGACAAAACATACTTAACCAACAATATTTTCTTCTAAAATGAGACCAGTGATATGGTGGATGGAAGGAGAGCAGTGGGTGTGATTTATCTTTACTAAGGCTTTCAGAGATGTTTCCACTAATATCTTCATTAAAAAACTGAAGAAGTGTGAATTAGATTACTGGACAATGAGGTAGCCTGCAAACTGGCTATACATCAGGGATCAATAATGAGGCCAATGCTACTTGAATGTACAATAAATAATGCATATCTTACCCTGCTAGCTGTTTATACATTCTGCATTAATAGAACAGTGTTTAAAAGCAAAAAAAAAAACAAAAAAATACAAGACCATATTTATCTAATAAAAGAAGATATTACATTACATTAATAAACTTAACTGAGATAAATTTTTTGTTTGTTTGTTTTGTTTTGTTTTCTGACAGTGTAAAACACTAATCTCCTGGTTTGCATTCTTTCCACTTTTCATGGCAGTACGTCATCTTACTGAAAGATTTGAACAGAAAACAGAAAAATTTAACATTAGAAGTGTACTTTGAAGTATTACTTTTCACCAGTTTTCATTCTATTTTTTAAAACTATATGCATGTAGAAGTTTATGTTTTATTTATAATATGGACTGATCTATATGGAATGTGTTCAGACTTACACTTAATGAACAGTGAAAAGATTAAGCTAAAAAGCTTTAATATGAAAAGGAATATTTGAAGTACTTGATTCTAGCAAGAAAATTCATATATATATTCTCTTTTAGATTTAAATATATGGGACTTTCCATATGCATTTTTAATTTTGTTTCAGTGACTTAGTATTAAAGAGATGCACTGAATCTTTTTAAAAGCAAGGAGAGATTATAATAGAACAATAAATAAATATTTTAGGAAGGTGTGATGATTATAGATTTATGATTCGGACTTTTGAAACAGATATAAATAAACTTAAAAAAAAGTTTAAGTTTTCATTAGAATTGCACTGAATCTTCAAAATGTGATTTACAGCTGGGAACCTATATTTCTTCCAGATTTGTTTGAGAAATTAAGTAATTATCTATGCAAATTGATTAATGTGCCAGTTGCTAAGAGGAAAAAAAATAAAAAGTGAAAAGTTATGTCTTGCATCTAGGTACTGTGAAATGGAGGAGTAGAAAAATAAAAAGGTGTGTGCAAAAGAATAGATGTATAATTGTGTGTGTATTTTTTAATATTAGGAAGATAAAATACTTTGTCTTACAGATGTCTCAGATACTGAGAGCAATTTTGGGAAGCAATAACTGATTCTTTCGAAAGAATCTTTCTGTATCTTTGTTATCTGAATCGAAACTATTATTTACAACTCCTCTTGCCTCTTTTCAGATGATTTTAACAAATATATGATGTATGATGATTCGTTACTAAATCAAGTTTATGTACAGCCATAATGGAATCTTAACTAATCTTAACGTTAAGTAACAAATATTTATGATTTCAATCCTCTCCAATCCCACAATTTCTGGAGTATATAAGTGTTCTGTTGTCTTCAAAACAATGATCCTTAAAAATGTAAAGCTTGAAGTTATATACAAGTTTTCTCACATTTGGTTTTGCTAGAATTATCATGTTGGAGAATAACAATATTAGTAACTGAGATCATGTACATGCGGCAGCTATAGTTAAAATCCTCCAAAGGAGAAAAGGAACAATTAATATTTGGGTCTATGAATTAACAGGTAGTCTACATAAACTCTTAATAGGCATATCAAAACAAAAAACTATTGCAGTAAGATTTATATTAACATGTAGAGTATATTATCCATTAAGTATAGAAAAACACTGATATGAGTAACTTACACAGAGCATCCTACTAACTACCATATTTAGTGTTAGGTTTATGCTTCCAGGGCTTCTCTGGATACAAAGATGTATGACACCATTTTTCCTTATGCAGAAAGGAGGAAATTGTTACAGTAAATCAGCAGGATGCAAGTGGCATGAGCAGAGCTAGGACCTGTCAGAAACCCTCACCTATCCTGAGGAGGGACAAGTAGGAGCAAGTGGGGCCAGGAGCAGCTGAGGCCAACCTCTACAAAGGAACAAGATTCAAAGGAAGCCCCGGGAAGTGACAGCAACTAGGACATGGTTCTGCACATGAGTGGGAAGTGGCCCACTTTCTCACTTCTGCAAGCAGAAAGTAGCAGTCTTCTATTGAAACAAGTGTGATGACTACCTGTGGCAATGGCCAGGATAAGAAGGAAATCCAGATAGAGTTGGGTCATAACCTTCCAGAGCAAACAAATACATCCAGACAGATCTCCAGATGATTAAATAAGCTGCCCATACCTTTGGCTGTTCCCTAAGGGACAGCACCAAGCTGATAAAACAAAAGGAAGGAATACCATTCAAAGGGACCTGAATATGCTTGAGAAGTAGTCCCACACAAACCTAATGAAGTTCAACAAGGCCAAACGCAAAGTACAGATTAGGCAACAAGAGAATTGAGAACTGTCCTTCAGAGAAGGATTTGGGGATTCTTGTGGATGAAAAGCTGAGCATGATCCAGTAGTGTGCCAGTAGTACTTCATCTTGCCAGTAGTAGCAAGGTGAAGGAGGACCTTTCCTATAAAGAGAGGTTGAGGGAGCAGGGTCCGTTTAACTTGGAAAAGAGAAGGTTCCAGGGAGACCTCATCGTGTCTTTCCAGTACATAAAAGGGAGCTCATAAACAGGAGAGAGATCAACTTTTAACACAGGTTGAAAGTGATAGGAAAACGCTGAGTGGCTTTAAACTAAAAGAGGGAAGATGTAGTTTAGATGTTAGGTAGAAAGTTTTTACTCAGATGGTGGTGAGGCACTGGTACAGGTTGCCCAGAAAAGTTGTTGATGTCCTGTCTCTGACGGTGATCAAAGCCTGGTTGGACAGTTCCTTGAGCAACCTGATCTAGTGGTTGGCAACCCTGTCCAAGGCAG
Source organism: Odontophorus gujanensis (assembly GCA_013399175.1). Taxonomy (NCBI): domain Eukaryota; kingdom Metazoa; phylum Chordata; class Aves; order Galliformes; family Odontophoridae; genus Odontophorus; species Odontophorus gujanensis. The sequence continues at coordinate 203,068 of VXAB01011345.1, forward strand.
GGGGTTGGAACTAGATGATCTTTAAGGTTCCTTCCAACCGAAGCCATTCTATGATTGATTCTATGGAGTCCAACCATTACTGTGACCTATTGTGAGATACTATACAAAATCTCTTTTGTCTCAAAGTCTGAGTTTTTCCAGGCCCTCCTCCTGTTAAGCTAACTTCTTGCTCCACTTGGTGTTCACCAGGAGTCTGAGGTCTTCTTCTGACAGGTTACTTTCCATCTGGGTGGCCCCAGTATGTACTGTCCCTTGAGGTTGTTCCATCCCAAGTACAAGACTCTGCGCTTCCCCTCGTTGAACTTTGTTAGTTTACCATCAGCTTACTTGTCCAGCCTGTTGAGGTCCTTCTGGATGACAGCACCAGTCTGTGAAGTATTAGACACATTCCACAGTTTCCTATCATAAAAACATGCAGATAACCCATGAACCAGAGAAATATTAATAGGTTTACATATATTTTTTAAATGACTGCTTAATTTCCTTACTGTATTTTTTAATAAATACGGGTCTCCAATGGGACCTTAAGACCAATGGGTCTTAAGATTATCAACAATAAAGTTGGAATATCCTCAGATGAACACAATGATTAAGTTTTTATTTGTATGCATACATGAATTACTGCTGTTTTTTCTTTTTTTTTTAATTGTTGGTTTTTTTTTGGTTGGGTTTTTTTTAGTCTTTTTGCTTACGCTGATAAGAAACTTTGGAATTTCATTTCCTCAGCTGCTCAGCACATCTATTTACATAAGAATAATGCTGTGACTGTGAAGACAAGCAGCACATGTAAAAATCATCATCAAAACTACTTCACCATACTTAATAAATAATTCATTCTGAAATTTCCATTTAACTTTTTGGACTGAAATAACACTGCTTTTCTTGGGAATATGCAAATTTGGAGTACTAATGTTATAATTTAATTATACTATTTGTATAATGCAACTACTTGGGTTGAAGTAATGTAACTTGTGGCAAACAATGTAAGGAACTAGTGTTATCTATGTGAACCACACAGCTCAAAATTTCTGTTCAACATTTTAAATTGCCAGTATTATGCTTCAATACAATTCCTCCATGATTGAAGCCTTCCTGGTTTATTAGATGGATCCTAGCCACAGTGCTTACATTAGTATTCCTATTCCAGTCATATCAGGGAGATATTCTTGTTTTCTTGTTATGCTGTTACTTTTCTTCTTCATTCCTGCGGTGGGTCTGTGATACAAAGGTCAAGCTCTACTGAAAACCTGGATAATTAATTAATACTCTTTCATTTTACTTTATGATAGTCTCTCAAAAAATATATGTGTGATTAGGTCTGCTTGTACACAGAGGACTGTTGCAATTCACAGTTTCCTACTGACTACTACAGTTCTAATTTTAAACATGAAATGCATTATTTGAGAATACAGCCAATTTTGTATTTAAACAATTGTTTGTATTCATTTAACTTCTCTCATGAGGTTCTTTTATGCACATTTGGTTCACATCAAAAATATATTTTTAATTACAGAGTTTGACATGATCATATAACATTTTAAACTGCAGTTTCCTTTTGGCATGGCAAGAGCGATGATGATGAATTTTTATAAGTTTTCAACAGTGAAAATGATTTCAAATGCCACTGATATTCTATCATTTTCTGTGCATCCACACAAAGCAGTAAATAAATGTTGGAGTAGGTACATGCCTCATTTGCAGAACATTAAAGGCAAATGTAGAAAAAAGAGTCTAGGAAAAAAAAACAACAATGTTGAATAAGACAGCTGCTTGTATCTTTCTTTCTTAATTTTAAAACTCACTATAACAATGCATTTGTATCAACATTTATATAGCCAGTGACTGTATGTTAAGTAGTAATCTATTCTCCCTTTATCGTCAGTTAAAAAATAAAAGCTCCTTGTTCATTACCTCATCCTAAAGGTGACATTTTAAAACATGCTAGATTACTGTCCATCAGTCTTAAATTAAGTATGAACTGACTAGCTCAGCTCAGCCGTAATGCCATTATTTCAAGTACTTTATGCTACTATGGATAAGTCCTGTCTCCTGTTCTGTTTCTTGGACAAATTTTTAGTCTTTTTTTTTTTTTTGCTGTCTCTGACTAATTTTTTGTTGTTATTGCTTTTATCTATTTATTCTCTGGTTTCTATAATATACATAACTTTTCATACTAGGATCTCCAGACCAAAAGTCACTTCAACTTTATTTTTTTTTTCCTTTCCCCATTGTCTTAGTCATAGCCTTGTTGGTTTTCTTCCCCGTATTTTCTTTCATATTTATGTACAGAATCATTTTGCAATGAAACATACTGTAGTGAATATAAGTAGATCTGTTTATTTACCTCCTAAAAAATTTATAATCTACATATTGCAAGTAATACTTTATGTGATGATGACTGAATGATTTCAATATTCCAAGTGAGGAATAATTTGAATAATTCTGTGCTAAGTGAACAATAGTTTAAAATACATGTACATATTTGTTAACTGTTTGTTAGTGGTTTCAGTTTAACAGATTATTAACTGTTTCTATTTCAATGAAACTGAGCCCATAGTGTGAAGTTCAGTGTTTAAACTGAAATCAGTTTGTTCTGTAGACATCCAATAGCAAATGCTGACTTTTCATATTCCTAATTGGATTTTCATCAGATGGATATCACAGCCGGTAACCTAAAAACTTGGGGAAAAGGCTTTGGAAGCATAAGGAAAGACAGCAGGAAACAAACTAAAAGCTGTATCGTCAAGTGGAAGTCAGACAAAGAGGAAGAGACAGCTGCGGGTATGCTGACATTCAGCCATAGAATTGCAAACAAATCAAAATTTTCCAAACATTATGAAGACCCTGATGAAGTAAAATAAAAATGGAGCTGAAATGTTCATTATAGAGCACATATTGTAGGCAAATGTGTAGGAAATTATAGGAAAACAAAACAAAACCAGCAAAAAATATTAAACAATTAAAAAAAAATATAAGGGAAAGTGGAACGGATAAAACAAAGAAAAAAAGAAAAAAAGAAAAAAAAGAGTAGAGAAAAAGGAGAAAAGAATAAAATTCTAGCAGTTGATATGTACTATTTTCATTATTTTGATGAATGTTTTGTCCTTCAAGTAGTATTTAGAACTTATTTATATTTCAGCTTCCAGGATGAAGTTGAGCCTTTACCATCTACCATCTTACTCCATAGAGCAGGAAAAAGTAAACATCATGTTCATATGAAAATTTCCAAATATACTATATGCACCTGCAAAACAAACAAATAAGCAAAAAAAAACTCCAAATGATTCTGACAGAGAAATTCCTTGGATTTTATCTGGACTTTTATGTAGAATATTGCGCATGAAAAATGAATTCACAGGGTCACATATTTAGGCTGGAAGGGACTAAAAGTTTCTAATGTTCAGAAGAACTGATTTTAAATGTTGTGTTTACGTCTGTGCCTATTATGCCCTGTTCTGTCACTGAATATTACAGAAAAGAGTTAAGTCTCTCATATAAGTTTCACATAGATGGTAAGTGTGGGGAAATCATGAATACATTCTAAAAAATAAAAAATAAATAATAAAATTAAAAAAAAAACCACCAAATATTTCTGTTTTTAGACAAAATGAAACTTCAGATATTTTGATTTTTTTAAAGAAGCCTTTGCTATTTCATGACTACAGTTCATATTTTGTTCAGATCTCTATTTAGGTCAAAAGCCTGATATTGTAACATAGTTATAATTTGTATAGGTTTCCTTTTTCTCATCTCTGACTTAATTGCAGAGAATAAATTTGTTCCCAAAACAGATTATTGGTGGCTTGATGAAAACTGAAAAGATCTCTGATATGATATGACATCTACTTAAAATATATACTCTACAGAACATCAGATAAAAATTAAGATTAAAAAATAAGTCTGTTACNAGTAGAAAGTTTTAAACAACCTTCAAATGTCATCAGCAAAAGCAGCGCAGAAATTCTTCTTTTTGCATGACACAGTTCTGCCAATTAGCCAAAAACAGCAATTACAAGTTCTTTTCTTTATTATTTGTGAAGAACCAAAACTTTCTGAGGATGATAAATGGCCTCATGGAAAATGCAATATTCAGTTCTGCTAAATTTGCTTTTTTCTGGTTTTTTTTTTTTTTTTTTTTTTTTTTCTTGCCCCCCCCCCCCCCCCCCCTTTTTTTTCCATTTGGTTAAAAATACATGTGCTCATCTGGTTCTGCAAAGTTTGGTGACTGTGGCAAAAAAAAGTTCTTGTGAAATCTACACAAAAAATAAAAAATAAGCATGTCCTAACAGGGAATTGTGTGTGAAGTATATAGTATGCAATTCTAACAGTTCAATGCACTTAACCTTTGACAAAAATTGAAGTCTTTAGCAAATTCAACACTTGATCAGCTCTACAACAAATATCACTCTAGGGAAATGAGCTGTTCTGTCTTTTCATTACTCTAATGATGAGATTCCTATTCAACATTAACACTATTAATATTCTCTGAATAAGATAACTTTGCTGAGTAATTTAGAAACAATCTGTCTATTGGAAAATGTAGCAGTTTTGATGCATTCACCGTACGTCAGTTATTCCTATGAAACTGCTGATTTTAACACTTGTAGATGTTTATGCTGAGGCATGACGATGATGACTTAAAACTCAAATATCTTGGCATTTCATAACTGCTCACTGACTCTTTATGTAACAATGAATACAATCAATGTTTCTCTCCCCAGGCAATTTGACCATTTCAGTTCATGCAAGTGCAGTGTGGAAAATGTTTTCCAAATATCGTAGAATCAGAGAATGGTTTGTTTTGGAAGGGACTTTTAAGATTCCAGTTCCACCTCCCTCTAGACCAGGTTGTTCAAAATCCCATCCAGCCTGACCTTGAATGCTTCCAGGGAGGAAACATCCACAACCTTGCTGGACAACCTGTTAACAGGTTTTCACAGTCTTTACAACAAAAAAATTCCAAATACCTAGTCCAATTCTACCCACTTCCAGTTTAAAACCATTTCCCCTCATCCTGTCACTACTTGCCCTTATAAAAAGTACCTCCTCAGCTTTCCTGTGGGTAGGTCTCCTTGGAGTCTTCTCCAAGCTGAAGAGCCCCATCTCCCTCAGCATGTCTTTAAAAGAAGGTGCTAGAGCACCTCCTTGATCATCTTCATGTCCCTCCTCTGGACCTTCTACAGCAACTCTGTGTCCTTCTTGAGTTGGGGGCTCCTGAACTGTATGCAATATTATGTGTGAAATCTCACAAGAGCAGATTTGAGGGGCAGAACTACCTCCCTCAACCTGCTGGTCACATTTCTCTCGGTGCAACTCAGGATACAGTTGGCTTTCTGTGCTGCAAGNTATATACTCTACAGAACATCAGATAAAAATTAAGATTAAAAAATAAGTCTGTTACAGATTAGAAAAGTAAACTTGTGTCTAATACCAGAATTCCATGAGCTCTTCAGAATAGGGGAAGCAGTCAATAACCCTATTTGATTAACTATTCAAGCCTTTTAATTCTGCCTTTTGAGGTTTGGGTGTCTTTTTTTGTTGTTGTTGGATTGTTTATTTTGTTNACCTTGAATGCTTCCAGGGAGGAAACATCCACAACCTTGCTGGACAACCTGTTAACAGGTTCTCACAGTCTTTACAACAAAAAAAATTCCAAATACCTAGTCCAATTCTACCCACTTCCAGTTTAAAACCATTTCCCCTCATCCTGTCACTACTTGCCCTTATAAAAAGTACCTCCTCAGCTTTCCTGTGGGTAGGTCTCCTTGGAGTCTTCTCCAAGCTGAAGAGCCCCATCTCCCTCAGCATGTCTTTAAAAGAAGGTGCTAGAGCACCTCCTTGATCGTCTTCATGTCCCTCCTCTGGACCTTCTACAGCAACTCTGTGTCCTTCTTGAGTTGGGGGCTCCTGAACTGTATGCAATATTATGTGTGAAATCTCACAAGAGCAGATTTGAGGGGCAGAACTACCTCCCTCAACCTGCTGGTCACATTTCTCTCGGTGCAACTCAGGATACAGTTGGCTTTCTGGGCTGCAAGCGTACATTGCCAGCTCATGTTGAATCTTTCATCAACCAACACTCCCAAATCCTTCTCCTCATGGATGCTCTCATGCCATTCACCACCCAGGCTTTCTAGTGAGGTGTTTCAGTATTCATGCCTGTCAGTATTCAAGCCATTTGGACAATGCTCTCAATAATTTTCTTTAACTTTTATTTAGCCCTCAATTGGTCAGGCATTTAGACACAGTGACCTTTGAAGATCTCCCCTAACTGAGCTATTCTGTCCTACCCTACCCAACCCTA
>VXAB01011345.1:225461-243578 GCA_013399175.1 Odontophorus gujanensis
TATGCATTTTTATGATCAAGTTATAGCATCAGTGGATACCAAAAGAGCAACTGACATCATCTACATGTACTTATGCAAAGTGTTTGACACTGTCCAGCAAAACATCCTGGTCACGAAACTGTAGAAAAATGTGTCTGATGGATGGATCACTGGCTGGATAGGGAATTGCCTGGATGGTTGTACTCAGAGTTGCTGTCAATGGCCTGACTTCCAAGTGCAGGCCAGTGAGGAGTGGTATTTCTCATTGACTGGTGTTGGCACTGCTGCTGTTTAACATCTTTGTAAGTGACATGGACAGTGGGAACAAGTGCACCCTCAACAAAATTTGCAGGTGGTATCAAGCTGGGTGCTGCAGTGGACATGATAGAGGGAAGCGATCCCATCCCAAGGGTCCAGGACAGGCTTTGAGAGGTGGGCCCAATCCAACCTCGTGAAGTTCAACAAGGCCAAGTGCAAAGTCCTGCATCCAGGTTGGGGTAATCCCAAGCATAGATACAGGTTGGGTGGAGAATGTATTAAGATCATCCCTGAGGAGAAGGATTTGGGTGTGTAGGTTGATGAAAGATTCAACACGAGCTGGCAATGTGTGCTTGCTGACCAGAAGGCCAACTGTATCCTGAGTTGCATCAAGAGAAGTGTGACCAGCAGGTCGAGGGAGGTGATTCTGCCCCCTCTACTCCACTGTACTGAGACCACACCTGAAGTACTGCATCCAGTTCTTTGGTCCCTAGCAGAGGGACATAGAGCTGTTGGAGAGGGTCCTGAGGAGGGCCATGAAGACAATAAGAGGGTAATAACACCTCCCCTTTGAGAACAAGCTGTGAGACCTGGACCACTTCAACCTGAAGAAGACNTGCAGGCCAGTGAGGAGTGGTAGTTCTCATTGACTGGTGTTGGCACTGCTGCTGTTTAACATCTTTGTAAGTGACATGGACAGTGGGAACAAGTGCACCCTCAACAAAATTTGCAGGTGGTATCAAGCTGGGTGCTGCAGTGGACATGATAGAGGGAAGCGATCCCATCCCAAGGGTCCAGGACAGGCTTTGAGAGGTGGGCCCAATCCAACCTCGTGAAGTTCAACAAGGCCAAGTGCAAAGTCCTGCATCCAGGTTGGGGTAATCCCAAGCATAGATACAGGTTGGGTGGAGAATGTATTAAGATCATCCCTGAGGAGAAGGATTTGGGTGTGTAGGTTGATGAAAGATTCAACACGAGCTGGCAATGTGTGCTTGCTGACCAGAAGGCCAACTGTATCCTGAGTTGCATCAAGAGAAGTGTGACCAGCAGGTCGAGGGAGGTGATTCTGCCCCCTCTACTCCACTGTACTGAGACCACACCTGAAGTACTGCATCCAGTTCTTTGGTCCCTAGCAGAGGGACATAGAGCTGTTGGAGAGGGTCCTGAGGAGGGCCATGAAGACAATAAGAGGGTAATAACACCTCCCCTTTGAGAACAAGCTGTGAGACCTGGACCACTTCAACCTGAAGAAGACTCCGAGGAGAACTTCCAGTACCTGAAGGGGCCACCCAGGAAAGCTGAGGAGGGAAGTTTAATAAAGGCAGGTAGTGACAGGACAAGGGGAAAAGGTTTTTAAATTGAAAGAGGGTAGATTTAGACTAGATATCAGGAAAAAACTACTTAGGGTGATGAGACAGTGGAACAGGCTGCCCAGCGAGGTTGTGGATGGTTCCTCCCTGTCAGCATTCAAGGCCAGGCTGGATGGTGCTTTGAACAACCAGATCTAGAGGGAGGTGTCTCTGCTTATAGCAGGGGGGTTGGAATTAGATTATCTAAAAGTCCCTTCCAAACCAAACTATTCTACGATTCTATGATTCTATGAGTAGTCCTATAGTTTCTTTGGTTATATTTTTAATTTATGGTTATCCTCAGAGAAGATTCCTTATCTTGTAAAGTATTTATTTACTTTTGTGAATAGGATTATTTTCATATTTCTTTCAATTTTGATGTTTGTAGTGGAGATTCATTGCCCCTCGTTACTGGAAAAGATACTATCCACAATATGCTCTATCCTTTTCCTTCATTTTATATATATATATACACATATTAATATATATATAATTCACAGTATATTTTTAGAATATTCTGTGGCTAAGTACTTTGCCTAAGAATATGTAAAATCTTATATTTCTGAGACACTGTAGAATCTGCACTTAATAGATGTGAATGAGTTCTATTCACAATAGAATATTCCATTGAATAGAAACTGATAGAACTGTAGAAACTGATTTCACATCAAAATTATTTCAGAGTTATTTGTCTTTAATGGGTCAGATTACTTTCAAAAATTCAGATTAGACTGAAGAAGCAGAGACTATGAACTTAAAATTAGCTAAATAAGATCCTAATTGCCAAACATGAGAAGGCTATATCTTTATTACTTTAGTAGTCTACATCACTGTATTGCTGAAGAATCTTGTTAAGCTTAAGGAGACCAATACATTAAGGGTAAGAGGGGTAAGGGTAAGGGTAACTTACTCTTACATAAGAGTAAATTGATATTGTTTGTTACAGAATATTTTAAGATTAGAGATTACAGAGTAATGTACTTCCACATGAAGATCAGTAACTAATAGTGTAGCCCACGGGCCAACATTGGTTTGAGTCTTGTTTAACATCTTATTTTATGATCTCAGTGATGAGATAGAGTCTAAACAAGTCTGCAGATGACATAAAAAGTGGAGGACTGGATACACTGTGGTCTTGTGCTGTCATCTAGAGTGACTTCAACAGGCTGAGAAATGAAATTCAACAAGCAAAGTGTGAAATTCTTCACCTGGGGAAGAATAATCCTAGGCACTAGTACAAGCTCAGGACCACTCAATTGCCAAGCAGCTCTGCATATAATGACTTGCAGGGTCCTGGAGTCCTGGTGGACACAAAGTTGAACATGAGTAAACAATATGCCCTTGACACAGACAAGCAAATAATACCAAGTTGCATTATGCAGACTATATATAGCAAGTCTAGGGGAGTGACCCTTCTTCTTTAGCATTGGAGAGGTCGCATCTAATGTACTGTGTCCAGCTATGTGTACCCTAGTACAAGAAGGTTCTATACATACTGTACTGAGTCCAACAGAGGGCTATGAAGATGATGAAGGAGCTGGAGTACATCTTCTTTGAGCAAAAGCTGAGATAGTTTAGCCTGGAAAAGAGAAGACTTAGCGAGGATCTTATTTATGTGTATAAATACACACTTGAACGTCCAGGAGGCCGTACCTCCACCTTGTGAGTGACACAGGCTGGAAACAACAGATAAGGAGAAGGCTGAGGTACTTAACATTTTTACCTTTGTCTTCCCCAGCAAATGTTCACCACACAGCCCTCAAACATTTGATTTGGTAGGAGGGGATCTGGGAAGTAACATCTGCCCCACTGTAAGTGAAGATCAGACCTGTAACCACCTGAGGAACCTGAACATCCACAAGCCTATGGGTCCTGATGAGATGCATTCCAGACTCCTGAGGGAATTGGATGACATAGCTGCCAAGCCACTCTCAATGATATTTGTAGGCAGTCAGGTGAAGTTCCTGGTGACTGGAAAAAAGGGAACACCATGGTCATTTTTAAACAAAGTAAAAAGATTACCCCAGGAACTACCAACCTGACAGGAAATATCATGGAACAGATACCTCTGGAAGTTGTGCTGTGTCTCATGGAAGACAGGGAGCTGATATTGGAGAACCAGCACGGCTTCACCAAGGGCAAATTCTGCTTCACCAACCTAGTGACCTTCTATGATGGTGTCACTACATCAGTGGAAAATGGTAAGAGTCACCAATGTCATCTATCTAGATTTCAGTAAGGCCTTTGACATGGTACCTCACAACATCCTTCTCTCCAAATTGGAAATACATGCATTTGAAGGGTGGACTGTTCAGTGGATGAAGAACTGGTTGCAGGATAAGATCCAGAGAGTGGTGGTCAGAGTCTCAATATCTGGATAGAGATTGGTAACAAGTGGTACTCCCCAGGTGTTGGTACCGCAGGAAATACTCTTTAATATCTTCATCAGTGACACAGACAGTGGGATTGAGTGTACCTAAGCAAGTTTGCTGATTACACCAAGCTGTGTGTTGTAGCCAGCACACCATAGGGTTGCGATGACATCCAGAGGGACCTAGACAGGCCTGAGCAGTGAGCCCAGGTAAACCTCACCAGGTTCAACAAATCCAAATGCAAGGGCTTGCACCTGGGTCAAGGCAAAATCCACAATCAGCACAAGCTGGGGCATGAAAAGATTGAGTGGAGCCCTGCTGAAAAAGACCTGGGTGTACTGGTGGATGGGAAGCTGGACGTGAGCCAGCAATGTGTCCTCACAGCTCTGAAAGCCAACTGTGTCCTTGGCTGCTTCATAAGAAGTGTGGCCAGCAGGTCAAGGGAGGTGATCTTGCCCCTCTATTCTGTGCTGGTGAGGCCTCACCTGAAGTACTGCATCCAGATGTGGAGTCCTCAGTACAAAAGATTTATAGATCTGTTGGAGCACATCCTAAGGAGGGCCACAGAAATGATCCATGAAATGGAACACCTTTCCTATGAGGACAGGCTATGAGAGCTGGGTCTGCTCAACCTGGAGAAGAGAGGGCTGCAAAGTGACCTGAGAGCAACCTTTCAATATCTAGATGGGAACTACAGGAAGGAAGGTGATAGACTCTTGAGCAGGGTCTGTGGTAATATAACAAGGAAATGGCTTCAAGCTCAAAGAGGGTATATTTAAGTTGGATAAAATGAAAAAAATATTTTACAGTGAGGGTAATGTGACACTGAAATAGGTTACCTAGCAATGTGGTAGATGCCCCATACCTGGATACTTCCAAGACAAAAATAATAAGGCCCTGGGCAACTAGATCTTGCTGATGTCCCTGTTCATTGCAGAGGAGGTATACTTCAGAGATCCCTTCCAATTCCAAGGATGCTACGATTCTGTGATTCTGTAATACATGAAGGGAGAATTCAAAGAGGTCAGAGCTAAGCTCTTTCTGATGATGTTTAGAGACAGAATAAGAAGCAATGTGCACAAAGTGGAAGATGAGATTCCCTCTGAATATCAGAAAACAATCCTTTATTATGTGAGTGTTATAATGCTTGCATAGATTACAAAGCAGTTGTGAAGTCGTCTTCTTTGGAGATCTTCAAAAACATTCTGGACATAGTCCTGAGTAAGGAGGTCTAGAGTCCCTGATGAATCAGCAGTTGTTGGACATTCCAACCTCAATCATTCTGTGATTCTATGAAGAAAAGAGGAAGGGGGTGAGGGGGGTATGATCTTCATTTTTTTCCAGATAATAATGAAGGCTTTGAAATTGAAGGTTTTGTCTTCATACAGGGAAATTGAATGAAATGATGGATTTGTATTAAATGTATTGCCTAGAGGAGAAGGAGGAGAATAAAAGATAACTACTTTTATGAGGAGTAGAGCCATTTAAGCTTAAAGAGATTGTTGCCTTGGTAGGAAATGAGCATGAATAGACCATAAATGAAATTTAGTTCAGAGTAAAGAACACTTATGGGTCTGAATTTCTCGAAAAACCTTGAAAAAGTAATGAAGGAAAAAAAAGATGTGTTTTTAAAATACTTCCAAATAAATAAGCAAGTAATCATCATTATGACAGTAGTTGGAACATGATCCAAAATCTTCCTTCTAAAACAATATCCTGTATTCCTCTACATATCTGAATTATAAGAAAATGTGAACAAAAGCTAGGGTATGCAATGCTTAGAAAGTTATCAGATATCATGTGTATGTGGCAAATAAATGTTGAAGAGTGTGCACTTTTTGCTACTTTTCATTGGAAATTTTATGACATATTTTCAACTCTAACAAAATCTAAATACTTTTATTAGTTTTTATACTGAAATTGTTTTAGATGCTCTGGTCTCCCCTTAAGTACTCTGTTGTTCCAGCTTCCTACTTCTTTTCATCCTAGTTATCATTAGAGCTTGAACAATTATTAGACATAAGGCACACAGTTTCAGCCTGTTTCACTCAATGCCTTTCATTCAGCTGTAAAGCACTGCTATTATTTCCAGATTTCCAAACCTGAACCACTTAAAAATCTATTTTTTGAATTAAAATTGTTACAACTTCCCAGACTGCTACTGATAATCTGCAGCCATTCTTCAGTATTGTACAGCTGTCACTGAAAAACATCAACTCAATCAACATCGTAGAAAATATTTTACTTTCATATTGCATATTATCAACCTCAGTCTTGAAAACTGTGTAGAAAACTGCAAGTTAGAGAAGAAGGCAAGTTCAAGGATCTGGATGGCATAAGCATGTGAAAACTTCATGGGTTCTTTTTTTGTTTGGTTGGTTGGTTTTGGTTTTGGTTTTGGTTTTGGTTTTGGTTTTGGTTTTGGTTTTGGTTTGGCTTGTTTTTCTTTGTGTGTGTGTGTATGTGTATGTGTGGTTGGCAGTAGTAATACCATCTCTGAGCAATGTTTTCTTCAACAGTAGCATCTGTAGAAAATAAACAAGTGGTATGAATACAAGCCATACCATGTAGGAATACTATTTCTGATCAATATAACTCATATACTGAAAACAGAGTTATCAGAATGTGTACTCAGGTGAGGAAAAAAATATTTAGTTTAATGAATAACAAGTAAATTTAACAAGGCTTCTGAAATACAAAATGTCTCATAAACTGCAGTGTATAACATTACAGTGTGCCTTAAGGTTTGCTCGATGGTCCCCACTCTAGGTCTGAAGGCAGTGCAATCATGTCAATAGAATTTCCTGATAGAAAAGTAACCTTTAGTGAATGATCCCCAGAAACCACCAATCCATATATTCTCCAGACAATACCTATTGCAATGCTATGGTGATTAATTAAAGCTATAATACAAAATGAATTAAAAATAAAGTGACATATGTAAGAGCAAATCAGTGTTAGAACCTGTGTCCTGACCCTGTCAGTTTATCAGTGTAGATATATCCATGAAACTTCTCATGTTATTAATAAAACTATGTTCCTCGAAGCTTACAACCTCAGAGAAGAAGCTCGCATAGTTTATATACTGACATACTTAGAAATACTCACAAATGGTATCTATTTATTTTTATTGAGAGAACTCTTCTATTTGGATCATTAATTGGTGTTTTGCTACAGTTGTACATGTATATTATACTTCTGCACATCAGCTTACCAGACCTTTAATCATTTTATTACAGTAATAAAAGAAATATTGACTATAATACATTATCCTTTCTTTGTGTTCACACACACAAACACACAAAAGCATGTGTTCATTACTGTTCTCTTTAAAGTATAGTCTTTAGAAAAAGGAAATTACTTAATGTATTGTTTTTACTAGATAGTTTTTCAGATACTTCTGTTACTGTTCTACTACTGATTCTGCTTGTCTTCTGTTTTGTGCTTACTCTCATGTCTTCCCTTGAAAAATTTTTTTTTGTTCGCTTGTTTGTTTGTTTGTTTTTACATGCAGCTCAGCTATAAAATATATCATTCATTTTAGATTGAAGCCTCAGTCTGTTTTCATTTTTATTTGTATTTCTGCTTCTCATTACCCATGTGATGATAACTTTTTGATTTTATCTGATATTGGGTGAAAATTTAAGTAAATATTTTATAGCTTTCTAGGGTTCTGAATTTATTTTTATACATAAAAACTTCTTCCAAAATCTGTCTTTCTAAAGTAGTGTCTGAAGAACAACACTATGGGGATGGTGCTTTGATAGATCAATGTGTAACAAATCCAATCACCTTTCCTTTTGTGGCCAAACTACTGACTTTCATACTCAAAGGGAACATGAATTGAAATCTCAACTAAGTTTATAACAGCTGGAAGCTAAAAAATATGATTATGCTAAAGGAATAACTGTTATTCACACCATCAACAAAGTGCCTCCCTTTTCCTTTATTCTGTTCAAAGAACTTCAAATTAACAACAACTCTATTATTGTAGTTAATTACTGCATCCCAGTTAAAAAGGTCAATATCAACCTGAAATATTCATGAATCCTAGCAATGTATTTCCACTATGCTTCATAAGGTTTCCATGAAGTTTAAATGTGTCATGTGTGTGTTTTCTTCAATGACACATATTGAGTTGTTGGTTTGTTTGTTTGGTGAAAATATCTTTTTCTTAATATCTGTATCAGGTAAATATTGGAAAAAGCCCTTATTAAGTAATAATAATAATAAGGTCATGAAATGGAACTACTGAATAAAATTGACATAATCCTAAACCCACAGAAACAGTTTACCATGTTGTTAAACTGCTCTTTAAGATTGATGCTTCTGCTTTTCTGCTTTTCTTCTCTTTTTTTTTTATTTTTTTTAATTTGTTTTCTTTCTTATTTTCCAGGTTTTTATTTTTGTATTTTTGTTTATTTGTTTGTGTGTTTTATATATATATATATATATAGAGAGAGAGAGAGAGAGAGACTATTTTGTGCAAACTTTGAATAATAATGAGAATGCAATTAACCTTTTCCTTTGTACTAAATAGCACTAACATAAAGTGCTGTCTAACATTAATTCTTCAAAATATTCAAAAAGAAACTTTATTCAAGGCTGTTTTAACTGATGTTACATCTTTGAGAGGGTAAGCAGTGAAAAGAAACTAACAAAAGGAGTTTGAAATAACACTGTGAGCTGTGAAGAAAGGGTAGATTTATACTAGATATTGGAAATTTTTTATTTTAAAGGTAGTGGGATACTGTAACAGGTTATCCAGCAAGGTTGTGGTTGCTCCCTCCCTAGAAGCATTCAAGGTCAGGCTGGATGGGATTTTGAGTAGCCTGGTCTAGACAGAGGTGTCCCTGACTATAGAAGGGGGTTGGAACTGGATGATCTTAAAGGTCCCTTCCAATCCAAAACTTCCTATGATTCTATGAAAAACATATTTATCATACAAATCTATTCTTTGATTCTATGATTATAAAAGAATTGACTTCCATCTGTAAGTATTTGTTATTTTCTCTTTTGCACATAAATCATTAAATTCAGAGGTTTATTCCATTTGGTATTCTTTGGACGTTCACTTTAAATGAATGGTGCAGACTTTCCCTTTCAGCTCTACCAGTACTGAAGGAATGAATTTCCTTTTGTTGTGTAGTAAATTAACGTGCATGTAGCGCAGTCCTGATTATCATGGAAAGTATTATTTTAACAGTGTGGAAATAGAGAGTAGAGCTCATAGTAGTTGAACATTTTTAATGAAAGTCTCAAATGAATTCTTTAATCATCAGAAATAAATAATAAAGTTGAGCTATGGAAATTTAATCTAATGTTTACTATACATTTAAAACACTTTACTATACATTTAAAATGACTGAGAAAATATCCTTCCACTGAACCTGTGTGTCCAACTTTACTGTTGCTTCATTCAGAATTTCAGGCAGTCAAATGTAATAAAATAGAAAGCTGGTCCATTTATATCTCATACAAGTTGTCACAGCAAATAAATTGCTGAATTTTTAAATAATTAAATAATTTTTTAAATAATAATTTTGTGGGACCATTTCTACTACGCATAATTCAAATACAATTTGTTTGTGCATACATGCTTGTGTTTGTGTCAAAAAAAGGGAAAAAAATCAGAATTGATTCAACAGAGAGGAAAATATGAAACACAAATAGGCAGTGTTGTTTGGTGGATCAAGTAGTGAAGCAACAACCATAAATAAGACAATGAACAGTAGAATTAGCTAGTGATCACCTCCCAGTATCACAATGTAGAATTAACATTTTAATCAGGCTAGATAAAGTTGCAATCTTTTTATACAAGATTATGTACTTATATGTATATAGATATTTATACACGTGCATATGCATATATACCATTGCATATATGCAAAATTGGAATTTAGCAAACAAAAAAAAACCTTTGTAGCATGGCTTCCTTAAAAAAAAAAGAAAAAGAAAAAGAAAAACTGGCATTACAAGAAGCATCTAGTCTTTATAATTTCACCAGCATCAAAAAGAAAGAGATATTCTTTCATACTTAATTAAATGGTAAGTAAACATTATGGGGAAGGAGACAGATTAAAATGAAATGCAGGACCTGGCAGCATAATTTGTGAAGTGTTCAGATTGCAGTAACACTGTATATTATCATGATTCATCTAATCTAAATATATAGTGATTAATAGATGTTACTGTGTGATGTTGATCATAGTTTATGACAGTAGCAATACATAAAAATTCTTCTGAGATCATTTGGACAGAGATATATTTTAAATGGAGGGTTTTGGTTCATAATATTTAGTTACATTCTCCTCACAACAGTAAAAGACAAAACACATGACAAGATGTGATTCTCCTTACTTTTGTTTTGTGTGAGTAGGTAATACTCAAGTAAAATAACATGTTGTCTTTAATAAATTCTGCAAAAATGTGGATTGACAAAGATTGTTTCACTGACTTTGCCCTGAAATGCAGGAAATAAAGCCTTCTGACAGTTGTTTATTTATAGAAAGCTAATGGCCAAATCCTCTTGTTTTCAGTTTATCATTGTTGCTGAAAGACAATCAGTTCAGCAGACTGATAAGCCATAGGCCCCTTGACAACCCAGTATTGCTGATAGAAAAATGAACTGGTAAGTGTGATTCCCTGTGGAAGACTCCAACACCTTCAGTTCCAGATGTCTTCTCTGAAATATGCAGATTATGATTAAATCACTCAATTATTGGACAATCTGTCAAAGATATATTCATGAGCTTTTATTTAGTTTGATCATTCATGACTTTGTGCTTATCATTCTGGCCTCTAGACTGATCATGAAAATTGGGCAGTGTGAAATTTTTAATTTTTGTTATTTGGTTTATGCATTAGACCTATTTTGCTCCTATTTTTTTCTTTATTGTTTTCTGATTTATCTGAAAAAAAAATCTAAGAAAAAAGATACAAATTGTATTCATGAGTAAAAATAATAATACTAAATAACCAAAATAAAAACATTAATCCTTATTCTTTTTTTAAGCAGCTAGGAAACAATAGAGATTAGAGCTAAATGGCATTGTTAGCTTGAATAAAATGCCAAAATATAGATAGCTTCCTGTGGAGATAGGGAAAATTATATTAAAGGTCTTCATTTAAGATTCAAAACAAACTGCTCATCTTTAACCTTTTAATGATGAAATTCTGTTTTCAGTTGCTGAAAAAATAAAAATAAACATTCATGTAACTTTATAGTAGTCTTTTCATTTTGTCAACTGAATTTTTTTAAGGGAAACTTATCGGAATAATCTGAGAGACTTAATTATCATTATATTTTTCTTACTGACTCTAAATCCTTTCCTAGGATTAATCTCCAAGATGATGTAACACAAACTTTTTTTGTTTGTTTGCTTGTTTGGACAGAAACTTAACAGAGTTCTTGTAATCTTTTCATTTGTTTCATTTGTTTCATTTGTTGATCAGCTTAATGCAATTCTGCGGGTACAAGTTGACACTTAGGTTGCAAAGCAACATATCTCATGAGAAATCCCAATGAAATTGAGTGAAGTTTGAGTGCATTTCAATAATATTTTTCTGAAAAGAAAACTAAAAATATCTTTACAATAGTTTTTGAGAGCATATTACTGTTTTTTCCATCACAACAATTAATAGCACTTTTTACATTACGCACATTTTGCACTTCTATCTTTGTTCTAAGGAGATCTAATTATTCTGTCCAAATATTCTACCTTCTTCATTAACACAGCAAAACTGAGCTCTTGAGAGAACAATAAATGAAAAATCCTCCAGAGAATTCCATGCTGTAGCTCAAATGATTTTCAAGGGAAAAAAATTTCTAACCTATGCCATTCTTTTACGTCTTGAACTTAGACTGAAAATATATACTGCCTACTAACCATCACTTCTTTATGTTCATCAGGCATATTTTTCCATGCTGCTGAATATCTATTTAGATGGATGAATCAAAGTAGCATTAATGAATGATTATCAGAAATGCAGCTATGTAAGGATTTTGATTGGAATAATCATAATAAAAGTGATCAAAAATAACATATTGTCAAAAACATTATCAGTAACTTGTACTTTTTAGTAATTATTGGTATTCTGCAGAAAACCCACCATTTACCTGAATGGAGCAAGGAGTTGATTTGGATACAGCACAGTTGATGTCCTAAGGAAAATAATCTGTTATATAAATATAAGAAATCCACTAGCAAAAATAGGAGGGATGAGAAAGATTAATGCCAAAGAAGCGACAAGTTAGAAAAAGATGATGAACCAGAGAGTATATGGAAGGAAATTATTTTTCTGATAAGCAAACTTTAATATCAGTTTGGTAACCGTACCCAAGTAAATTTTTTCTAATTGACTCAAACCAGTGCTAAATGAGATTGCATTAAAAGTTGTATAGCACTGACATCTTTTTTTCTTTTTTTTTTTTTTTTGAGGGATCAGCAGAATGGTTTGTCTGTTTCCGTTTCTGTGATTGTCATGAATTTAAACTAGTTTTTCATTTTAAACAAAAAATTATCTACAATTTTGCATCTAACAGAATCATGATACTTACAAAGGGATAGATTTTGAAACTAGCGAGAAAGATTTTACAATGTAATCACTGTGTCATTAAAACTAGTTGTGGAAATTACAATATTTTATCAAATCTATTTTAGATTTTATTGTGAAGAGTACTATTATCAGTACTACAAAACATATGAAGGTATTATAGTACATAATGTGAAACATAGAAGGAGAGTAAAACATAGTATCCTAAAATCACCAAGAATGGAAAAAGTCTTCAAGATCATCTAGTCTACCTATTACCAATATTTCCCTACGAAACCATGTCACTCAGTACATCTAAGCATTTCTTGAACCCCTCCAGGAACAGTGACTCCACCACCTCCCTCCAGTTTCTAATCACACTTTCGGAGAATAAGTATTTCCTAATGTTCAACCTAAGTCTCCCCTGCCACAACTTGAGGCCATTCCCTCTAGTCTTATTGCTAGTTTCACGGGAGAAAAATCTGACCTCCTTTTTGCTACAACCTCCTTTCAGGTAGTTCTAGAGAGCCATAAGGTCTCCCCCGATCCTCCTCTTCTCCAGACTGAACAATCTCAGCTCCCTCAGCTGCTCCCCATAAGACTTGTGCTCCAGACCCCTCATCAGCTTTGTTGTCCTTCTCTGAAAATGTTTCAGGACCTCAAAGTCTTTTTTTGTAGTGAGGGACCCAAAACTGAACATTGTACTCAAGATGTGACCTCACCAGTGCTGAGTACAGACGGATGATCACTTCCCTGCTCCTGCTGACAACATTATTACTGATATAAGCCAGGATGTCTTTGGCTTTTTTAGCTACCTGGGCACACTGCTGGCTCATGTTCAGCCAAGGATCAACCAATACCCCCAGGTCCATTTCTTCTATACAGTCTCGCAGCCACTCTACTCCAAGCCTGTAGCATTGCCTGGGGTTGCTGTGGTCAAAGTTCAGGACGCAGCACTTGGTCTTGTTGAACTTCTTCCTGCTGGCCTCAACCCAGCTACAGAGCATGTCCAGATCCCTTTGTAGGACCTTCCTGCCCCTAGGCAGACTGACACTTCCATACAACTTGGTGTCATCTGCAAACTTTCTAAGGGTGTGCTCAGTGCCCTCATTAAGCTCCTCAATAAAGATACTGTACATAACAGGCTTCAATACTGACCCCTGGGGAACAGCACTCATAACTGGTTACCAGTTGGATTTAACTCCATTCACCACCATTCTCTAGGCCCAGCCATCCAGCCAGTTTTTTACCAGCAAAGAGTGTACCTGAGCAAAAGATGGGCTGCCAGCTTCTGTAGGAGAATACTGAGGGAGACACTGTCAAAGGCTTTTCTGAAGTCTAAGTAGGCTACATCAACAGCCTTTCTCTCAGTCACTGGGTGAATCACTCAATCATAGTAGGAGACCAGGTTGATCAAGCAGGACATACCTTTCACGAACTTTGGTTGTCTTTTGGTCATCCCCGGTTGTGTGCACTTCTGCATTATACACAGAGTGTGTATTAGGTTTGTGAGAGAATTTACAGGAAATAAATTAGAAGGAACTACGTTCCAATATTCCACTGAGTTATTAGGTTAAAAAAAAAGTTCAAACACATCTATGTTCAGAATTACTTTGTTTAGGATTCATACTGAATAGAAGATTGTATTGTCTAGTACAGTGTTTTCCTTTATGTGAGTCAAAGGATGTTTCATTTCAGTGATCTGATCATATTTTATAGAAATATATAGAAATGACTGGATATAAATACTCTTAAAAAAAACACACTTTCAAAAGTATGGAAGAGAATTAAGCCTATGCACTAGACATTATTGAGTCTAAATTGTTACAAAGAATTCAGCATTTTTTTATATTTTCAGGTTCTTACTAAGTTATTAGAATATTTTTTCTTTAATTCTTGATATTTTTTCAAAATAATTTTTTTTTCCATATGTTAAACCATGAGAAAACTAAATCCCTGAATAAGATTTTACTTTTTCATACCTTTTTCAAAAAATTATAGGTGTGAGTAACTTTGCTCACACATATGTAAGACTTGAGTGCATGTTCCATGTACAGATCATAACATCAAAATTAATGTAGAAAAGTGAATGTAGGCCTCTTAAACAACACTGAAATGAGAAAGAAAAATCAGAACTATTTGAATTAAATAAGAGATCTTGTAAAAAAAAAATAATACCAAAGAACAACTACAGCCAAGAACCCATCTCTGATCCTCTGATTTGAATGCTACTTTTCTAACAGGGAATGTTCAGCTTATAGAAGAAGAGACACAGAGACGGTCTCATCAAAATATATAGACATCTGAAGGGAGGATGCAATGAAGACAGGGACAGGCTCTTTCCAGTGGTGCCCATTGGCAAGAAAAGAAGTAATAGGCACAAACTGCAAAGGTGCCTTCCCACCCAAACCATTCTATGGTTCTATGAAATATAAGAGGTTCCAGATTAGATCAGAAAGTACTACTGTGTGTGTGACAGAACACTGGAACAGGTTGTAAGAAGAGGTTGTGGAGTTTTCCTCCTTGGATATACTCAAAAGTCTTCTAAGCATGATCCTGGGCAACTGACTCTAGCTGTTCTGATTATTTCAAGGACAACAGGAGGCGTTTCTGCCTATAGAGGGCCAGAAATAAGGAAAATAAGGGAAATACCTCGATGCTTGTCATATTTCAAGCTACTCCTGTGATGTGGCTGCTTGCCCTTCTCTTATGTTCTAGGCTTCTCTTATGTTCATAAGCTTGAGCTGGACTGTAGCTTCTATGTTGGATGTACTGTCACTATGGCCAATCCAGTAGAGCTGGACGTTATGTATATAAGGACTCCACAAAAACAAGAGTGTACACTCTTCCCTTGTTGTCTTTTCCTTCTGCCTTTGATTGACTGAGAAACAGAGAGAATCTGCACCCAACACCCCCACTGCTGACTGGATTCATGGAACATTGTGACACTGGTGGTAACTATCTCTATATTCCTATAACAAAACCTTGCTTTTATTTTCTATCATTTTACTATCACTTTCTTCATCCCACCTCCCATTCCCACATCTAACTAACCAAAACCTTCATAGTAAACTGACTGAAGCAAATCTCACATATCGTATACGTGCATCACAAACCATCTAGCTTCTGATTAGAGTGATTAGAGTGAGAAATCTTTAGTTGGTGTAGCCGAAGCAGGTTGGCCCAACAGTTAGAGTATTGCCCTCTTGCTGATACATAAACAGTTTAGGAAATAGAATAAATCATTAGAATTGTACAGGTAGAGGAGAATGGACCACTGTTTGGATGACATTATTCAAGTAAAGTGGCTGATTCCCTTAGAGGGGAGATTGAGTTGCCACAAACTGAGAACACTTTATTTCTGAAAGACAGTATCGAGTATGTACTTATCCTGCAAACTTGAGCCAAGTGGAAACAATTGGGAATTTCATTTTGAAATGCTGTCTTTCTTCTGTAAATAATTTGTTCTTAGCATAATTATTTCATGTTAGAAGACAGTTTGAAATATTTTTTTCTGTTACATTTATTCTACTAATCAAGAAATGCTTAGTGCAGATCATGTGTTAAGTTTGACAGACAAATAATTGTTTTTGCATCAGTTCCGTTTTTGTTTTTTTTTATTTCACAATCTATGAAACAGGAGGAGAAAAAGTCTTTATCTGTTAATTTAGGTGTGACTCAATCTGAAGATAATGTCCGAAAAGGCCATTTTCAGAAATAAGACAAACTTCTGGTCCTATAATTTCAGCATCAATTGTACAGATTGATGAAGTAACAAATAATATAAAGTTAGATAGTCAGAACATTTTGTTTTTTACTAAATGAATGGTAATTTTCTAAGCAACATTTGAATGCATTACAATGGATTTTTTATCCTCGAATTGTTTGATTAATTCAATTTTTACTGTTTAAATCAGAACAAAAGAATAAAATGCAGCAGTAAATCAGATTAAATGTGCTAGATTTCAAATAGCTGGAGATTAACTCTTCTGAAAGATCAGCTAACATTAAAAACTAAAATAACCAATACCAAAATAAGACAATTATTTTATTTTATTATTTGGAACAAGGCTGGTAATAAAATAGTAATAAAAATATCATAAAATACTTTATTGCATAATTAAAGGACATTTTGTATGTGTCTCCATGCTTTCTCATGAAGTTTAGTATATTCTAGCAACATGCCAATTTTCAAACTGCAAAAAAAGTAATTTTATTTTTATATAAAAATGTTATTTTGCATTGATATGTTCTAAACCTGATAGAAGATATCATTTAAATTATAAAAAGTTGCAAATTAGTGTATTCAGATGTGAAATAATTTCCATTCAAGAAAAATGTACATCACTTCTAAATGTTAAGAAAGATATTTGATGTCTCTGTATACACATATTTTGTGCAGATGCCCCACAGAGAAACAATCAGTGCTATCTTGTTTTGTATTTCAGAAGCCAGAAGACTGGAAATAGATTAAAGCATGTGATTTTCTTCCTTATAGAACACTTTAAACCATTCTCTCTTGCTGGGCAACTGAAGAAATTGTGAGGAAGGGAAACAAGGCTGAACTTTTGCTTTGTTCTAACAATTTTTTTTGTTTGTTTGTTTTAACAACACTTCTGACAGTCTCTTGGTGACACATATGGTTACCTAAAAGTGTAGAAATTATAAACTAATAATTTATTCCTATATATTGGGGTGAAGAATTAAGACCAAATAATATTTTAGTATTCTAAGATCAGTAGCTTGAAAAGGCTGAGATAAATCAGGAACATCTAAGATACAATTAAAAAAAATAATAATAAAAATCAATTTAAGGAGAGTTGTGGGTTTGAGAGGAATTCATATAAAATAATGCAGGAAGAAAAGTTGTGTATCTTAAAAGCTCGGAAAGAACACAGCATAAATTTAGGAGTTCCGATAAACAAGGACCATAGATTTCAGCCTTGTCTTTGACCAGATCATCAGATAAGAAGACAGCTTCAGTATGATCTGATTAGGCAAATGTTGTGTAATGTATGTCAGTACTCGGATAGTAGCATTCTATGTAGTTACACTGATAATGTTTGTTTACAGCTACACCTGAACAGTAATTCCAAGGTAGAAGTGTATGGGAAATACACGTTTACAGTTTATAAATTATGGAATTGGAGAATCATTAAGGTTGGAAAAGACCTCTAAGATCATCTAATACAACCATCTACCCATCACCACCATGTCCATATGTGTCAGATGTACCCCATTCTAAAATTTTTAGGGGTGGTGACTTTACCAACCACCCTAGGCAGTTTGTTTCTCTCCATTATTTCTGAGGAGAAATCTTTCCTAACTTCCAACTTGAATCTCCCCTGGCACAACTTGAGGCCATTCCCTCTTGTCCTATTGCTAGTTGCATAGCAGAAGAGATTGACCCTCACCTCACCACAGCCTCCTTTCATGTAGTTGTATCATAGAATTATAGGGGTTGGAAGGGACCTTAAGAGATCATCGAGTCCAACCCCCCTGCCAAAGCAGGTTCCCTACACCAGGTAGCACAGGTAGGCATCCAGGCGGGTCTTGAATATCCCCTGAGAAAGATACTACACAACCCCCCTGGGCAGCCTGTGCCAGTGCTCCGTCACCCTCAC
>VXAB01011345.1:249975-293215 GCA_013399175.1 Odontophorus gujanensis
TTTTTTTTTTTTTTTTGTCATTTATAGTAAACTTGATATCTCATCTTAATTGAGTATTTTTATTTTCTCTCCCCAAAAAGGGGAGGGTGAAAGGGACTGGGGAGGTATTCTCCCCCTTCTTTTCCCTATCATGGGTGAAAGTGCAAAAAATAATTTATGAATTGTTGCTTTTAACGTTTTGGTAAATATATTCTCAAAGATTTGGGATTTTAGTGGTATCAATATTTAGAGAGCATATCAGTAGAAAGTATATTGAAATACTTTTTTTACTCCTTTTATAAAACGATATCACTCACTTATAAAAACAAAAATTGTCTATCATTTTCCTAGCCTGAAATACCAATATTGTGGTTTTATAATTTAAACAAGAAGAACAACACCAAATGTAACTGTAATAAATTGAAACTATTTCAAAAGGGAAATTAAATTAGTCCAGACTACTTCACTAGAGTATGTCTACAAATATAAAGCTCTGGAAGTGAGCAAACTTTGCATCACCTAATTTAATCTGGTGAACGGTAAAGAGGAAAGTCAGAGCAAAAAATTATCCAAAAAATAAAAAAGGATGTGTATAAGGGAAAGCAACTGGAAGAATCTATGATACTCTGTAAAAAATCTGTACAAACTCTTTCAGTTGAAGAAATTATAACATATTATAGCTTTCACATCAAATAGTTTGTCAGTAAATTTTCCGTCCGACTAACATGACAGAATGTCCCTGAAGTTTGCATAGAGATGCATGTCTAGTGGACTGCTATACACACTCAACAGCAGATACAATGATTTCAAATACTAATTAATATATTAAAGTAAACATGCATTTGCCAAATCATGCAGTGTGATTGACAGGTAACATACCTAAAACTCTAAATGCTATTGTATTGAATCACATCAAAGGAAGCAGCTGTTTCTGCAGTATATGCAGTTAAGCAGTCGATATAAGCAACTGAATTAGCAGAGTATGTAAAACCCCAAGTATTGATGAAAGCAACAGGAATGTTGATTTGGAAGGCACATTTTATTGAATAAAGCTTACCTAAACTAAATCAGTAAATCACACAGGTACTCTTAGAAAATATCCACAAGACTAGTAAAGAATATAGAATATAACATTAAGTAACAAAGCAACATTGTGTAGAATCATCGGAAATGTCTAGCATATTTAAAGAAAACAATACATGCAGTAGTAGTCACGTTATAAGGTATCTTTCAGACCTTTCCTTGCTATTGTTTGAATGTATTCAATTTGTAAATAAAAAATAAAAGATTTTATATAATCGATTACTTGGCTCTTGTTCATGCAAGACTTAAGTGGTTCTGATGTTCATTTTTCTGCAAGATTATAACTAGATTAATCTAATAAATCTTAAAGGTAGAATTACTGTTACATCAAGATTTTTAAATGCTCCATTTAAGATGTACTGTATGTTTCATATTTTAGTCCTCATAATAAAGCACTGAAACTCATAAAAACAAAAACTTTATTTCTTTTGAACAATAAATAAAACACTCTACTGATCCATATATCTTTGTCTCACAACTTCCCTATACATGTAACACTTTAGAAGTGAAATTAGTTTATTACTTTGTAATTTTATGAGTTTTGCTTTGTTGTTCTCAGTTCAGTACTCAGCTTGAGTGAAACCACACCTCGAGTACTGTGTTCAGTTTTGGACCTCTCACTACAACATTGAGGCCCTGGAGCATGTACAGAGAAGGACAAAAAAACTGGTGAGGGGTCTGGAGCACAAGTCTTATGGGGAGTGACTGAGGGAACAGGGATTGTTCAATCTGGGGAAGAGGAGGCTGTTGAATGGTACAAAGTTTAGTTGGAGGTCCACAGGTAAGGGTCCTAAAGGTAAATACTGGGTCCAATACTGTTCAACATTCTCTTTGATTATCTGGGTGATAGAACAGAGTGTACCCCCAGCAAGTTTGCTGACCCAAAAACTTTGAGGAGTACCTGCCAACCCAGGTGGCAGTGCTGGAGTCAGAGTGATCTTAACTGAAGAAATGAGTTAACAGAAATTTAATAACATCAGCAAGAGAAAGAACAAAATACTACACTTGCAGTAGAATGACTAATTCATGAGTATATGCCAGGAGCTGAAGAGCTGGAAAGTAGCTCTGGAGAAAAGGGCCTGAGAGTCCCAGTGGACAAAAAGTTGATGATAAGCCAGCGATAGACCAAAGGTTCAGCAGTGCAGTCCATGCAGGAAAAGGGTATCCTGTGCTACCTTAAGCAAAATTTTGCCAGCTAGATAGCATGATCTTTCTCTTTTACTCAGCATTGGTAAGGTCACACCAGGAGTACTGGGTCAAGTTCAGGGGCTCTTGTGCAAATGAGACACAGATTTACTGCCCAATAAAGAACTACAAAGATGATAATGGAACTGGAGCTTATCTTCTGTGAGAAAAGGCAGAAAGAGATGGAGCTATTCAGCTTGGAGAAGTCTTGAGGATTTCTAGCTAATATATATAAAGCTATATAATTTGGATCCATCCAAAAAGAGGACACAAAAAGGACAGAGGCAGACCCTATCCAGTGATGCCTAGTGACAGGGCAAGAGACACTGGGCACACACTGAAACAAAGAGATTTCCTCTGAACATCAGGAAGCACTCCTGGTGAAATACTTGCTATGAAGTTGACAGAGAGTTTGTGGTAAAAGTCATCTGGAGACAGTTCTGAAAAATCTGCTCTAGATGTCCCTACCTGAACAAAGAAGTTGGATCAGATAATCCAGAACTCAGTTCCAACCCCAACTACTCTGTGATTCCATGAATAGCTGAATTCATGTTTACTGTGGTGATTTACATATTATTAGCCTTACTGAATCCACATGAAATGAGTTACCTTGGCTACATATGCATGCCTATTAATTGAACTTGAGAAATACACTTTTCTTTAGTCATTGCTGTGGAGACCAGCTTCAAGGCAGGTAAGACTGCATGAAGCAAGGGATCTAAAGCCAAAAAGGCTGACCAAAAAGCTCTTTCTAGAGCTTTCTTTGAAGCCAGCAGGGTGCTAGTACCTATGACAGGGCTAGTAGCTTATGGACTAATGGGCTGCTTAACTAGCAAGGGTGGAGCTGGTACCATCCACTCTTTATCTCTTGACTCTGACCTTGACTCTTGGCTGCAGGGCTATAAACAGCCCCAGGTAGTGTGAACAGGGTATTAACTGCTGTAGAGAATTGCTGGTAGGTCAGAGGGAGAGATGGCTGGGGTGATACTCTTGAAAAAGTGATAGAACCCATGTCCTATCACAGTTGGATGGATCTGGCATGTAAAGAGGATTGGAAAAAGTCCCAGCTCACCATCAAAGGTACACCCCTTGCTTGCCTACCCAGCTTTACTTGTCACTTGGTCTGATGGCTGCTGACAGGTACTGCCTGTCTCTGAAGGGAAAGCAGATCCTAGGCCAGGAGATGACAGGGCTCATTGAGAGAGCTTTAAACTAGATATGAAGGGGGAAGGGGAGAAGATATCCCTCACTAGGATGGAGTGAGTAGTTCAGAGTTGTCAGCTAGATCTGATGGGGGGAAGAAGGTGGAAGTCAGCAGGACGGAGGGGCTTGGGGATGTTGTCCTTGTAGGAGATAGCAGAGGAATTTCTCTGGATTGTCCTGTAGGATCTTATGAGGATGCCCCAGAGGGATTACCATTATAAATTCCCTACCTGAAATTGTCTCTTGTCCCTTTAGGGCTACCTGCACCTGTTGCTTCCCTAAAGTGTCTGTATACTAATACATGCAGCATGGGATATAAACAGGAAGAGTTAGAAGTCTGCGTGCAGACACAGGGCCACGATCACATAGCGATCACAGAGATGTGGTGGGAAAGCTCATGTTACTGGAATGCTGCCATAGATAGATGGCTACGTGCTTTTTAGGAAAGACAGGATGGTGAGGCTGAATGCTGGAGTTGCTCTTTATGTGAGAGATCAACTAGAGTGTATCAAAGTTCATCTGAGGGAGAGTGATGTTACAGCGGAGAGCTTGTGGGTGAGAGTTAAGGGGCAGGCTAGTGTGGAGGACACTGTTGTGGGTGTGTATTATAGGCCCCCTGATTGGGAGGAGGAAGTTGATGAGGCCTTCTACAAGCGGTTGGAAGTAGACTCATGGTCACAGGTGCTGGTTCTTATGGGGGACTTCAATTATCCAGTTATTTGTTGAGAAAACAACATGGCCAGGCACACGCACTCCAGATGGTTTGTGCAGTGTGTTCAAGTGAACTTTCTGATGCAGGTGGTGGAGGAGCCAATGAGAAGTAGGGGGGTTGCTGAACTTTGTTCTTACTAATGAGGATGGGCTTGTTAGGGAAGTGATTAGTGGCAGATTGGGATGTAGTGATCATGAGGTGGTGGAGTTCAAGATCTTGAGTGGAAGAAGCAAACCAAAAAGTAGGATTGCTACCCTGGATCTCAGGAGAACCAACAGCAATCTCTACCGGGACCTTCTTGGAGCTGTCCCATGGAATAGGGTGTCTAAAGGCAATGGGGTCTGTGAGAGCGTGTCAGCATTTATACAGCGCTTCTTCCAAGCTCAGGATCAGTGCATCCCTGCGAGTAAGAAATCAGGCAAGGGTGGCAGGAGACCTCTGTGGATGGGCAAGGAGCTCATGCATAAAGCCAAAGGGAGGAGAAAGAGAAAAGTCGATGGAATGTGGAAAAAGGGTCTGACCACTTGGGAAGAATACAGGAATGTTAAAAGGACCTGCAGGGATGTGACAAGAAAGCCCAGTGCCAACCTGGAATTGGACCTGGCAAAGAAGATAGAGGTCAATATGAAAGATGTGGGGTTTTTTTGTTGTTGTTGGTTTTATTTATTTGTTTGTTTGTTTGCTTGTTTTTAAGTATGTTAGCAGTAAAGGGAAAATGTGGGTCCCCTACTAACTGAGGCAGGTGTTCTCATTATGGGGGATTCAGAGAAGGTGGAGATACTGAATGCCTTCTTTGCTTCTGTCTTCACTGTAGGAACTCCCTTTCAGGACTCATGGGCTGTTGGGGTAAGTGAGAGGATCTGGGGAATGGAATGCTTAGAGCAAATTTTAATTTTCATTATTAATTTCCATTTTCAATTGCATTTGTACTCAAAGATAATATCCATGGATATTCTAAAAAATATCTGTCTGAAGCAAGTCATCATACAGGGAGGAGTCATCTCTGAATTAATATCAGATCAAGGAAACTTCAAAGTGACCTTGCTCATAAACTCTGATACAGAATGCTTCTCTAGGGATATAATGCTTTGCAGAGATGTCATAACAAACATTCTTCACATTTCCATTTCCCAGATCATGTTTCCCCAAACAATAAGAAAGACTAATTGTGACATAATGTATTGTGACATAGACAATGGGATTGAGTGAATCCTCAAAAGGTTTAAAAATAACAGTAATGTGAGTGGTGCAGCTGACACACACTGCACAGAGGGATGCCATCCAGAAGGATTTTCTTCAAGGCCAACTGCGAGATTCTGCACCTGGATCAGGATAATTCCAAACATGACTACAGACTGGGCAACAAGTGAAATGTGAACTTTACTGAGGTTAAGGACTTGGGAGTAGTGGTAGACAAAAAACTGAGTTGGCAATGTGCGCTTGCGGCCTAGAAAGCAAATTATATCCTGGGTTGTATCAAAAGAAACATGGTCACTAGTTTGAGAGAGGATGTATGCATCATTCTGAAGTAAATTTGCTGCTAATTAGAATGAATATTGTAGTAATCAATACAGTGTAGTTACAGACAGAGAAAAGGGAGTAAACATCTCAGAAGTGCTAAAGATCAAATTCATCTAAATGTGGGCATGTTCAAGACATTTAGAAGATGTGAGCACATACTGAATACAGAGAAAGAATCACTTCCCTCAACCTTCTTATTACAAATTTGATAATATAGCCCAGACTTTTGTAAATATCCATATGTAAAGAGAAAGCATTACCGGTGTGCCATATAATAATTATATCTATTAATGTGATATTAAGGACACTTTTAAATATGCATTTAATAAATATGCATTTTAAAAGTGTGCTAATGAGTATTGCATTTACTGAAAGTATTAACATTTAGTTACATTTCAGAACCTTTGTTGACAGATAATCTCCATTCTGTCAACCCCTCAAGGGAGAGTGAAAGCTGAGGTAATCAAGAGAATTATATACTTAATCTTTCATATAATAATTTAAAAAAAAAAAAGCAAAGCATAAAAAAATCTCCAAAATGTATTAGTTGATCAATTCACTTTTACTTGCAAGATCACATTGGCTCTGTAATCGATAAGGTTTGTAACTAATAAAAATGATTAACTGACATTGTATTAAATTTGGTCAGCCGACTCTTTTGGTAATTTTTATGGGAGATTTAGAACAGGATGTATTTTCAATGAAAACTTCCCTTACAGCATAGCTTCAATTGCTTAACTTGGCAGAAAATGCACAAAATCAGCAAAAGTGAAAACACCCTAGCTGCATTTGGGAATGTAAAAAATGCTGCTTAACCAGCATTATTGGTCTGGCTGCCTGCAGACTAGTTTAATTAGGCTACAATTCTTATGAAAGAAAGTAGTTCTGTAATTACTGTCAAATGACCAAATCTAAGCCAAAAAATTAAGGAGTATTATGTATTCCAAGTAGTGAACCATATTGAAATTAATTGGAATTTGTTAGTTGAGATACTTATTTGAGAGTTTTATTTTGCCAAATATATAAGTACAAATAATCAAATATGTGGTTATTTAAAGAATACATCTGAGATTGCTGCAGGTAAATATGAATATTTTATTAGACGGAGGTATCAATTAT
Organism: Odontophorus gujanensis; assembly: GCA_013399175.1. NCBI lineage: Eukaryota > Metazoa > Chordata > Aves > Galliformes > Odontophoridae > Odontophorus > Odontophorus gujanensis. Next base: position 256,778 of record VXAB01011345.1, read on the forward strand.
ATCAATTCATGTAATTCATATTTGTATGGATGGGAAATAATTGTTACCAATTTCAACTAAAAACATACTCATTTTGAAAATAAGTTTAGGAAATTTAATATTAAGGATTGGGGAATAAGGGAAATAAAACTGCGATAAGTAGGCCTCTTTTGTCATGTTTTTTTTCTCATTTTTTCCTGTTCTCAATTATTTAAGAACTTGATGGATGCATTTATCAGGTATCTCCTTTAGTGCATCTCTAATTGTTATTAAGCCACTTAAATTTACTCATGTATTTATTTTATTGGTTATAATTTTAAAGGAAAGAGGTTTCTTTAAATACATACATATCTAGGGACAAGGAGGAATTGCTACTTCTTTTACATCTGGATGTTACTGAAATGAAAGCTGTTGATTAAAAATACACTTAAAGAAAGACTGGAAGATATAATTAACTTTTTGAATGCCTTTTTTTTAAAACACTAATGGCACCATGTATTCATTTCAAATATTTACCTGACACTTCTGATCACCAGGACTTTTAAGTGTTTGAGAAAATGAATAAATTGAGGAAATAATCCAGAATAATTAGTAAACCATTTTCATATATCAGAAGGAACATCTCAAATAAGAATTATTTCTCAAGAGTCATACATTAAAATAAGATATATGTTATCATCTACATAATGAAAATAAGCCAGTGAGATTGCTATTATATTTTTAATTGGACAATGTGGAACAATAGGCAGTATGAAACAGTTAAGTATGCCAGAATACTAATAGCTGTCAATGATTTACATTAATCCTTCAGGACTTCAAGAGTGTAATTTTCTCAGAAAACTGTATCGACTCATATCCTGAAATTACTTCATCTAACAAGGATAATTATTAATTTTCCTCTTCACTTTCCATAAATATTAATCAGTACTGGCTTTCTGTATTGTAAAGCAAAGAATTAAATGTCAAATCTCGAAGTTTCTTTGAATGTGAAATAATTTTAGTTTTTTGTTTTCTCCGTTTGCATTATTTTCCAATGAAATGTGAATCAGCTAAGACCCTTGAAATAGGCCTATAATTACAAATAAAATATTATATTTAATAACTACTTTTCTGTTGGTGGTGATTTAAAGGATATAAATCATAACTTGAAGTGCTTATCCTGAAGAAGTAGATTTAAATGAAGCCCTGAGGATACCTAGGTTTCTCTAAATCGTGCTAAAATATGCTATTCTTCACTCAGCATGTTTTCTATTGTTTGTACTCCCAGACCTCCAACATACAAATAGCAAAATACACAATTAGCATAGATTCTAAGTTAGATACTATTTGTAGTTACATAAAGAGGCAATTTGTCAGAATTTTCAATAGAATAATATGGCAGAACATGAATTTGAACACGTTCTCTTCTAGTTAATATATATATATGTTCTCTTCTAGTTAATATATATATATGTTTATATATATTATTCTGTAAGATTTGACCTGTAAATTAGTAATGACAAATATTGTATAGCCTGGAGAAGAGAAGGCTCCAGGGAGATTTCATAGCGGCCATCCAGCACCTGAAGTGGATCTACAGGGAAGATGAGGAGGGATTTTTTTTATAAGGGCAGCCAGCAGCAGGACAAGGATAAATGGTTTTAAACTGAAAGAGGGGAGATTTAGACTAGATATCAGAAAGCAGTTATTTAATATGAGGGTGATGAGTTACTGGAACAGGTTGTTCAGGGAGATGGTGAATGTCCCTTCCCTGGGAGTATTCAAAGATAGGCTGGATGGGACTTGGAGCAACCTCGTCTAGAGGGAGGTGCCCCTGCCTAGAGCAGTGGAGTTGGAACTAGATAATCTTAAAGGTCCACTCCAACCCAAATCACTCTTTGAATCCATGATTCTATGATATAAAAAGATACAGTAGTACTAAATCTGGCTTATATATTTCACTAAGTCTCAAAATATGAAAGTTTTAATTCACTTATCTTTTAATTGATGACAAATATATATTTTTAGCCTCCAGTACTAATACAAACTTCGAACCTGACTGTTGTCTCTGTTCAGGAGCTCTCAGAAGCTGGATTTGTTTGTTTGTTTCCGATTAACATATACTGTACAATTCTATACATTCATTACCTTCTCTTCTATTTATCACTTCCCAAATAAAATGAATTAATATATATAAAAATATAAAATTTCCAGTATAAGTGGAGGAAAGGAACATTGATTTTCTGAGGTTTAGCTCTTCAATAAAGTAATCAAAGTATTTCCTGATGAAATAAAGATTAAATTTATTTAAATTTTAAATTTTAAAATTTATTTAAAATTAAACCACTCATTTTGTACATTATTTAATTAATTATTATCTTCACATTCCTTTTGCTACTAAAGTTTAAATGATATCTTAATTTGAATCCACTTTAACCCTGAGAACATTTAACTACTTCTCAGACTAGTTACACATTCAAGTTCATCTAACTTTGAAAGATGAAGTTAATTGAAAGATGGAATGAAACAGAGAAGTTTGCTCTATGTAAGATATACAACACTTCTGAGATTGGAATGTCTTTACACAACCACCATCATTGTGTTTTCCTATGGATAAAACACACCTTTACAGCCTAAATAAAACTAGTATTAATATGAGAAAATATTAGCATATTTGGCCAGTAAGATTTAGCATTCTACTTAGTTTCCCTTCTGTCTGAGAATAATACTTAAGAAAATGTTTTGGCAAGCAATTATTTTACTTTCCAGCTAGATTTCTCACCAAAGAAATTATTTATGCAAACAAAATATTTCATAGGTCTTTACAAAAGTAATGCCTCTTATTTATTTCCAGTGAAACTGCAACAAAGAGCTCAATAGCAGTTTTTGATAGAGCAAATTCTCAGTTGCAAAACACCATTTTTCAAAACAGCCACCACCATTAGCTACGCACTGTCACCAGCAATGAACAAGAGCCTGCATGCCAAGCTGATAAAATTCTGCATGACCATGCAGAGCATGGCTTGTCTTCCGCATTGCAGTTACCACTGCTGAAAAGTATCACTCATCACTTAACTGTTCTTACAACCACTGTTTTGCTATCCATAAATGTTCAACGAGTGTCAATGAATATCAGAGTACATTTTTTTTTCTCATGGAGGAATTCAGAGACACATCTTTGCTTCATACATGCCTCCATGTCAGATGCTATTTCATCAGTTAGCCCCTTTGCTGAGTTGATTTCAATTTTCTTTCTTCAAACTTAGAAGTTAATTCAGAATTTAATTCAGAGAAATATTGAATGAAGACCTTTTTTTCAATACCAGATGACCAGATGAAGAACAGATGAAGAATACTGATTTAGTTTAAAAAAAGAAAAAAAAAAGAAGAAGAAAAAACCCAACATCAACTGAAGCAAGACATCTGTTGAAATACAACATCACTGACTTTTTGAATATTGCATCTATACCCATCCAGGTCTATCCAGTAAACTGTATCTTTACTACATGACCATTATTTTTTTATGTAACCATTTATTGCTTTTTAAACAGCACAATAAAGTAATATCCTTTTCTGAAGGATATATATGCTTTTATAATTTTCTATACTATATAGAAAACTGCTGAAGATTTTGGAATTCAAATGTAATGCAATAAAGAGTATCTCATAATTAATATAACAGACTTTGCAGTAATCACGCTCACTGGAGTAGGTAGTGATGTATTGTTGCTTTGGTGATTTGCTGACAGTAGAACACTGAGATAAGAAATATTGAATTAAGTTTGATTATAATTTCAGCACAGCTATGAATGAATTACTTTTTCAAAGATTAAATTGACATTAGTAGCAACAATTTTGACACACATCACCTGTGTAAATAATAGTAATAAACACTTGAAAATGTCCATGAAGTACTGTTTTAAACATGACATAATAACAATATTTAACTAATTTGTGACTAGGTAACTTAACAATGTGTCTGACACAAATTTTCACTAAATAAACAGAAACAGTTCTGTTCTGTACCGTACTAAAAGTGAAATTTTTCTTACATAGTTAATGCAATTTTGTCTCTCATATTTTTGTATCTCCTATTGCTATTTGCAATAGTAGCTGCACCTTCCCCTGTAATGAAAGGTCACACTAAAAAGGAGTTTGGAAAAAACAGGACAACAGCGAGAACAAAAAATAAACAAAAAAAAAACCATTATTTTCTCACATAACCATTGAAGGAATGGGATGAAAAATAGTAGATTTCTGTTTAGAGTTGGCAGAAACCACATGATCATTCAAGTGTTTTTTTTTTCTTTTCTGTAAATATAGTTTCCCCAGAAGACAATGTATAGGATATACTGTACTATGCTTCAGAAATATAAGGACTTATTTCAGTCTTCAGAGTACGATGATCTCATAATCTCAGCTGGAAAGCTCTTCAGTCATTAAATCCCTCACAGTTACAGCTAAGAAAAGGCATCTCATTTCTAATTTAAATTTCTATATTCCAGACACAGCTATTGAAACTACTTATGACTTTTTTGGAGTTCTGAAGAACATTTTCAAGAGAAATTTTATAGTATCTCTTTTAAAGTAAAGAAGCTATGCAATTCAGCAATGTTCTGAAGCTCAGTCAATGGAGCTTCATGCTACACCACAATTTGATTTTATGTTTCTTTAGATTCTCTGTGACATTCTGACTTCTTGAAGTGTGGAAATGACATCATGAAATATCACTCCTATTTTTATCAAAACTTTCAGTGACAGTGGGTCTGATTGTAGATGTTATTTACAGTTAAATTCACAATTAAGTTTCTAGGGAAAAGTTTAAACAATATATATTTTTAAATATATATATATATATATTTTGTAATCTCCCTAAAATCTTGTCCAAGACAGAAAAAAGATATAAAATGATAACTTTTAGTGCCCCTAAAGGTATCAGAATTGTGCTGGAAGCCCTTGAAAATTCATAAATCCTGTTCAAGATTTGTTGAATTTTGAACATTAATTACAAACAATTCCAGAGCTAGATTGCAGAATCACAGAATTGCAGGGGTTAGAAGGGACCTCTAGAGGTCACCTAGTCCAACCCCCCTGCCAAAGCAGGCTCCCTAGACCAAGTGGCACAGGTAAGCGCAACAGATCAGTTAGGGAACTCAAATGAATGAATATAATTCTTATACATTAATTTAAAATTTTTCAATTTTAATATATGCTGTTATTAGCTACATTTATACATATACTGGAAGACAATAAATTCTTTAAAGTGACAAGGAAAATACATGCTGTCTTTTTTTGCCATTACTATTAGGGAAAACAGAATACATGCCAGTCTTGTGAAGCTGATTTTAAAGAGCAATTCTGCAGACAAATATTGCTAAATGAGGTAAGATTCTTATTTTTCTCTAGGGCAGTCTGCTATTAGCCTGCTAAACAAATCTTTAAGAAATCTCCTTTTAGAAAAGCATAACAGAGCAGAGCAGAACATAACATAGCATAATAGACCAGAGATTCCAAGTCCAGCTGCCTTACCTCTTCAGAGCTAATCAAAAGTTAAAGCACATGAATCAGACCATCATCTAGATACTTCTTGAACACTAGCAAGCACGGGGCAACAAGCACCTTAATAGCAAGCCTGTTCCAGTATTTAAGCACCCTCATAGTAAATAAATTTTTCCTAATCATAGAATCATCGAATCCTTAGTTAGAATAGACCTTTAAAGGTCATCTAGTCCAACTGCCCTGCAATAAATAGGGACATCCACAGCTAGATCAGGTTTCCCAGGGCCTGATCCAGCCTCACGTTGGAAGTCACCAGGGATGGGGCATCCACCACATCTCTGGGCAGTCTGTTCCAGTGCATTACAGCCCTCACTGTATAAGATTTTATTATAGAATCATAGAATCACTAAGGTTGGAAAAAACCTCCAAGATCATCCAGTCCGTCTATCACCAGTAGTTCCCACTAAACCATGTCCCTCAGTGCAACATCCAAACATTTCTTGAACACCTTCATGTATGGTGACTCCATCACCTACCTGGGCACCCCATTCCAGGGCCTGACCACTCTTTTGGAGAAATATTTTCAAACATCCAGCTTGAATCTCCTCTGGCACAATTTGAGGCCATTACCTCTAGCCTTATTACAAGTTAACTGGGAGAAGAGATCCACACCCACCTCACCAAATCCTCCCTTCAGTCAGGGTCTTCCCTCAGCCTCTTCTCCAGATTAAATAATCCTACAATTGCTCCTCTTAACGTGTGTGCTCCAGGTCCCCCATCAGCTTTGTAGTCCTTCTCTGAACATGCTCCAAAACCTCGGTGTCTTTCTTGTGGCGAGGAGCTCAAAAGTAAATGTAGTACTCAAGGTGTGGTCTCACTAGTGCTGAATACAGGGGGACAATTACTTCCCTGCTCCTTCTGTCCGCACTATTTCTGGTACAATCCAGGATGCCATTGGCCTTCTTGGCCTCCTGGGCATGCTGCTGGCTAATGTACAGCTGAGCGTGAACCAATACCCCAAAATATTTTTCCTTATATCTATATTTTTGTGGCCCTTCTCTGGACACGCTCCAACTGGTCCATGACTCCCCTGTACTGATGACTCCTCACCTGGATGCAGTACTCCAGTGTCAACAGTTTATGGGCCGGTTTGGCCTGGTCAAAAGGGTCTGGACTAATGGGTCAAGGGGACCCATGGACACACACCCTTGGAAAGAGAAAAGATAAAAAGGAAAAGGGTGCAAAAATGGGCCTAAAAACAAAACAGCAGCAACGATCTGAGAAGGAAAGCTGATTTACTAAATAAGAATGCAAAATAACACAATATAATACAATATAATTGGAATTGAGGCTAATAAATCAAATAATATGAGATTGTCTTAAAACCAAAGGCTTACACTGAAGGGAAGATGACTAAGGAGCACACACTGCTGGGATGAGCCAAAAGGGGAAAAGAGAGGTCTTGTGACTTGCCAACAGTTTCGTCTTTCCCTCTGAATGCAAAACAAAAACACAAAGTAATGCAAAGTCCTCTGGGGTATATAGCTCTTCTCTTATAAGACAAGTATACCCAGAACTATAGACAATCCACAGAGCTGGAGCATTAACTCTTCAGCTCCCAGTGCACTACATGATGTTATGATGTTATGATGCGGGATACCAATAACTAAAAATCATAAAACCGCGATATCCAGGTGAGACTTCACCAGCACAGAGTAGAGTGGCAGGATCACCTCCATTGACCTGTTGGACACTCTTCTTTTGATGCAGCCCAGGGTATGGCTGGCCTTCTGGGCTACAAGGACGAATTGTTGGCACATGTCCACCTTCCCATTCACCGCTATTTCCAGATCTTTTTTTACCAGGGCTGTGCTCAATTCCTTCATCCCCCAGCCTGAATTGGTTATGGGAGTTGCCTCAACTGAGATGCAAGACTTTGCATTTGGATTTGTTGAACCTCATGAGGTTCACCTGGGTCCANCAGGATGCCATTGGCCTTCTTGGCCTCCTGGGCATGCTGCTGGCTAATGTACAGCTGAGCGTGAACCAATACCCCAAAATATTTTTCCTTATATCTATATTTTTGTGGCCCTTCTCTGGACACGCTCCAACTGGTCCATGACTCCCCTGTACTGATGACTCCTCACCTNGAATAGATAAATAGATAAAAGCTGTACTGATTTTGCAAGTTCTCCTAGGATTACATAGTTGTCATGGTTTTATGANCAAAAGGGTCTGGACTAATGGGTCAAGGGGACCCATGGACACACACCCTTGGAAAGAGAAAAGATAAAAAGGAAAAGGGTGCAAAAATGGGCCTAAAAACAAAACAGCAGCAACGATCTGAGAAGGAAAGCTGATTTACTAAATAAGAATGCAAAATAACACAATATAATACAATATAATTGGAATTGAGGCTAATAAATCAAATAATATGAGATTGTCTTAAAACCAAAGGCTTACACTGAAGGGAAGATGACTAAGGAGCACACACTGCTGGGATGAGCCAAAAGGGGAAAAGAGAGGTCTTGTGACTTGCCAACAGTTTCGTCTTTCCCTCTGAATGCAAAACAAAAACACAAAGTAATGCAAAGTCCTCTGGGGTATATAGCTCTTCTCTTATAAGACAAGTATACCCAGAACTATAGACAATCCACAGAGCTGGAGCATTAACTCTTNTTTGCGATGCTTTGCGTTCTTACGTATTTACGCTTAGAGGGGGAGATAAAAACTGTCTGTGGTCACGGGACGCTCTCTTTCCTTTGGGATCGACTCAGCAGTGGGTGCTCGCTGCCGTCTCGCCTTCAGAGTTAGCGTAAGGCCTTCGGTTTATTGGACACTCTCTCTCTTGCTCATTTTATTTGATTTATTAGATTTAATTCCAATTATATTGTATTATAGTGTATTATTTTGCTTTTCCGATATCTATTTAGTAAATTAGCTTTCCTCCTCAGATCGTTGCTGCTGTTTTGTTTCTAGGCCCATCTCCCTTTTCCCTTTTCCCTTTTCCCCTTCCCCTTTCCTGGGGCGTGGGTCCGTGGGTCCCCCGCACCAATCGTCACGGAACCAGGCCGAACGTGCCCTAAACCGTTGACAATAGTCTTCTGTTTAAATTAATGTATTAATTAATTAAGAAGATAGCAGTTTTCTAATGAGTCTAAATATGCAGGCAACCTGCCAAGAGGTTCAGCAATTCAATTTCTTTCCTGTTATTACTATAAATTCAATCTCATAGGAAAAAGTCCACTGTCCAGTACCCTACTTCTGATAATAATCTGTGAAATAGTTAATATGAATAGATAGAATACTTTTCTCATTCCATTGAATCAGCTCAACAACTTAAATAATTTTTTAATCTTTTATAATTATTTTTGCAACTTGCCTTTGAATCCATCGTTTCCCTTCATTTTCTTGCAGGCAAAAATCGCGGTTCCACACTTAAAATACCCAAGCCAAGTTGCTATTCTTTCTTCTTTTAAGAATTGGGAGAGGTTGATTTTCTGTTGTAAACTCCCTTGTATCCCTATTAAGGATGATGTTAGTTAAAATCAGTGTTAATTAGAACACCTTTTATTAGTCAAGCTATTATCAGGGGCAGATAACTGCATAGTACATTTAAATATTCTCTCCTATAGTACATTCAGTCACATGTAGTAGCATATACACAATTACTAAGTTAGTCTCTTGGTTGGAGCAACAGCTGGGAGACCATTCCTTGCTGTTATACAGAAGCAGAAAGTCAGTGTGACTGCCAGCCTGGTTTTGAAAAAGTCTTTTAAGGACATCCTTCTTTCATTGGGAGTTTATACAGACCTGTAGTACTTGTCTAGACAGAGCAACTGTTGTCTTCCTGGGTACGTTCTTAATTATATAAATTAATCCATGATGCTTGTGGTTGCTAGTGGCTTTGAACAGAGGTAGCAGACTACTGATGATGATCTGATGTACATAATGATCCATAATACATAATCATGGTGAAAATGTATGTATTTAACAGTACTACCATACGCTGTCTTGACACTTACTGTTTAATTTATTAGATATTATGATTAAAATGAAGAGTTTTAATTTCAAGACAGGTGGAAATTTAAGAATATTTTAAAAATCCTCTCTTTGTTTTTATGAATGTCTAATCATTATACTGAAATACAGTATTTATGTGAATCTTCTCTTTTTCCTAAGGATATGAAGAATACTGACAGCTTCTACACCCTTGCTAAATTAGTATTATTCAGTCTCATTCCAAGATATGTTTACATTTGAAACAGATAAATCTGTGTAAACTGTAATTCCTGAGAGCGTGATTCTGTAAGCGCTTGGTCTGTGTAAAAAAAATAGATACGGCATTGAAGCAAGATGACTGCTTTTATTTGTAGAAATGAGCTTTCCTTTTTTTTTTTTTTTTCCCTACCTTGTGAATAAATAAGTTGATGTGTTTACGTGATATTCCGTTTATACAAAGGCATGATGCTAGAGTAATCCTTCGGGATGCTGTGATATTCCATGCAAAAATACCTTTTGTCTCAAAGATTTCCAGGAGATGCAAGGACAACAAGAGATGTCTCTGCCTACACAGAGGTGACAGGAACAAGGGTGACAAGGGGAATGTCTTGACACATGTTTCATTCCAAGCTACCCTCAAAATAGGGCAGCTCGGCCTTGTGTGGGAGCCCTGGCTTATCTGGTATTGATAAGCCTGCACTGGATGTGATGTTACTAAGGGTAANAATTATTTTTGCAACTTGCCTTTGAATCCATCGTTTCCCTTCATTTTCTTGCAGGCAAAAATCGCGGTTCCACACTTAAAATACCCAAGCCAAGTTGCTATTCTTTCTTCTTTTAAGAATTGGGAGAGGTTGATTTTCTGTTGTAAACTCCCTTGTATCCCTATTAAGGATGATGTTAGTTAAAATCAGTGTTAATTAGAACACCTTTTATTAGTCAAGCTATTATCAGGGGCAGATAACTGCATAGTACATTTAAATATTCTCTCCTATAGTACATTCAGTCACATGTAGTAGCATATACACAATTACTAAGTTAGTCTCTTGGTTGGAGCAACAGCTGGGAGACCATTCCTTGCTGTTATACAGAAGCAGAAAGTCAGTGTGACTGCCAGCCTGGTTTTGAAAAAGTCTTTTAAGGACATCCTTCTTTCATTGGGAGTTTATACAGACCTGTAGTACTTGTCTAGACAGAGCAACTGTTGTCTTCTTGGGTACATTCTTAATTATATAAATTAATCCATGATGCTTGTGGTTGCTAGTGGCTTTGAACAGAGGTAGCAGACTACTGATGATGATCTGATGTACATAATGATCCATAATACATAATCATGGTGAAAATGTATGTATTTAACAGTACTACCATACGCTGTCTTGACACTTACTGTTTAATTTATTAGATATTATGATTAAAATGAAGAGTTTTAATTTCAAGACAGGTGGAAATTTAAGAATATTTTAAAAATCCTCTCTTTGTTTTTATGAATGTCTAATTATTATACTGAAATACAGTATTTATGTGAATCTTCTCTTTTTCCTAAGGATATGAAGAATACTGACAGCTTCTACACCCTTGCTAAATTAGTATTATTCAGTCTCATTCCAAGATATGTTTACATTTGAAACAGATAAATCTGTGTAAACTGTAATTCCTGAGAGCGTGATTCTGTAAGCGCTTGGTCTGTGTAAAAAAAATAGATACGGCATTGAAGCAAGATGACTGCTTTTATTTGTAGAAATGAGCTTTCCTTTTTTTTTTTTTTTTCCCTACCTTGTGAATAAATAAGTTGATGTGTTTACGTGATATTCCGTTTATACAAAGGCATGATGCTAGAGTAATCCTTCGGGATGCTGTGATATTCCATGCAAAAATACCTTTTGTCTCAAAGATTTCCAGGAGATGCAAGGACAACAAGAGATGTCTCTGCCTACACAGAGGTGACAGGAACAAGGGTGACAAGGGGAATGTCTTGACACATGTTTCATTCCAAGCTACCCTCAAAATAGGGCAGCTCGGCCTTGTGTGGGAGCCCTGGCTTATCTGGTATTGATAAGCCTGCACTGGATGTGATGTTACTAAGGGTAAGCCAAGAACAGGACTATATATATATAAGGACTCCACAAATGAAGGTATGCTTTTTTTTCACTGTTGTGTGTTTCTTTTGTTTGCGACTCACTGAGAGAGAATCTGCAACCCCCATTCCTGCTGTTGATTATACTCATGGAACATTGTGACACTGCAGGGTCACAATTGCATTCCTATAATAAACCTTTGCTTTTATTTTCTATCTTTTTATTATCACTTTCTTCATTGTCCCTCCTAATCTCTATGCCTAGATAATTAAGGCTCTTACAGTACAGAAGTTTGGACATTATCTAACTCAACTTTGAGTCTTAGTTTCAAATATAGTATACATATATCACAAATAATCTCACCACAATTAATTGGAAGAAGACAGATGCAAATTTAGAAAGCTTATATTTACCTAAAGCTAAATGAAGCTGTCTCATTCTGCATAGAAAGGAAAGTTTAATTTGTCTAGATAGTCTATGTTGAGTTTCACAGGGAGAAGTATGCTCGTTATTATATGTCATTAAGACATTTGCTCCAAGAAGGTAACAAAATGACCAGAGGATTAAATAACCTCTCCAATGAAGAAAGGCTTTCATCAATACTAAATGTTTTGATATTAAAGAAATCACAATTAAATGTTTTGCCAAGTATGGCCTTTGTTATTATAATATGTTGAATAAAATGGAGCAGACATTTTCAATGGCAAGGGACTTGAGTTGTACCCTATACATTATTTATCAGAAGTTTAAAAAGAAGCTCTGAAATTTGGGATTCTTAACAAAAAGATTTCTGTGAAGTATCACCCCAGAAGACAAAATAAATAACTCTTCAGAGAAAATTTACTTTTCTTAATCAACCTATCTCTATAAAAGGAAAATTATAATGATTTTTTATGGAAAAAGGTTGTCATAGTATTACGTTCTCCACCAAAAAAAAAAAAAAAGAGGGAGAAAAAGGGCAAAAAGAAACAATCTAGTTCATAACTGGCTCTGTAAAAAAAAAAAACGAAACAAAATTAGAGCAAAACACGGGGGAGACCATTTAGATGATATGTTTTCAATTATTTTTCTGTTTTTACAGTTTTTATATATGTCTTTAATAATGCTGCATTTGCAGTTCAATAAACATGCAACTTAAGCAAAAAAACTGTGTCAGCAGTTGATGGTAGATCAATATTTTCACAGTACTGCTGAGTACAGAATTAAGTACTCTATTTTGGAGGTAAAGAATGCTGATGATTGAAGGAAAACTGAATTTGCATAGGAAAATGTTTTATCTTTCTAAAATTAAAATCCGTGTTTGAGTCATGTAAAAATTATTTTGCCTCTTCAGTAGCTAAGCAATAATACAAAGAAGAGATTTGCAGCATGCAGAATATCCGTTTTTTTTTTTTTTGTTGTTTGTTTTTTTTCACAGATCTTTCTCTTAATTGTAGGGTACAATGAATTAAATGCTGAAATCTATCTACTTTACCCTAACATTCAGACTATTAAAAAACACACATCCCATCCTATTTATTTCACTTTTAACATTAATTGTCAGCCTTCTCAGCAGATGGCACAAAGTGTGAAATATATCTTTAATTTATACAGAGTTTTTGCAAACAGCAACCAAAAATCCATTTTCATAAAACAGAATAAATGTTCAAAATATTTATGTGACTATTAAAAAAAAAATCCTCTGCTAAGTAATAGAGTTACATTAAATCCAGTTTGTTTCTAGAATAGGTAATGCTTTTCTTTTTATATTTACAACATCTATTGAATATTCTACCAACTGACATGAATATCTATCTGATGCAGACTGGGAAAAAAGTAATGAGGATTTTCCTGAACAGATGTATAAAGTAGTGTAAATAATGTTAATAATGTACCCATTAATCAAGTTCAATAAGAAATTATGCGTGGACTCCTAACGGAATTCTGGAAGTCCTAGAAATATCTTTTGTTGTTGTCTTTTTTTGTTTGTTTGTTTATTTTAAATGCAAAATAAACTCAAAAACTGGCCTGGGAATCCCTGGTAAGTAAGCTAAATATCTTCCTGAGGAGCAATTCTTGACACTATGGAGAGGACATAAATGATGGTAAAAAGAAGTACCATCAAAGCAAACTTCTTGTTTCAAACACAATTAATCCTCCATATGATAACATTGTCTTAGGTGTGTAACATTAAATTTATTTTTAGATAGTAGTCACTGTCTTTTTCTTCCTTGATGTAAGTGACATATTATGGGAACCAATATGTCACATGGTACTACAGACAATTAAATCTGGTGGACGTCCTGTTCACTTATACAAGGTAATGGGTGGCAAGAAAGAAACACATAATTGCTTGAAAACACAGAAAAATACGTTCCAGGTGTCATTATCTGGTACTAGATAAATGTGTATGAATATATGTTGTAAGAATTGTCTCAAGGTATTTCATACTCTGATAATCCCTACTATTCAAACCTGATCTTACCCGATGACACCGTGAGAATTTAAATGCTACTACAGAAGTGAAAACTGCAGACAGCATATGATCAATAGCTAAGAACTATGGTCCCATATAAAAGGGAAGCTCTGAAAGTAATGCCATTTATTTTATGATATTGGCCCTCAACATCAGAGACAGATGTTGGTGGTATAGTAGTAAAGATTGAACTTTCTAGCTAGTATTCTATTATATTTTGTGGCAGATGATGGTAAAGGGGCAGTCTGACATAATGGCATCTGACACAAGAGAAATGAACATGAAATGAACATTATGAAACAAACGTGTGGGACTGAATTCATAAATTCATCCATGCAGAAAAACTTCACCCATTGACATTGGTGCTTGCTGAACTTCTATGGAAAACAAACAATAGATGCTGGCACAAGAGGTGGTTGGTGATGGGTTTCAGCAGAGGTAACAGCAATATGAAAGACAAGCCATGTTCCAGATGGTTATGCTCCACGGTCATATCACAAATTGAAAAACATCTTGATCAGCTCATCTGCTCAAATAAGTGGTTTACAACCAGGGGATTTCGTACAGAGACTTCAGCACACTGGAAATGATGGTGACAACACTGGAAAACGGTGAAGTTAGTGCCAGGTGGCCCCATGAATGCTCAAACAGAAACAGAAAGGACACCATTTGCAAGTTTGCCAGGACCTATTGAACCAATAAAAAGTTGAAGGTGACAGCTTCCTCAATCACATCATTACTGGTGATGAGATGTGGTGTCACCACTATGAGTAGCAACACGTGAATTCCCTGTCAAATAAAAAGTTCAAGACACAGTGTGGGAAGTGATGTGCATTGTCTTTTGAGATAGGAAAAAGGATGATCCTTCTGGATTTCCTGGAACCCTGACAAGTCATAAACTCTGACTGCTTCATTATGATGCTAAGATGAAGGCTTGAACTACCAGAATCAGGCCAGAAAAGACAACCTTTCTGTTGCAACATGATGACACCAGGCCTCACATCAGTTTGAAGACCATGGACCACACTGACAATGTTGTGTTCACTGTCCTACCATACACACTGTATAGTCCTGATCTGGTGCTTTCTGACCTCTGTCTGTTTGGGGCAATTAAAGTTGGACTGCCTGGGAAAAATTTTCCTAGCAGTGATGCTGTCATTCATGGATTCATTCATTCATAGATACATTAGGTTGGAAAGAACCTACAAGATCATCTAGCCCAACCATCCTCCTATCACCATCCCTACCCACTAAACTACTAAATCAAATCCCTTAGCACCTCATCTAAATGCTTCTTGAACAGCGCTAGGGATGGTGCCTCAACCACCTCCCTAGGCAGGCCATTCCAGTGCCTGACCACTCCTTCAGTGAAAAAATGTTTCCACAAATCTAATCTAAATCTTCCCTGGCGCAACTTGTGGCCATTCCCTCTCGTCCTGTCATTAGTTATCCGGGAGAAGAGGCTGACTCCCTCCTCACCACAATCCCCCTTCAGGAAGTGGTAGAGTGCAATAAGGTCCCCTCTGAGCCTCCTTTTCTCCAGACTAAACAATCCCAGCTCCCTCAGCCGCTCCTCATAAGACTTGTGCTCCAGACCTCTCACCAGTTTTGTTGCCCTTCTCTGAACACGCTTCCGGGCCTCAATGTCCTTCTTGTAGTGAGGGGCCCAAAACTGAACACAGTTCTCAAGGTGCGGCTGCACCAGAGTTGAGTACAGTCATAGCAGCTGTGAAGCAGGGTGTGAACTGCACTGGTGCAGGTTTTTATAGGCACAGCATGTAGGATTTGTTGACAATAAAAGCAATGAATTTGTTGTGGTTTAAACCTGATAGGCAGCTAAGTACCACACAACAGCTCTCATCCTATATCCCAATCTGTATGGGGGAGAAAATAGGAAAGGCAAAAGTGAGAAAACTCAAGATAAAGATATAGTAATAGATAAAGCAAAATTTGTCCATACATGCAAAGGAAAGTAAGGAATTGATTCATTGTTTCCCACTGGAGAAAAGCAGGGCACCATCACTTGTATAGGTTACTTGGGGAGACAAATACCATTACATGAAACATCCACACTTCCTCTGTCTTTCCCTGATCTTTTATTGTTGAGGATTACACCATATGGTAAAGAATATTCCCTGGATCAGTTTACATTAGCTCTTTTGGCTGTGTACATAGCTTCTTCACATAGAAGCAATCCCTGCCATCTCCAACCATGCCAACACCTTACAACTTATATAGAATACATTAATGTCCTTTTTAAAAAGGGGAACTTACTGAATTTAATGCACTATTATCATAATTTTGTGCTTTTTTTTTTTTNGACTTTTTTTAATTTTTTTTTTTTTTTTTTTTTTTTTTTTTTTACCTCTGTCAGGTGAAGTCAAACTTGTAGACTTTCTACATTTAAGTTTATAATTTCTTTATAAATTAAGATATTTAATCTAAATGTTTATGCTTACATGTGAGTGGGTACATGTGGGATTAACACATGCAATTTCCCCATTTGAGGGGTTGAGAATTCTTGTGTTGTCTAATATGGAGAGAAGGAAGCTTAGAGGTGATATAGTTTTCTACAACTTCCTGTGGACGGGTAATGAAGAGGGAAGAGTTGATTTATTCTCCCTGATTATCAAAGATAATACATATGGGAATGGATAGGAGAGATTCAGAATGGGTATTGCAATGATTTCTTTGTTGTGAGGATGTTCAAATACTGAAACAAGCTTCTTAGAGAAGTGGATGATGCCCAATACCTGTCATTGTTCATGAATCATTTGCACAATAACTTCATTCATATGCTTTACATTCTTCTAGCCATGAAGAGGTCAGGTAGCTGGTCTAGATGATCTTTCTAGTCCCTTCAAATTGAACTATTCTATTCTTTTCCATTCCTTTCCATTCACTACTATTTTACACATATGATCGTCAATGACTTTTTCGTTACCTTGATCAGTGCTCACACCTGATTATGAAAATTAGTCACTGCCCCTTATTTTTCTTGAACTTAGACTGTGACAATTAATAACTTTTATTAAAAAAAATATATATATACTATGACAGATTACTTGAATGCCTTTTTCTGTTTGTGAATTGTCTATGTGAATTGTATAAATTATCTTAATTTACTTAGAATTCCATTACTTGTCTTAACAAAAACAGGCACATCACAGAAATATGCCTGCCCTGAGTTCAGTTCAAGTATTCATTTTCATGCATATAGTCTTCCATACAACTAAAGTAAATTCTCTGAGGAGTAGTTTGCCTTCTCTCACTACAGATCTCAAGACATTTGTATTCCTGTAGGACTCTGCAGGAGATATATGATCTTATATCCTCTTATGTTAGAAGGTACTGTTAAACTATGTAAATTAAGTTGTGAATATTTTTTCAAAATGTCTTTTTTATACCTGTACCTGACCTTCAAACACTAAGCTTACTTTTGTTCAAGGTATACCTTTATGAGTTTGGCAGACAGAGACAGAAACTTTTGTCCGTTAAAGACTTTATTACTGCTGACTCCCTCACTGAAAGACTTGATATCTCTATTGAAATAACTTAGTTGCAGGAATTTCCTGCCAGGAAGACTCATGTAAGTTTTGCATATTTCTTTTTGTTTTTTTTTTTACTTTCTTCAATGATCACCACTCTACAGTGAAGTCAGAATCACATTTGCAGCAGCCATGTTTGCTTGCCAAGGTAGGTTATAATATAAAAGTATGCAGTGCAGTTTGGGAATTAAAACAATACAACTAAGAGAGTGAGAAAGCAGAGGAGATGAGTCAAGACTAAAGAATATTCATTTTTTAACTTGTCAAAACTGAATGCAAGTCTTATCATTTGATAGTTTGCTGTCTATCCTAATAAAATAATTTTGCATGCAACAGTAATTGGGCCAAGTTAAAAAAAGTTTGTCCTGAGACAAAATTTTGCTTAATTACGTAAAAAAAAAAAAAAAATCAGGCAAGAAAGTGCAAGTTCTGTGGCAGCATTGCCTGACACACATTCCTTCCATACATTTTCACTGAGAGCAAAGCTGTCACTGTAGAAGCTAATGGTTGTTAAGTATAAAGAAACACTTTCAGTGTGAGATCTTTTTTCTAACTGAAGTTTTCATTTTCTGCATAAATCAGCTACTAAGAATTAATTCTTGTTTCAAATACATCAAAGTGTTCAGTATCTGACTAAAGTTGGACTTCTAAAGTAGTTCAGTGTTTTAAGTTATCTGAAAAGTCTGCACATAGTCTTATACTAAATGATACAAATGTTTTCAGACATTTTCACCCATTTAACTGTCCCACTTTGCACTTCTGTTCCTCAGGCAAATTTCTCATTGTCTGAAATAAAATCATCTTCTACAACTATTATTTTTGATTAAAAGAACTGCACTGTTCCAGTCTTTCTCACAAGGCAGTAATAGTTTTGAAAGTTTAGTTGAATATTCTTATTACTTGATTTTCCATTGAAATATGGAAGTGGATTTAGCACTTCAGAAATGGATACATTAAGGATAAATTAGTAAGTTAAGGAATATTCTAGTTACGTCTAATATGTTTATTTGTGGGTGTGCCTTTCTACATATTAAAAATTCAGATTAACTCTCCCCTGAAAATTTGTCATCACAACTCACATTCACCTGTTACCTATTACGGTGTCTTAGGGCTTTTATTCCTTCCTGTCTGAAACATAACTCAGTCTCATTCACTACATATTTTTGAAGTGGTCTAAGAAGTAACGTATCCTCTTGGTTATTTACACAATATGATAGGAACAGTTATTTGGCCCACTCTATGAAGAACCAGGCAGAAGGCCCGAAATGAGAGAGATGAAAAAGGATTCTAATGCTCTCTCCATGACAGGTTTTTTTATCAGTTCAAACAAAATTAAATCCTAACTTATAATGCCACTGAAAAGTAAATGGATCACATCAAGTAAGCATGGGAAAGAAATGATGACAGAAAGTGTTGTTCCGGAATGTAAAAGAGAAGGTGATGGGATGAAAAGGCAGGAAAGGAATCATGAGTAAAAAGCAAGACAGACCTCTGCAATCCACATTACATGATATGGAAGAGAGCACTGCTGTGGTCAATGGTAACAACAAAAAAAGAAGGGAAACTATACAATTCCGGAGTAACTCTACTGCATTGGAAATCATTTGGAAGATATTGCATTTGAGGAATAAAACGTTTGAGCAAGACCAGATAGCAATTTCTTACTCTATGCTAATGCTTAATATAATCTTATTTTAGTATAAATGAGTCTTTCAGGAGGTGAAGCAGAAGAAAAAGCATACAACATTCCCTCAATTCCCTCTAAAATCACCATTATTTTTTAATATTATTATTATTATTTAAATAATATTTTCAAAAAGACTATTAGAATTTAAAAGTCAGTTTGATTCATACCTAAAACTGAAGTGTCTAAACTGGAAGGTATACTTTAATTACCACAGGTCCCCAACTGAGAGTTGGAGAGAATACAATTCTTCTAGTTACTAAGAATTTATCTTATTAAAAGTCAGAAAAAGGTCAAAGAGCACTTTGAGTTCTTTATGAGTGTAACAACAAAGTCCGTGAAACACTTGAGAATGATGGTCTTGCATAAATTCAGAAAATCGTACAGCTCTCTTTTTTTCACTGAAATAAATATATAGCGTATATTATAAGATACACAGACTTAAAAAAGAAAATTAATTTATTGGATTGCATTGAACTACTTTTTATGTTTGTTTTCATCTTTGAAAAGGAAAAGAAAAGGTAATTTCCTGGAATTTCGTGGATAACACTCTAAAAATATGTAATAAATCATTTTACAACTTCTAGTGTCCCTCAGGAGTCCATCTTGGGACCAGTGCTCTTTAACGTCTTTATGAATGACCTAGATAGTAGGACTGAGTGCATCCTCAGCAAGTTTGCTGCTGATGCTAAACTGAGTGGTGTAGTTGATATGACAGAAAGAAAGGATATCAGCCAAGAATACACTGACAAGCTTAGAAAGTGAGCTCATGTGAATCCAGTGAGATTAAACGAGGACAAATTTGAGGTGCTGCACCTTGAAATCCCAGACATGAGTACAGACTGGGAGAACTCACTGAGAACAGCGCCACAGAGAAGAACTTGAGGGTCCTGGTGAACAAAAAGCTTGTCAAGAGACAACGCTGTGTGCTTGCAGCCTAGAAGACCAACTTTATCTCTTGTTGCAGCAAAAGAGAGGTGGCCAGAAGGGAGAGGGAGGTTATTGTCTCTCTCTGCTCTGTCCGTGTAAGATCCTACATGGAGTGCTGAATTCAGGACTTAGGCTTCTATCACAAAAAATATGTGGAGCTGTTGGAGAGGGTCCGGACGAGAGCCACAAAGATGATCAGAGGGCTGGAGCACATCTTCCGTGAAGAATGTTTGAAGAAGCAAGTCTTGTTCAAACTGGAGAAGGCTACAGGGAGTCCTTACTGATGTTTTATGCAGTCTGGTAGCAATAGAACAAGGGAGAATGGCTTTAACAAAAAGAGTCAAGATTTTGTTTATATGTTAGTATGACTTTTTTTTTTTTTTTTTTTTTAAAGCTTTGGATGCCCCATCCCTGCTGGTTCTCAAAGGCAGGTTGGGTGGGGACTTAGACAGCCTGCTCTAGTGGATGGCAACCATGTCAACTACAACCATGGCAAGGGAATTTTACCTAGTTGACCTTTAAGATCAAAGATATTCTGTGTTTTTATAAAATAGATGTATGGGTCTGGTTTGCTCCTTGAAGTTTGAAATGAACACAGTGGGCAGAGTTTTCTACATTTTCATAATTTAAACATGGAAAAAAAGATAAATTACATTTCTTCCATAAAAGATTTTTTTATACCACAGGATATAATTCAGTGTATCACACTGATATTCTGAAGAAATGTCATTTTTTTCCTTGACAATAAGGAAATACTTAATGCTTTAATACATTCACTGCTGCCCTAGGTCTAGTAGATTTTTTCACTAATACACTATAAAATGTTTCTTTAATCTTTTCTCGCTGCAAGGAAATTTTCCTTTAGGAAAATCTTTTCGTGATGAATAGATAGAATCTTAAAGCAGCTTTCAGCACCTCCAGGAAATGCTGACTTCATATATTAAATTGTTTTTTAAACTATAAGCAAATGACAGATTTTTTGAATATAGCTATTAAATTGAAGATGAAGATTAGTAATATAAAATTCAAATATTGCTAACTGTTCTCTAGATCAGAGAGCTATCATTATAGTGTGAACAGAAGAATTGAAGTAAATATTAGGAAAAATAAAGCTCTTATTTATTTATCTTCTCTCTGTATCCTCTCTGCTATATTTCTTGAAGCTTATGATCTAAAGGTTATGAAGTATATGATGGAACTTCCATCAGTATTAGAAGGATTCACATATAGACATATATATGCATATATATATAGATACACACACACATATGCATCACATCAAATGTTAGCAGTTTGTTGTTGTTTTGTTTTCTTTTGTTTTTGTTTTGCCAAGACTGTTTATAATTCTGTTTATTACAATAGAAAAGCTATGACATCTTGTGTCAGTGTGCAGAGGTACGGTTTGTTGTGATCTCAGATCAGATGCTTTTATGACTTCCATACCCCAGATTGCAAGAATATGTTTTAGGCTACAGTAAAAGTTGAAGGTTTCTAACTGAAGATAAAACTTAAAGAACAAAAAAACAAAAAAGAATCTGTTGCCCTCTGAAAGGATTGCACTATAAGAGGGTTTTCTTACTTTCTCAGGATCTTCTGGTACATTATTTGTACATGTTTGTTGAATAATATTTGTCCTTGCTTTGTTATTAAACAAGAAATATAGTTGTGTAGTTAATACTACCTATACAGTATTTGTTCAATCGTATACATTAAATCCTCTTGTTGTAATCTTTAGATTATAATACAAAGCATTATTCTAGGCTTTAATGGAGGTTACCAATAGCTTCCAAAGGACTCTTCATTTAGTACTTTTCTAAGTCATTATCAAGAACTTCCTTTTCTTATTATTTTTTAACAAAAAAGTCCATCTGAAAGAATACAAAAATGAGATATCATTCTCAATTAAATACACTGCCTATATAGCTTTACCTATCAGTGCATTAAGAAGTTCACATGAAAGGCTTGTTTCTGTTTTGACTGCAAAAATCATACATAGAATTATTAGAAAAGTTATTTTAAAAGAAATACAGTATGGCTTGAATGACTGGGTCGTTCATCTCTGCTATGGATGAAGTCTGTATATTGTGCTGGGAATGTGTAGAAGTCCTGTTTGGTAACACACCACTTGGGTCTCCCTGCATCTAAAGAGATGAAAGAATAACTAAACTATTCTGTTCTTATAGTGTTATTTCTAATAAATAGATTTTTAAACATCATCTTATATAATCTAATTTGTTCTCTTACCAGTATCATATTGAGCCAGCACTTCGCAGAAAACAGATCCTAAGCCTTTTTCCTAAGACATTATTTTACACAGAAAGTATTAATGAGATATAATTATCCCTGAAGTGCAGGTCAAATATTTTCTTGTGAACTTGGATATCCAAGCTGTAAAACTAAGCTCATGAAACTACACAGGTACTAGGTCTTAGCCCACAGGAAACACAAGATAATTAGTTTGCTTACTATACACCTTCCTTAGAGACTTTTTGTTTCCTCCTGCCCATATGTTGCTCACTTTATTCCTCCTTTCCAATGAAACATCTAATTAATGTTTTAATCCCATCTATGTAGGTACCAACCTTATTTTTTTTCCATAAGTCTTGTTTCACAATCAGAACACTTGTTTATAATGATGTTCAAGCTGCCACGATGGCAACTCTGATCTTATTGAATAGAAAGCAGACTGAAACCATGAAATTTCATCCTTTTGTAAGTAGTATGCTTCTAAGTATAGAGTGCCCTCTGAGAAACTTTTATTATATATCCATTCTTAGGCAGTGAGGCTGGAGTGGCCTCAGAACATAGAGCAAGAAAATGAACTATTTGAAAGCCTACAGTCTCAGCAAAGACACAAGAATTTGTGAAGTGAAATGTTAGGGTAAAAGAAAGCAAGGATCATAACTTTGTCTGACTCTCTCAGCTGCCACTTCAGGCAACTTTCTCATCTTGTTCATGAAGAGTGGACAGAAGAAACAAATAAACAAAAAAGCTGATAATATACACGTTTCAGATTTTTTTTACCTGATAGACATTATCAAAGTTAAACTTATCTGTTTTCTTCCTCTGAAAACCTTTTTTTTAGCAAAAAAAGATTTTTCAGACAGGCACAAAAGACATGGAAGAAGAAGGAAAATTCAGCTATTTAAATAGATGGATTGACATTTTATATTTTTTCTTTTTTATTATTCCTTAAATTTTAGATCTTAAAATAAAGATGAAACAGTGAGTTGAGAGATACATTTCAAACACCAGATCTCATGATTTCTAGTTCCATTAAGTGAATTTACACCCCCAGTCTGATCTTTGTTTCTCTATCTTTCATTTTATTTCTTTCTTAAATGTACTCACAGTATTTTTGCTTTACCAACAACACATTAAATTTAGGTTCTAAAAAAATGAATTTGGTAGAAACTAGATACTATAATAACATTTTAGGAGAAATACTTTAGGATACCAAATCAAAAAAGACACTGGAATGTGACTTGATTCAGAAGTTTTAAATTTTTTTTTTTATACAAGTTTTTGTTGTTTTGTGCACATCAGCATGGGANACTGCAGGACACGCTTTTTTTAATGCACAACCATTTTCTTTTTGCTTCCTTCTTATCTTTACAACCTATTGGTTTAGGGATTCTGTCCTCTCTGTATTCTACGTAAAGATATTTAACACGTCAGAAAAGAGGCCAAGAGGGCTGATATAGAAAGATTAAGGAATCAAATAGGAATCTGAGGAACAGTGATTTTATTACACATGCACTCCTTATCTCTGAGACAGCACACTGTTTTCCTTGTCTATGCTTTTACTGCAAAAATGGAACATCAACCGTTATTTTTTTCAAGTCAACTTAAAAAAAAACAATCATAATGCTGAGGAAAGTGCATTGATGCTCAAATGGTGAATATCAGAAATTTTAACATTCTAAATTTTATTTCTTTTTATTTTTATTTCATTTCTTTAATGCGCAGCCTAGCACAATATTTTAAATATTTTCTAAACTTGGCTGTATCATTTTGCCCAATAATAATATTTCACATGTATTTACAAGCTTATTTTAAACTTGGGTTACAAAATTGTAAAATTAATTTAAGTGCCAAGTATCTAATTTTTATTATTTTCATTTATTTTTATTTTTATTTATTGACTTATTATGTTTATAGATTTAGTATTTCAACCTTACCGACAAGACAATAGAATATTTTCCTTTTTCCATTTCAGTTCACTTGCCCAATTACTGGTGTTACTGGGAGTCTGCAGCAACATATTGGCAGGGATGCTGGCTCNGTTGTTTTGTGCACATCAGCATGGGATTCCAACCTTTTCTTATTTTCACCGTACAGCTGTTTTTCCCATTTTTTCCCACTAGAGTTCAAACACAAGACAAGACCCGTTCAAATGAAAATATCTTTTTATTTAGCAAGGTGGTTCTTTCTTCATTTTTTCTTTTTTTTGTTTGTTTGTGTGTTTGTTTTTCCAAACAAAGCTTTTAAAGAACAGGTACAAGCTCTGTCAAAACAACCTGCCAAAGCAGGTTCCCTACACCAGGTCGCACAGGTAGGCATTCAGGCGAGTCNAGGAAAGTGCATTGATGCTCAAATGGTGAATATCAGAAATTTTAACATTCTAAATTTTATTTCTTTTTATTTTTATTTCATTTCTTTAATGCGCAGCCTAGCACAATATTTTAAATATTTTCTAAACTTGGCTGTATCATTTTGCCCAATAATAATATTTCACATGTATTTACAAGCTTATTTTAAACTTGGGTTACAAAATTGTAAAATTAATTTAAGTGCCAAGTATCTAATTTTTATTATTTTCATTTATTTTTATTTTTATTTATTGACTTATTATGTTTATAGATTTAGTATTTCAACCTTACCGACAAGACAATAGAATATTTTCCTTTTTCCATTTCAGTTCACTTGCCCAATTACTGGTGTTACTGGGAGTCTGCAGCAACATATTGGCAGGGATGCTGGCTCCAGAAACCCCAGCAGCCAAGATGGTAGTACATTTGAAAAAGGACAGAAAAAGCTAAACAAGCTAACGAGGAGTTAAAAAAATGAGTGAGAAACAGCAGAGAAAACACAGAAGTTACAAATAAAGGAGGATGTGTTCTACAATGGTAACTGATAAATTATCTCTTCCTGTTTGTCTGAATCCACAAGTTTTCTTTCTTGCATTCTTTCTTTTTTTCTCAACCCTCCACATCCTGGAGGAGGAACACAGATTGAATGAGCAGCTGGGTGAAAACTTAGCTTCCAGATGGGAACAACTCATCAGAGCTGACTATGAAAACACATGTTCATATTGTTAATGTTCACTATTATATATATATATATGCATATTTTAAGTAGAATACTAATTAAGGTTCTAAGTCCTCTTTGTGCATCTTTTTGTGGTGAAAGAAGAAAAAAGGACTTGGCTTAAGATTTCGGTACAGAACTAAGGGCAATAAACTATAACTTCTGTATTGAATATGGCATCAGTTAGATGCACATAAGATCCTATGCAGGCTTCTTATTTCCATCACCAAATTTAGTACACAGTTATCAAACTTTCAGGGAACTTAAGACACAGAAGAGCTACTCATTTCGAGTAGGTGATTCACAGTTGATTCTCCTTGTGATCATATATTACAAAGTTATAAAACTAGCAATATGTTTACAGTCATAAAAAAAAAGGATGAATTTATCTCAGAATTATTTCTATATGTTGCTAGAAGACTACTAAGTCTGTAGAGGACATTAAATTAGGAGGAGCTGTTGGCTCATGTCAGCAACCCTTGAAGAGAAACCTTGTCAAGAGAAATCTTGACCAATTTCAGGGCTGGGCAATCACCAGCTGAATGAAGCCTGATGACAGCTCTTGTGAGATTCTGCATCTGGGATGGGGCATCACTGGGGCAACATACGGAGTTCTCATTGAGGGTAAGGTGAAAATGGACCAACTGTGTAACATGACAGCCAAAAGTGTAAATCACACCCTGGGGTATGTTAGACACATTAAAGCCAACTGACTGAGAGAAGGTATTTTCCTGCATTGCTTTGCGGTAGTATGGCCTATATTGTGTGGTTTGAAGTACCGCAATATAATGAGCACATAAAAATATTAAAGTGTCCAGAAGAGAGCAACAAAGATGATGAATGGTCTAGAAGACATGATATACAAGAAGAAGATGTGGTCAATTCCTTTCCAGGTTCAGCCTAAAGAAGAGATGGGAATCTTTGTGGCAGGCCTACAGCTCTGCATGAAGGAGGCAGAGGGGCAGTGCTGATCTCTGTTCCCTTGCGACAGTGATAAGGCCCGTGATAATGGCATAGAGCTGTGTCAGGAAAAGGTCAAGTTGAGTACTGGGAAAAGGATCTTCATGGCACCAAGCTGCCAGAGTTTAAGAGTGTCAGAACAGTGGTATCAGAAACATGGTCTGATTTTTGGGTTGTCCTCTGTGGAGCCAGGATTTGAACTAGATGATCTTCTTTTCAACTCAATATGTTCTATATGTATGCATGTGTGTATGGGTAAAATCATTTTTAATCTTCATGAATATTTTTCTGTTAACATACAGAAATATACATTTTTTATTTTATTCTGAATCACAGAAGAATTTTTTAATCATTTGATACAGAATGTTTTCTCTGGACACACTGCAAGCTATAATATATAGAGAAAGTTTTTACAAAGCTATGATTATTATTAGGATTATGACCATATCTTAAATTCAGCAGGAACAGTGAAAAAGGTTTATTACAGATGAAAGTTCTTAAATGAGAAATATATAAATCTGTAATGAAGAAACTGAAACTTTAATACATATAAAAACATATAAATATTAATATAAGTTTAGTATGAAACATTCTCACCAAGATGAAAGCACTTATATTCAAAGCTTCTCCAAATAGCTGTATCAGAAAAACAAAGGAAAGTGTAAAAACAAGGGAGAGACTAGAACAAGGGAAATACTGTGACATGAACCGTTAAAAGCTTATGGTAGAAAAACACAGGAAGTCAGACAGCTGGAGAAAGCCTAATGATCACAAGCCCTAGTTCTCATGAAAGACTTTAATCACCAACATTTCCTCGAAAGGATTATAAGCAATCCTGGATATTTTTAGAAAATGTCAAAGACAAATGTTTGATTAACAAGTTGTTTACATAAGAATTTTGCTACTCGTGAAGAAGAAAAGTTGGGGATGACAGACTAGATGGTAGCAAGCATAAGATGATGGTGTTTTAAGTACTGAGATAAATGAACTTAAAAAATAAGATAACAAATTTGCAAACTTGAATTTGAAGCACAGAAGTTTTGTCTTGTTCCTGAATCTGGCTGACATCATGCACAAACAAGTTCCCTGAAGAGTAAAGATGATAAAACTAGGTTCTAGAGTTCTGGACAGCATCTCTCAAACGGAAAGTGGTCCAAGCCATTGAACAGAAAGTCAAGCAGGTTCAGCTAGAGTTCACTCAGCATGAATATGAGACACATAAACGAGCACTGACGCAAAAAAAAAGAATCAGGTGTACAGTGTTGAATAGATTTTAGCACAGACAACAGGGTTCATTGGACCCATTCCAAGAGCTCTGCGTCTTTCTTGTGCTAGAGGCCCCAAACTGGGCCTCACAGGAGCCCAAGTAGTGGGAGACAATCAGTTTGCTCTCCCATTACTTAAGGTATTTTATCTAGAGAACTTGTGTCTGGTGAGGATCTTTTCATCTGACCTAAAACTACACAAGAATCAAGCGTGACTTATCTACAGGGTCTGAGAGTGACAGTACAAGGGGGAATTGTTTTAAAGTAAAAGAAGGAAGTCTGTAGATTAGATCTTAGGGAGAAATTCTTTACTCAGAGAGTGATGAGGAATAGATTGCCCACAGAAGCCTCATTCCTGAAGGCACTCAAAGATAGGTTGGATGGGCCCCTAGGCAGCTTGATCTAATGATTGGCAGCACCCTCCATGGCAGGAGGTTAGAACTAGATACCTTCCAACATAAGTTGTTATATGATCCTATGAAAAGCTTTAGTTTATGTTTACAAATGTATTCTATTCTCATAATTATCATAGCTAATCTTAAACAATTGTAAAGTGAATTTTTAAAAATTTTTAAAAGCTTCTGAATCTCTATGATAAAATGATGTTGTGTTGTTAATTTTGTTTTTCAAATAATATTCAGTTAAAATGTATATTATTACTTCCAGAGTCAAGCTAAAAGTGATAAAGGAGAGAATAAGCATGGTGGTTTTGTGATTTTTTGTTGTCAGTACTCCACATCAGAACATCATGTAAAACAATGGAAGTTAAAGAGTTACTGTTCTGGTAGGCAGAGGAAGAGGGGTCAAGCTCCTGTCCTGTCATCAACCTCTTACTCTTGTGCGCTTTCTCTCTCAGTCTCCTACAGCATAAGATCTCATATTTTGGATATTTCTCTCTCTCTTTTTGTTTGATTTAGTCATGGAATTTTACTCTTGAACACCTATGGGATCCTGAGAAACTAAGGGAGTATTTGAGTAAGGGATGGCACAGCTCAGAAAGATCTGAGAAAGAATGGCTTATTTTGGGTTTGGTTTGTGTTTACTGAGCATTATAT
This sequence comes from Odontophorus gujanensis, assembly GCA_013399175.1. Classification (NCBI taxonomy): domain Eukaryota; kingdom Metazoa; phylum Chordata; class Aves; order Galliformes; family Odontophoridae; genus Odontophorus; species Odontophorus gujanensis. The sequence goes on from VXAB01011345.1 coordinate 285,519, forward strand.
AATACTATTCTGGAGAGAGAGTTTCCAAATTGAGATCCTAACCAAAGGGAGAAACCACCAAGTCAAACCTGACCAACCATAGGAAGCACCAGTGTCAATGTCAGTTTCCCCTGTGGAAGGCCAGAAATGGAAACAAGTGTCCTCATGTATAAAACGGAAAGAAGTGGAGGAAGAAGAGGAAGATCCAGGTGACGAGCCTTTCCCCCAAACCACTATCACTGAGAAAGGCAACTGAGAAAACTAAGAGATATGAAGAGGAGAGTGAGGAGGACGGAGTCACTGATACCACTGTTCATTGTCCCTGAAAATGACTGAAATCCAAGGCTAAAGGAAGGAGTTTATACGGGGTCTGGATGAAACTATGGTCACTTGGTTGCTTTGGTGTTGGGACAATGGGGCCAGCAGCATGTCCCTAGATGGTAACAAAGCTGTTTCCAACTAGGAAACATTGTCCGAGATCCAGCTATTGACAGAGGGTTTGGTAGATGTCTGAACGGAGTTGTCACTCTCTGGGAACAAATGTTATTAGCTGTAAAGGAAAGACATCCCTACAAAGATGACCCAGAGCCTGAGATGAGAAGATGGAATACTGTTGAGAAAGGTATCCAATATTTGAGAGAAACAGCCATGGTGAAAATGTTCTATGATCCCATGTTTGTTTCTAATGATCCACACCAGGACTGTCATTCTGAGAGTGTTTTGAGCATACCTGAAATATATATGTGATACCATTTGGCAGAAACTCTCAAGAACAGCACTGAAAATGTACTCCAGTACATTAGTAACAACATTAGTTAGATAAGAGAACCGAAAAAGAAGACCCCTAGTTTTTGAACTGATTATTACACTTCAAAACTTCGAACAAAAATTATCGCCATCACACGCTTCCATTTCAGACACATCAAAGGTAACAGAAAGACTAGACAAAAGGAAGAGACAGGAAGACATACTGGAGGAATTGTCCTTGGAGATTAATAGGGATGAACCCATGGCAGTATCAGAAACAACCGATGAAGACCAGGATGATGAAGAGAATCTGCTGAAGGAGCTGATCAAACTGATTAAAGTTTCAGCTATCAAAGGCTAACACTTCCCTGCTTGAGCAAATGATGGCAGTAAATCTACGTTGCATGCTGCCCTGTGGAGTTACTTACGTGAGAATGAAGAAGACATGAATGAATGGCATAAAAAACCCACTCCTGCACTACAAGCACAGGTGAGAGAATTACAGCACAGATCAACCATCAGTTGCTCCAGTTACTGCAGGTAACCAATAGGGAAGCCCTGCCCCCAGCCAGGTGGGAGAGAAAGGGATAATAGAGTGAACTGGATGGACTGTGTGGATTCAATGGCCTGGCACATTAGAACCACAAAAATATAAGCCAATGGTGGACACAGGTGCGCAGTGCACTCAAATGCCCTCTAGTTACAAAGGGATAGAATTGATTTATATTTCTACAGTGACTGGGGGCTCTCAGGAATTGTCTGTGTTGGAGACTGAAGTAAACCTCATCAGTAAAGGTGAGTCTCACTCATTATTATATACTCTCACTCATTATCTCTTTCCATGTAGATATAGATGTGCACAGAGAAAAGCCAAATCTAACTCAGCATGCTTCTCTTCAAAGTGTCAGTTTTGCCTAGTGCTTACAGTCTTCCTGACCATGATTAACTCTCAGTGAAAATTTATTCTTCTTTGGAGAAAGATACGTACTACATTCAAAAAACCATAATCTTAAGTACATACTGAAAATGAATACAAAGAATCAATCTTAGAATATTTCTTTCTTCTTTTTCTTCTTAGGCATTTTGTTTGAATTTATCCACTGTAGAAGGAAACATGAAGCCTGAAGAAACAGACACCTGGGAAGTACAATGAAGAATATCTCTGCACTTGAAGTTTCCAGTACAGGGATATGAAGCACAGAAGTAAAACTGTCCAGGCACTGATTATATAATGCATCAATTCTCAAACCACAGTATAATGTTATGTAAGCTACTTTCAGGCGGTTTATGAATAAATTCTGCCAACCATTGTGGAGACTCTGAGTAAAGAAATACATAGTCAATTGTTGCAACTAGCTTCTAGTCCAAGAAGAACATCTGGGAATAGAAGCCCAGGAAGGAAAATACAGGGAGACACAGCAGTAGAAATAAGAGACCCTGCTTTCTGGTTTGGGGTGGAAAATAAAGGTAAGGAGTTAGGAGTGACATAGACATAGTGACTGATTTTAGCTAGGTAGTAACAGATAAAGAAGCATATGCTGGTATTAGAGTTTGGTAAAGGATGTCAGAATTCATATGCAATACAGGGACCTTTTTGACCATCTCTCTCACCTTCCTCTCCAAGAGATCTGTCACTTGAAATGCATTAATTCCTTTGTATTAGTACCAGAAGTGAAGAGAAATTATTCAGAACACTGATTTTTTTTTTCACCATCCACTAATCATTCTTAATTATTTAAACAATTACAATGAAGCAACATTAAATGAAAAGTTGTAGTCAGCACACAAAGAAATCAAAAACATCTCTCCACAAATCTTACATTAAATGTTCTCTTTTTTTTTAAGTGCATGCTTTAAAGTGTTTTACAAACTTCATTCTTTTAAGACTCTAGACTACAACATGCATATTATTTTAACCAGAAAATAGGTAGCTGTTGCTTTTATAAAAGACTATAAATGCCTTTTATCTTCCTTCCTTGCAGCATGCTGAAAAAAAATCTTCATAAAACAGAATAACTGCCAAAACAAATAGAGAACAAATACATGCACACCACTGCAGCCTCATTAAAAGTTCCTAAAAGTAGCTCTGTCAACACAGAAGAGCTGCTTTTATCCTGAAGGTAAAACAAGTTTCTACTACATTTCCTTGTCTTTGCCTCTTTCTTTCAACTTTATTGGTAAATGCGTTTATCTAGAACACAAAAGGAAAAAAAGAATTATCTTAATTCTGTTAGATAAATTGAACATTAAAAAAAGTGAGTCTAGCTAAGAAGAGAGATAATGAAGACAGGTAAAGCAAAAAAATAATTTTATAAATAAATTGTCAAATAATTTATATAAATAATTTACATGAACTTTAATAAAAGCAGCTAAATGACAAAATAATGCTATTTAATTATTGATATACCAATTAAATAACTTGTGCTACTGAACAGATTTCTTCTCAAACCTATAAGGATGAGTAGTATGTAGTATAAACACATATTGGAAGAAGAACAACTTCTGCACCAGTTGCATTGCTTTATACTTTGCTGGCTCTCCATCTGAATGTCTAGTACGATGTTCATTTGTAGTCCTGTGATCTCTCATGTCCACACTGTCAGTGGCTTTTCCCCGGTGTTCCAAATTCTCTTTACCTCAGGGCTTTGCACAGGTGGAGTGTAAATCATGAATACACTGTATTTCTTACAGGAAAAATAATGATACTGATACTAAATCACCCTTTTGTTTCCCTTTCTGTTCACTCCTTCTGCTAGTAGCTTTATTCTCTGACTTTCTGTTACAATCCCAGATGACACCAAGTTGGGAGGATGTGTCGATCTGCCAGAGGGTAGGGAGGCCCTTCAGAGGGATTTGGATAGGCTGAATAGCTGGGCTGAGATCAATGGGATGAGGTTCAATAAGGCCAAGTGCCGGGTCCTGCACTTTGGCCACAATAACCCCATGCAATGCTATAGGCTTGGGGCAGAATGGCTTGAAGACTGCATAGAGGAAAAGGACCTGGGGGTGTTGGTTGATGCTCGGCTTAACATGAGCCGGCAGTGTGCTCAGGTGGCCAAGAAGGCCAACGGCNTATATATCTTGTAGATTTTAAGATGTTGTACTGGGGGTACATGACAAGGTTTTGGAAGAGGAGGGCCGCATGGGTGGACCAAGTCAAGTCTGTTTTTACTCTGTCATTATGTTGACCCATCAGCTTTTTCATTCTATTTTCTCTCCCTGTCCCGTTGAAGAGAGGGAGTTAGGGATCAACTTTCCTTTTCAAGCAAGAGTAGATACTGCTTCAAGCAAGACTAGATACTGCTGATGACTTCTGCCCCAGTACCATTCAGACATCTTCTATTTCTTCCTTTTAAATGCTAACTATATTCATTTGAATGATTTAACAGATTTCAACTGCTACTTTGTAAATAAGGGAGCAGACTGACACTACTATCTTTTCATAACATTATAGGCAATCTACACTAGAAATAGAATACAGATAGATAATCAGTGTCTACATAAAATACCAACTTTTCATGCCCTTCAGCTACTGTCTTGGTAATGGTATTTATTTTGCTTAGCTTCATCTCAGCTTCTAAAAAACAACACAAAATGAACAGAAATAAGCATTTAGGATATTTTTTCCTGTATCTCAGTTACGGACCAATATATATTTTTCTTATTTTTAAATGAAAATTCTTAGAGAATAAACCAATTGGACTTTTTTACAGCTTTTGATTTTAATCCCTTTATTTCTGTTTCAAAGATTTTTATCCCTCCTCTTATTTTGAATATCTTCTGTTATTATAGTGGCCACTTGAAATCACTAAGCATTTATAATAAAAAAAGGTTTTTTCAGGAAGAAATATTTTCAAGATTTTTTTTTCAAGATTTTATTTTTATCATTCATTTTTTAATACTTTATGAATATGAATACTTATCTCTCTGCAATCTCTACCTCTCTGCCTGTCCTAAATAATTTAAAAAGGAAAATAATGTTGTATTTCTTCCCCCATTGCCTGACTAATGGAGATAATCCATGATTGTTTTCTTCCTTACGTTCAAATAGCAAAAATGAAACTTCTATTTGTCATAATCTTTGTTTCAAATCCAATCAAATTCCAATTTAGTAGAGTAACATAGATGTCATCCCAACCAGTAGAGGAGAACAATTGTTTAATATGACCTAATATAGTTCACTATTACTTGTCTGAAAATTGATTCTGCTTCTATTGTTTTAAACCAGAATTCTGGATGACGTAAACACTCTGATTCGTTTTAATGCCACCTCTTACTTAAACCTTTCAAGGTAGCTTTTAAAAGTTTTTGTTCCCTTATGAACTGACTTGCAAAATACAAACATTCTCTTGTTCTTTGATCAAATCGAAAATGCTGCTTGATACCTAGCCAGAAAGTTTCTCCTCAGAACATGGTTTTCTCTTCAAAACATGTCTTTATGGATTATGTGGATTTACTTCAGTGTGTTCTTAGCAAACAGATTAGAATAATTCACTTAAGGAGGGTGAGAAGAATGGAAAGAAAGAGATCAAAAACAACAGCAACAACAACAACAAAATTTGTGGTCCCAGATTGCAAACATTTTAATCCTAAAATATTTCTATAATCATAATACATCCACAAGCAGTCATGAATATTTATTGAAAGTTCACATAAGCAATAAAGAATGTTTCAAGGAGATGAAATACATTATCTCAGAGTAAGAAGGCAAATTTGGCCACTTTGGTATCAAGTAGATGCCTTAACCAGAAGACATTCCATAGTGATACCAGTCTGATGTTGCAATTGACCAGAAGTATGACTATGTCTATTTACCGAGATAAATCTGAGAAGAGACTAGAAGATATTTTTACAATGAAGTTTCTTTTCCTGTGATCAGAATGATGTATCCTAGAACTATATTTCTAGAGTTAGACTTCCCTCCTTTCTCTCAAACTGATTCATACAGAATGATCTTACCATAAATGCCAAATATTCATTTAAAGTTTACTATTTTCATGGATGCTAACAGAAAGACCAACACAAGTGGATACCTCCATTAATGAGGATAAGTGCTCTTCCACCTCTGAGAATGCACATATTCTGAAAACTTTCAGAGGTGTGTAACAGGAAGACACTTCAGTTATGATTAAAGAATAAGATTCACCAGTTAGAATTTTGCAGTAGAAAAATTAAAATAAAGAAAAAATAAAATAAAAAGCTCCTACTTTTGAATTATTGAATGAATTAATTTCATTCCCTTATTAATTTTCAATTTCTGTATCATCTTGCTAATTTCTTGAAAGAAGCTCTATCTTTCATGTATAGTTTGAAAAATACTGAAAAACTTGATATCGTACTGAGATAGCAATTGTTTACATTTGCTATAGAGCAATTTTAAAAACTCTTCTTTTTTTGAATATTGCAAGGCAATAGAAAAGACCAGCAGGAAGCTGATAGTATTAGGAACCACTTTTGAATGTAAATGAATCTTCTCTGTATCCATCTTATTATTTGCAGCACAGTTACATTCTTTGCAAATTCACTTATCTATAATTGTCCTCAATTTCAGGAATCTGGGATAATGTAAACCTAGTTGTAGATTTACTTTTTTCCCCTTTCAGCATAAGCAATAAAACTCAAAGAAATGTAAGAAAAAAAAAAANAGTAGAGGAGAACAATTGTTTAATATGACCTAATATAGTTCACTGTTACTTGTCTGAAAATTGATTCTGCTTCTATTGTTTTAAACCAGAATTCTGGATGACGTAAACACTCTGATTCGTTTTAATGCCACCTCTTACTTAAACCTTTCAAGGTAGCTTTTAAAGGTTTTTGTTCCCTTATGCACTGACTTGCAAAATACAAACATTCTCTTGTTCTTTGATCAAATCGAAAATGCTGCTTGATACCTAGCCAGAAAGTTTCTCCTCAGAACATGGTTTTCTCTTCAAAACATGTCTTTATGGATTATGTGGATTTACTTCAGTGTGTTCTTAGCAAACAGATTAGAATAATTCACTTAAGGAGGGTGAGAAGAATGGAAAGAAAGAGATCAAAAACAACAGCAACAACAACAACAAAATTTGTGGTCCCAGATTGCAAACATTTTAATCCTAAAATATTTCTATAATCATAATACATCCACAAGCAGTCATGAATATTTATTGAAAGTTCACATAAGCAATAAAGAATGTTTCAGGGAGATGAAATACATTATCTCAGAGTAAGAAGGCAAATTTGGCCACTTTGGTATCAAGTAGATGCCTTAACCAGAAGACATTCCATAGTGATACCAGTCTGATGTTGCAATTGACCAGAAGTATGACTATGTCTATTTACCGAGATAAATCTGAGAAGAGACTAGAAGATATTTTTACAATGAAGTTTCTTTTCCTGTGATCAGAATGATGTATCCTAGAACTATATTTCTAGAGTTAGACTTCCCTCCTTTCTCTCAAACTGATTCATACAGAATGATCTTACCATAAATGCCAAATATTCATTTAAAGTTTACTATTTTCATGGATGCTAACAGAAAGACCAACACAAGTGGATACCTCCATTAATGAGGATAAGTGCTCTTCCACCTCTGAGAATGCACATATTCTGAAAACTTTCAGAGGTGTGTAACAGGAAGACACTTCAGTTATGATTAAAGAATAAGATTCACCAGTTAGAATTTTGCAGTAGAAAAATTAAAATAAAGAAAAAATAAAATAAAAAGCTCCTACTTTTGAATTATTGAATGAATTAATTTCATTCCCTTATTAATTTTCAATTTCTGTATCATCTTGCTAATTTCTTGAAAGAAGCTCTATCTTTCATGTATAGTTTGAAAAACACTGAAAAACTTGATATTGTACTGAGATAGCAATTGTTTACATTTGCTATAGAGCAATTTTAAAAACTCTTCTTTTTTTGAATATTGCAAGGCAATAGAAAAGACCAGCAGGAAGCTGATAGTATTAGGAACCACTTTTGAATGTAAA
>VXAB01011345.1:293360-307353 GCA_013399175.1 Odontophorus gujanensis
TTCAGCATAAACAATAAAACTCAAAGAAAAGTAAAAAAAAAAAAAAAGATGCACACCTAGCTTATATGAGTTGTGGCTCTACATAGTTGAACTAAGAAAAAAAGAGAAAATGGAAACAACTCAACCTATATCTTTATCCACTGTCATTTGGAGTAAATCTGATGAAATCAACCATAAAATAATAGCATTTATGTAGGTCAAAGGCTAAAAAATATAGCTAGTAATTGCTTCCAGAATGAATTCTAGACTGGAATAAACCCAGAGACAAATCTGAAAGGGTAAATTAAGCTTCAAAGAATCTCCTATAATTCTGCATTTTATACTCTGATTATAAACTTAACATTTAATAGGTAACCAGCATTTCTATGTGTTGTGCAGCTCAGTTTAATATCTGCCAAATTCCTGCATGCATTCATGGACTGTTTTGTATCAGTGATCAGAGGAGTGAAAACACAAAATCTGGGAGCAGTATTTTCTGTATATTTGCCCAATTACAAGCCTAAGACTTATCACTGATCAAGTGGGGAAAAAATTAAAAATAAAAGTGTATCTTAAATGCATACAACTTATAAAATAATTGGTCAATAGACCAGATCAAGTTCCCTTTGAAATCAAGATTTAAAATGTTGGAAAAGTTGCAAAAAGATAAAATCGAACTGAGAATCTAGAGGCAGATAGAAAGCATTCTTATAGAACTTCTCATTGAAAACAAACAAAAACCATTAAATTTAATTAATTCCTTTTCTTTATTTTTAAAATTGCAGAGAAAAGTCAATAGAAACAACAAAACTTGATATGGAAATATGCATTTTTCTGCATTATGTGTTGTCCACTCATATCTGTTTTTCTATTTATCTTATAAATTAAATAATAATAATTAAAATTGTCATCCAAAACTTACACATTTTTCCCCAGTATTACTTAAATTGTATTTCTAGACAAATGTAAAAAAAGGTCTACAGAAGTTTTTATTTCATCAGTTACTTCAGGAAATTTTAGCCTCTCATAATTCATTCAAATTTGCTTCCAAGGTATCTTGAAACCTATTCTCCCTACAGTTACCATTACTTCTACAGGAAAATGACTTTTTTCATATCTTCCTTCTGATTCTCATGTTATCTCTATTATTCCTCTCTGCATCTCTCTGTATGTCATATGTTTGCATCATTATCAAGACTCAGATATGCATACTATGCTAGTCTTGAGTCTGTGTCATGGTCTTATAATTTTTTGTTATTGATATTCTACATCATAAGATCATGTAGTGCACTGGGCTCCAGTTATGAAGACCATTGATAGTTCCAAGTTATACCTTTCTCAGAAGAGAAGAACTACGTATGCCAGAGGACTTTGAGCTACTTTGTGTTTTTGTTTTGCATTCAGAGGGAAAGATAAGGCTGTTCACATGTCATGAGACAAACACTATCCTACCTTTCACCTTCTTCTGCTCATCTTGGTAGTCTGTGTGCTCCTTAACCATCTTAACTTCAGAGTTAGAGTAAGGCCTTTGGCTATTGAACACTCTCTCTCATTTTATTTGATTTATTAGCTTCAATTCCAATTATATTGTATTATATTGTGCTACTTTGCATTTTGATTTTTTAGTAAGTTAGTTTTCTTCCTCAGATTGTTGCATCTGTTTTGTTTTTAGGTCCATCTCCGTACACTTTCCTTTTTTTCCCCTTCCTTTTTCCGGGGGCATGGGTCCTTGCCCCCTCCCCCCCTCCCCATTAGTCATGGAACCAGGCCAAACCAGCCCATAAATGGTTGACAGTCTGCAAAACCAATGCTGGCAATGTGCCCAAAATACATTTAGATCCTAGAATATAAGGAAAATATCGGGTTGTCTTCAGTAGAAGAGAATTCTTGTGGAGAAATGTGGAGAAATTCTATTTAGTTCTGATCATTCCAGAGAAAATTATGTGCAAGTCTTGTCTAAAGCTAGAATTAGTCCCATTTTAACTTGCTAAGTAAAAATACAGTGAATGTGATCATTTCATTAGTCTTATTTAATACAATCTGATTCCATACACAGCATACAAGTTTTTCTTTCAGTATGAATGACAAACTGTAAACTGAATTTATTTGCAAAATAAATACTTGAATAATAAATAAAAACTGTGGAAGTTCCTCACTGCAATTATATTGAGTTCTGTATGTATGTAAAACAATAAGAATAGACAATCAAATTGAGAATGCGTTTGGTGCATATACAGATCAAAGAGGACAGTAAGATTCATTTCCCTGGAAAGCGTCAGACCAAACTGAAACTATCAGTCAAGCTGTTTGCTGTATTGCATAGCCCTGGAGAATTACATAATTTTACTACATAACTGTTAGCAATAATTCACTGGACAATATTTTCAATAATTCTTTTTATGTGGTTTAGTCTGCCGCTTCTCAATGTCCTTGACCTACAAGTGTGTAACTGAAAATAACAAGTTATAACCCTGATCTAGAATCCCCAATGATAGGAAAGATTCAAAACTGTAAGATACATATACTGTTAATTTTCAGACAATAGTTAGTTAAAATGCAGCTTTACATTTGCCTTTGATTGTACAACTTATGTTGTTAAGAATAGATAAAAAAGCCCAGAGAAAATCAATTCTTCCACGTAAACAGCTTTTTCAAGTTCAAATATAATAAAATATTTGAAAACATGATAAATTTACTTAAATTATGAAAACAAAGACTGTGTAGTGTTTGCAGTGTTCACACATTGTGAATATTGCCTTTAGTGAAAGACAGATGTCCATATTTCTAAACAAAGCTATTCCACTTCTAAAAGGACTTAGCCATTGCTATAAAAAAAAGGTTCATCACATACATACATATGCTGAGCTGTCTTTTTTTTTTTAACTCCTAAAACCTAACCTAGATTTCTTCTCTTTTAGTTTTGAGCCATTCCCCCTTGTGCTATCTCCATTAGACCATGAAAAATTTGGACCCCATTCTGACTATAGTGGTCAGGCACTGGAATGGCCTGCCTAGGGAGGTGTTTGAGGCACCATCCCTAGCACTGTTCAAGAAGTGTTTAGATGAGGTGCTAAGGGATTTGGTTTAGTAGTTTAGTGGGTAGGGATGGTGATAGGAGAATGGTTGGACTAGATGATATTGTAGGTCCTTTCCAACCTAATGTATCTATGAATCTATGAATCTATAAGTTCCCTTCAAGTACTGGAAGACCACAATGATGTGTCCTTGGACTCTTTTCTTCTCCCAGCTACACAATACCAGCTCCCTTAATACTTCATGACTCTTAATCTTCATGACACTTCTTCTTTGTGTCTAGTCCATGCTTAAAACCTCAGGCTTAGACACAGTACTCCAGATGGGGCCTCTCAATGTCAGAGTGGAATGGTACAATCACCCCCCTCACCCTGCTGGCCAGACCTCTTTTTATGCAGTCCAAGGCACCATTTTTCTTCTGAGCTGCAAGCCCACACTGCTGGCTCATGTTAAGTTTTTCATTTACCAGGGCCCCTAAGTTCTTAGTTCGGCTGCTCTCAGTGAGTTCTTTTCTCAGTTTGTACATATGGCTGGGATCACCTTGACCCACAAGCAGCACCATCTATTTGACCTTGTTGAATCTCATTGGGTTTACACGGACCCACTTTTCAAGACTGTTCAGCTCTCCCTGGGTGAAATGCCTTCTTTCCCTTGTGTGAACAATACCACTTAGCTTGATGTCACCTGCAAATCTACTGAGAATATACTCAATCCCATCATCTGTGTAATTGACAAAGATTTTGACGAGCACTGATCTCAAGACAGACTCCTTGAGGACACCACTCATCACTGGTCTCCACTTGGATGAGGAGCCAGTGACCACAACCCTCTAGCTGTGACCGTTCAACAAGTTCAGCGTTCAAATACATATTTCTCTGTCAAAGGCCTTGCAGAAGTCCAAGTAGAGGGCATAAGTTCCCCTTATTTTCTCCAGCAATATCATCACTACGTCATAGAAGGCCACTAGATTGATAGGTAATTGATGAAGCTGTGCTAATTGTATTAGATGATTTCCTTGTCTTGCCTTGACGTAACTTCCAGTAGAATGTGTCATGATCTTCCCAGGCACAGAGCTGAGGCTCATTGGCCTGTAGTTCCCCAGGTTTTCCTTTCTCCCTTTCTTAAAAACCAGAGTGATGTTTCCCTTTTTCCAGTCTCCAGGGTCTTCACTTGACAGCCACAACATTTGAAATACAATGGAAAGTAGACCATCAAGTACTTTCTTCAGAACATTGGCACGTATTGTTGTCTGACCCAATAGTCCTGTGTACTGGTCTCAAAGACTACTGAAAGTACCGCTGTATCCAAAGGCTATTTATATAGAAAAGTATTTCCCATGAATCTCTAATACTCTTTGTCATGTATTAGAATGACTCTCACACACTGCATTCTTAGAGAAGGAAAAAATATTCTGTTTGAAGAACAGTCGCAGAAATGCATGAGTAAAATGTGACTTAATAAACGATGCCTGAGTGATTCAAATAAATATGGAGCTTAGCTAATATATTTACAAAGTGGTAAGAACATCAAATAAATGAACCATATGTTGCTAAATATAACAGTATAAGATGCTAAGCATAATAAATAATTTGTCATGAATCTGCAATTAGCAAGGGAAATTTTGGAAAGAGATAGCATTTGAAAATTTATAATTCAAATACTGGAAATAAAGCTGGTAGAGTTTAATAAAGAAATTAAAAGAAAAATCCACGTTGTTTTCTACAGTTATTGAAAAATCAGATTTATTATACAGAGGGGTTTAATTTGCTGGGGCTTACTTCTTCCAAAGTATTATTCTGAGATTCAAATGTGAGAAAAAATTAAAACATGAAAATAAATTTGAAAATAAGACTAATTCAAGGCCAGTGAGCTTCAAGGAATAAACTTCTGCATAGAAAAATAATAATAATAATAAAATATAATAAATAAGACAGTTTAAAACTCAGAAGTAACAAAGTATTCCAAAGTTCTCCAATATATCTATGTAAGTAGACAAATAAAGTTGAACCTAAGAGCTGTGTTAGATCTTAAGGTATCCTAAATACAAGAAATACATAATTAAAATTCAGGTAGTTTAACGGGCTTCTGGGATGGTTGGGACTCCAGTACTTGCCCTGTTAGGAAAATTTAAGGGACTGATTTCCTTAAATTTAAGGAAGTTTAACTTACTTGACATGGAGAAGAGAGAGCTTTTAGAGGACCAAGCAGCAGCCCCAGAGCGCCTACAGGGAGCATCAAGAAGGCAAAGGCAGATCATTACAGCAGCAAGCACTCAGAGGACAAGAGATAATGATCATAAGTTGGATTTGGACTGAATTTAAGGAATTTTTCTCCCCTGAGGATAGTCAAGCAGTGGAAAAATTGCCTGGAAAGATTGTGTAGTCTTTGGAGATTTTTATAACCCAGCTGAACAAAGCCTGGAATAATTTGTCCTGATGTCAGGGCTGACCCTGGTTTGAACAGAATAAGAAAAGTTCTGAGCTCCCTTCCCACCAAATATTTTACAATCCTGTGGTTCCAATGCTCTGATGTTTCTCAGTAAATTTCTGTGAAAGTCACTGAAAGAATATAGGCATTACTTATCAGCGTCTGACTCATGTAGAGGATGATACCACCTTTAGCATTTAATTTGACAGTCCAGATGCTAGAAATCTTTACATCTTAAAGTTTCTTTTTCACTGGCAAGAATAAGTTGTTGTAGAGCACATCTCTCACTTTTCTAAATGAATACATTAGGTAAATTGAATTGCACAAAGGAATAGCACCTATTTCTTTCCAATAGTTTTTAGAAACTTGGGATAGACAATTTGAACACGTCATGTCCTCTCCCTAGTAAAAATGTTAATATTTCAAAGAAATATGGTCAACGTGCATGGGAGCCAATGATAAGTACATTGTTAAACACACGGCATTTTCCCAGTCTGAAAATCTGATGCAGTTTTCAGTACTATTTGTAATTAATATTAAAATTGTCTACTTCTTTCATCCAAAAAGTACTACAAAGCAGATATTCTGAAATGTTTATCATCTGAAGTTGAGCATCCAGTATTAGCAGAAGACAGTTTATACTATGTGATTCCCCCTGAAATCTGTCCTTGAAGGAAAAGGAATTGAGAAAAACTGGCAATTCTTAAAGGATGCCTTTCTGAAAGCATGAGAGCCTTTCTGTCCCCCTGTATTAAAAAAATAAAAAAATAAAATAAAGAAAGAAAGAAAAAAACAAGCAGAGGAGACAGGAAACTAACATGGTTGGCAAGAACCTGTTGGTTAAACTGAGGGATAAGAAGGACATGTACAGTCAGTGGAAGCAAGAACACTTCACTTGGGAAGAACGCAGGGATGCTGTGTGGACATACAGAGGTGGGATTGGGAAAACCTTAGCACAGGTAGAACTGCATTTGGCAGAATATATGAAAAATATCAAAAAGGAATTCTACAGGTATGTGGTCAGAAGAAACAGGGTGAAGAAAGTGATAAATGAGAAGGGAAAACTGATTGCAAAAAATGTGGAGAAGCTTGAGGTACTCGGTGAGTTCTTTGCCTCAGTCTTCACTGACAGACTTCTCATGTCTCTTACATTTCCAAACCTCATATCCTTGAACCTATAGATGGAGGCTGAGAGAGAAAAAAATCTCTCCCACTGTAAGAGCAAGTCCAAGACTGCCTCATGAGACTGGATATGTATAAGTGTATGGAACTATTTTGTGGATAAGGGGTCCATCTTCAGACCACTATTCTTTAACACCTTTATTGATGACATAGACAGTGGAATCTAGTGCACCTTCAGCAAATTTGCAGACAACATCAAGCTGAGCAGTGCAGTTGCTATGACAGAAGGAAGAGATGCTAGCTCAAGGGACATGGACGGATTTGAAAAGTTGGCCCATGTTAAACTAATCATAGAATCATAGAATCACTAAAGTTGGAAAAAACCTCCAAAGTCATCCAGTCCAACCATCTACCTACCACAAATATTACTTCACTAAACTATGTCTCTTAGTATAACATGGAAACAGTTTTTGAATGCCTCCAGGGACTGAGACTCCAACACTTCCTTGGGCAACCTGTTTCAGTGCCTAACCACTCTTTTGGAGAATAAATTTTTCCTAATGTCCAACATGAATTTCCCCTGGTGCAACTTGAGGTCATTCCCTCTAGTACTATCACTGATTATGGGAGAGAAGACACCAACTCCTACTTGGCCACAACCTGCTTTCAGGCAGTTGTAGAGAGCAATAAAGTCTCCCCTGAACTTCTTCTCCAGTCTAAACGATCCCAGTTCCCATAGCCGTTCTTCATAAGACTTGTGCTCCAGACCCACACCAGCTTTGCTGACCTTCTCTGGACACACCTTAGGGCCTTGATGTCTTTCTAGTTGTGAAAAACTGAATGCAGTACTCAAGATGCAGCTTCACCAGTGTTGAGTACGGTGAGATGATCAATTCCCTGCTCATGATGATGAGCTTCAGCAATGCAAAATGTAAGATGCTGCACATGGGTCAGAGCAATTGCAGATATATTTACAGACTGGAAGAAGAACTCACTGAAAACAGACCTGCAAAGATGGATTTAGGGGTCCTGGAAAATAAAATCTTAACATGAGCCATCAGTGTGTGTTTGCAGTCTGGAAGACCAACAGTATCCTGGGCTGCATCAAAGAGGTGTGGCCAGTGGGGAGAAAGAGATGATGGTTCCATTCTGCTCTACCCTTGTGAGGTCCCATCTGGAGTACTGTGAGTCTCAGGCATCTTATTTACTAACATAAGGTTTTGCAGAAAATCCTTTTTGATCTGATAATAATGTTCACTTGGTAAAGCACGAATACATACAGATGAATTCATACATGGACACATATGTTCCTGAAAGCTTCAGCTCTCCATTGAATTATGGTAATTGTTATCTTAGATATTGAGTGTAATTTCATATGATGATAAGAATTTATGACAAGGCCAAACGGAAAAGTTCCTATTGTGATTGCATACACTGTAGGACATATGAAAGATAACTATGTTGATGTTTCACCAGCAGAAAAGCACTTTGAGGAATCTTATTTTTCTTCCATGTAACCTGGACTGCAGAGTGCAAAGCAGATTGGAAAAAAGAGTAAGTATTTTGTATGTCCACAGATAGTTGCACAGGAAGCAACCAAAATAGACCCACTGTATCTTGTTGCTACAGTGGTTAAATAAACAAAGAGGAAACAGGAACAAACGAAACACTCCTGCCATGGTTAACATCAGCAGAAGTGAGAACATTAGGCAGTGTAAGCATGGATAGTATGGGTCTAGGACATAAATTCTTCTTCCCAAATCTTGCAACACAATGGGACCAAGGAAAGTTAAAGCAGAAAAGAAATGATCAGATTTTCAATTTGCTTTTGTGATAGTATTACTCTGTACAGATGTTCAGTACTTTTAAATAGCTGGCCTAAATTTCTATGACGAAATGCAAGAAGAGAAACAAAGGGAAAACAAAAGGTAGGGGATAATGGTGATAACCTAGGTAAGGCAGAAGTTCCCTAGTGACATATTTTAAAAAATTTTATTCAACTTAAACTTGTTACACTGGCTAAAACTGAAGGAATGACCCAACAGAACCAAAAAGAAAAAAGATTAAAACTGGCAGAATCTGACTTCATTAATGTTGACAAAGTGCTGCTGCTGCAGCCAGTCACAGTATTTAATAGATAAAGTTGATTTTATTGTTTAAATACAACTTCGAAATCTATGTAAAATAAACATGGTTTTAAGGACTTTTTTTTAAATCATATTAACTCCATGCTCCTTTTTGATGTGTGTGGTGTATGATAACACCATTTCTCAGATTAATATTTTATGGTGTAATTTAGGAAAAATGAGTAAACAAAGAAACAAACAAAAATTTACTAACTAGGAAACCAGGAAGAAATTACAATACCTTAAGTGTAGTAAGAGTGCAATTAGATTAATGTTAATTTTTGAATAACCAAATTTTGTCATCCATATTTTTTACAGCGCTTTTAAGAAAAAAAAGAAATTTGTGTAAATAATAAATAATTAATGAAGACCAGGTCAGTACAACTGTTGATAAAAACAGGTAAAAATATATTTTGAAAATTTATTATAATTATACATGTCAATATTTCAGGACAGCAAGAAAACCATTGTATTAATAGGATTAACTAATGAACTTGATCAATATCTTGCAATTACATTGCAGGTTTTATGGACTTACAAGAAAGTACTAAATATTTTGGTAAAAAAGAGTGATAGCAGAGAAATCTCTAATTTCAGTTCAGTATCTTAGAGGAAATAGAGGTTTTTCTGTCTGTACATTTTAAATCTCTTCAAATTTTTTGCTGAAATCTAGAATAAAAAACAAAGCATGATGAAGTTAACAATATGATAAAAATAATTCATTTTATTTTCAGTAAGCTTGATATCAAGTCCACCTTACAAAAATGCTGTACTTTCAGAAGATTGCCATGACCATAGTGGCTCCTTATCAGTTGTCTGACTTGTTGAAGTAAAGAAAGAAATGTATAAGAATCCAGCAATTCCTCATTTATCCTCTGACAAATGATGAGCAAACACAGATAAGAACAAAACAGTCATGTATTTACTAAGATTAAGCTGAAGTCTCACTCAATGACAAGAACAAGATGAGCATTTTAAAACTCATTCATGATGAAGATTAATAAGTGCTGGCATTACCATTACTTTTCCAGATTAAACCATGTTTAGAAGTCTACTGATGGATTTTCTCTGAGGAAATTTAACTGGCACGGCTTCAAAATTATTGTATTTCTTCAGACCTCAGATTCATTAGTACTTCCAAGATTGATATCAGTAATTCCAGCAAAGTAAAGGTAGCAACATGTAGGAGAAATGAATTAATGAGGCATGTATTTATCATCCAGCTCAAAAATTGAACGTAATTCCTCATATTGATAGTGAGTTGGTTCTAAACTACATATCAAGTTTCCTGAATGGATTCCTTCTGTCTATAACAATAGAGGTTCCTCTACCAAAGTTAATTTTAATACTCTTTCCATATGAGGATTTTTGTTGTTGTTGTTGTTGTACTATTATTATTATTATTATTATTTTGTTTTTGTTTTTGTTTTTGATATTATTTTTATTATTATTATTGCTATTGTTATTGTTTATTTATTTATTTATTTATTTATTCCTGTATACAGAAAGCACTACTATAAAAATTTTACTAATGTCTGTGAATGAATGAATATGGGACTTATAGGTTTGAGGGTCAGGCTGAGATGTTTCAGACAGAAGAGACAAAGTTTACTGAGGTAAAAATATTTAAAGCAACACAGGTAACAGAAAGAGTGGGAAATAAAGCAAGGGTAAATAGAAGCATCAGAAATGAAGAATTGCAAGACAATTATTTAAAAGAAAATTTACTATGTTAAATTACATTTTGGGAACAGTATTATTAAATACACATTTAAGAGCAAGAAAAAAAAATCACTAATATCTGAAAAAGGAAGGAATCTACCAATATGAAGAAAATATTAAGTTATTTCTCATAATTTCTGTTAAGAAAAAGTGGTGGTGTTTTTTTTCCCCTTTTAAATTTATTGAGGAATGTAAGACAAGAACAGGTTAAAACAGGGCCTAAGACTCAGCAGGAAGGATGGTTGGGATGGATGGTAAGCAAAAAGAATGGGGCTGCAAACTGCAGATAGTCAGCAACCAGATGAAACTGGATCAACTTCCTCAACTGTAGCAAGGTGAAAAGTGCAAGGCAAGGAAGACTCACGACCTTCGTCTTTGGAACCCTTGCCCATGACTACCAGGAGGCACTGCGCATGCCCACCCGGAAGAATTCAGGGTGGTGCTTACAGAAATGACTTCTTAGAACTGATTGTAATAATTGCTACAAACTCTTGGAAATGTAATGAATATGTAAACTTTATGTCTTTGAAAATGTAGTTGCTTCTCTCTTCAGTATGCAAGTTAGGTGGAGTTACCCCTCTTGCACCCAGCATGTGTGCATAGTGCTGAATAAACATACCTGATTTATAACCTAACTCCAGATTATAGAGTTTGATTTTCACAACTCAAATGCTTGCATAGTTTTTTCATTTGTATGTTTGTTTGTTTGTTTGTTTGTATTAATATATAAATCCTATTGAAAAAATGGACAGCCGAGATATTTTGGTTTTGTTTTTTGTTATTTTTTTTATTATTATTATTATTATTAGTTATTATTATTATTACTGTTATTAGTACAGAAAAACAGTCTGAATCCCCCTTCTTTATTTTCAGAAATACTACTCCATATCCTAAGGGAGCACTGCTTTCCCTTCAAATCAGAAGATAAAGAAATTTTCCTCAATCCCTCAAATGTCATGCTCATTTAGCTCTGTAGACCTCTTAGTAGACAAACCAAATGAAAACCATGCTCCAGTTCATGGAAAACAAAGAGGTGATCAGTGATAGCCAATATAGCTCCACTAAGGGCAAATCGTGCCTGACANATTATTATTACTGTTATTAGTCACATCATTGGTGATAAGGGAAGAGAAACTGACATCTTCTACCTGGACTTATGTAAACTGTTTGACATAGTCTCACACAACAGCCTCATCTCCAAATTGAAGAGACATTAATTTGACAGATGGAATACTCTGTAGATAAGGAATTGACTGGATGGCTGTACTGAGAGAGATGCAGTCAACAGTTTGATGTTCAGAAGATCAGGGAGAATTTCTCAAGGGTCAGTATTGAGGTGGGCCCTGTTTAACATCTTTGCTGGTGACATGGAGAGTGGGACTGAGTACACCCTCAGCAGGCTTGCATATGACACAGTTCTGTTTTTAGTTTGAGAATGTTAATAGAATACTGATGTTCGGTTGTTGAGTGACGATGTGTCACCTCACAATTCAGCAGGAAAGAGCAACCACCATTATGGCTTGCTGGCAGGGGATAGGGGCAGAGACAGGAAAGTTGTCATGAATTAGGCATGAAGAAGTATATAAAGCTGTGGAGAGGTGGTTGTGGGGGTCAGCTGCTGTACAAGGATGCAAAACCTTGCGTTTGGATTTGTTGATCACCATGAGATTCACCTGTCTAGGTCCCTCTGGATGGCATCCTGTTCCTCTGATGCCCTGGCTGCATCCCGCAGCTTGGAGTCATCAGCAAATTCACTGGGGTTTACTCGACCCCTCTGTTGATGTCATTTGATGAAAATAGTAAAGAGTATCAGCCCCAGCACTTGGGGGATACCACTTGCCACAGATCTCCATCCAGACATTGAGCCATTGACCACCACTCTCTGCACCTGATCCTGCAACCAGTTCTTCATCCACTGAACTGTCCACCCACCAAATCCATATCTTTCCAATTTGGAGAGAAGGATGTTGTGGGATACCATGTCAAAGGCCTTACTGAAGTCGAGATAGATGACATTGGTGGCTCTTCCCCTGCCCATTGATGTAGTGACACCATCATAGAAAGCCAGTAGGTTGATTAAGCAGGATTTGCCCTTGGTGAAGCCATGCTGGTTCTCCTATATCACCTCCCCGTCTTCCATGAGCCTTAGCACAGCTTCCAGAGGGATCTGTTCCATGAGTTTCCAAGGCACAGAGGTGAGACTGACAGGTTGGTAGTGCCTAAGGTCTTTTTTTTTTTTTACCCTTATAAAAAATGGGCATGATACTACCGTTTTTCCAGACACCAGGGAATTCACCTGACTGCGACAACTTTTCAAATATCATTGAGAGTGGCTTTGCGACTACATTTGTCAATTCCCTTAGGACTCTGGAATGTTTCAACGGGAACTCATGGACTTGAGGATGTTTATGTTCCTCAGGTGGTTACAGGTCTGATCTTCGCTTACAGTGGGGCAGATGTTGCTTCCCTGATCCTCTACTACCAAACCAAATGTTTGAGGGCTGTGTGGTGAGCATTTGTTGGGGATGGTAGAGGCAAAAATATTGTTAAGTACCTCAGCTTTCTCCTTGTCTGTTGTTACCAGACTGCCTGTGTCACTCACAAGGTGGAGTTAAGGCCTTCTGGACTTTTCTGGACGATGCAGAGTGTATCCAGAGAACAGGGAAAAAAAACCTTCAAATCCAAATAAATGCTAGAAAAATATTGTTATAAATCCTTGTATTTGCTTTGATTATGTTTTAGGAGCTATGTATTTGATTTTGGGAAATAATTTCTAAAAATTGCTTTCTTAGCCTTTCTCTGGAAATTGGAGACACTGTTTATTTTATTTTATTTCATTTCATTTATTTATTTATTTATTTGGCCACCTGCTCAGATACTGGATCTTTATCTTATAGTTAAATGCTACCAAACAAATAAAAGGACAGTAATGATATACATACATATACATATATATATAAAGACAGTCAAATAGGTTTTCTGAAAACAGAAGTAACAAAAACCTCAAGAGCTGGAAGTTCAACTATGGAAACAACTTCCTCTGTTTTTAGACATGCATGAGGTTTAGTTTTGTGCCCTAATCAAATGTCTTCCCTAGAAATAATAGTATGCTACTTATGTGCTGTACAGATTTTAAAAGTTAGAGGTATATATAGTAGAATTTATCTGCATCAATAGGCAACGTGGATTTCCTGGGAGATTTTTAGTCTTCTTTGTAACAAAAAAAAATAGTGGTTTCTTCAAAAGAGCAGGAGTGAAGGACGCTGGGTACACCTGTTAGGACGCTGAATCTGTTAGGAAACCAATAAAATGCAAATTGTATTTCACATGACAAATCTGTTTAGTATAATTTCTGCTTATTCGGTGCATATCTAAAAATCGATTACCTTGAAATTAATCTGCATATTTTTTTTACCATGTTCTTATACATACATAGGCAGGAAAAAAACCCAATGCATTTGCTTCACATGATAGTAAACCATGATTGTGAATTTTTTATGTAAACTTTATGAGAGAAATGGTAATTTAGGATTTGTAGACATATCTTCTGTGGATTTTTTTTCTTTTTTTTTTTTGCCTATTAA
>VXAB01011345.1:307393-325427 GCA_013399175.1 Odontophorus gujanensis
GGGTTTTAGTAGGTATCAAATAATAGTTAAAAAGAAAACAATTCATTTATATCAAATAATGTTAATTGGCTTATTGTCATCAATCTAAATGATATATTAAATACTACAAAGATTATATGACTTGAAAAGTGTTAAGAAGCTGTAACTTTGATAGAAACTATTGTGTTTGATGTGTTTGTCTGGTTTCAAGACAATCAGCTGATAAAACAAGAACTTTAAAAAAAATTCAAAACAAAAAATGCATATCTAGATGAAACCACAGTAAGACTCCCCTCAGTCAGCTTTTAATGTAAAAGAGTAATAAAAGATATTTCAATACAAACTATGACAATAAAGAAAAAAAAAAGAAAAAAATTGTAAACAGTGTTATTTGCAAGCACACTGTAATTTAAGAATGAATATCTAGGTTAATACAAAATACTCATCCTTGTGAAAATGGAAGTTCAACATGTTAAAAAATATATATATTCACTAGCAAATTTTAAAAGGAAAATCAGTGCCTATTAAAATGCAAAATTTATTTGTGAGTTGGAACTAAATGATCTTTAAGGTCCCTTTAACACAACCCATTCTATGATTCTATGACTTATCTCTATTCTGATGATTGCCTTTGAGGGAAATTATTGCAGATTTTAAAGGTTAAGTAGGTAAAGACTGATTCTGGATTATGTATAAATTGATTTTAAAGGACTGCTTATGAGTACTTCAGCAGATTACTAATGTCTCGCAATAATTTTATCCTTGAAATGAAATTACATGCAGGCACCTCACCCTGAAAGCACATAAGTGGCACATTAGTATTTACAGAACAATCATAATAGCTAAATAGTTTTAAAAACTTTATTATTTAATGAAAACTGTAAATACTCCCTGTTAATGAATTAGATAAAAATAAATTTAGAATATTAAAAATGTGGCTGCTTTTTATTTATTTTATTAGGTAAAATCTCACTAGTTGTTTTCCCTTTATTGGTTTTAAAACAGTGTATAGAAACAACTGGCTGTTGAAGTTAACTTGGGCACACAAAATAACTAAACAGAAGAATGGAAGAATTTGTAGTACATTGATTTTTGGGTAAGAAGAAGCTAAATCAGAATACACTAACAGCAAAGAGGCAAAATACTAGCCTGGGAGAGACTCATGGCTATTTCCAAATATTATTCCAGAGAATTAAAATTTATTTTCTTAAAATCAGGAAACTCAAAACACCTTTGACTTCATATGTTTTTCTTCTTCCATTTCTTTTTCCACTATGATGCCACTAGATCAAATTTGATGATTAAGACCTATGTCCCTTTCTAAGATTACAGTGAATGAAAGCCCTCTCAGAAATTGTATCAAAAATAACTCTGATAATTGGTTGACCATACAGGAAAGGAGGAGTGAGGGGAAAAAAAGGAAAAATAAATAAAGTAACTGTAGAGCATTTTAGTATTTCAAGACATTTTTTGCATAAATCTAGGAAACAAAGACTGAAAACTAGACTAATTAACAAAAAAGAAACTGAGATACCCAGAAGACAGTTACAGGAATTAAACAGCTGTTTTCCATTACTGCTGAGAAATGAAAAAAAAAATAAAAAATAAAAAAATAAAAATAAAAATAGAAATAAAAATAAAAATAAAGAACCCTGAGTGAAGGTAAGGGACTATTCTCACCCTATATTCGACTCTAACTGTCAGACACAAACTATTTATATACAAGACACTTTATTTGGAGATTTGGATAACAGCTTCTGGAAATCTAAAACACTTGTTCTACAGAGGATCAGATGGGTCAGTAACAATAATCTCTGTTGATTTAAAACATAAATATGAGTCTTTATCTGACTCATTCTGAAAGAGTTATGCTCAGGGAACTTGTGCTTCCTTCTGTTTTCACTGTGTCCTTGGGTCTAGCACTATTTTAGGTTTTGAATTTCAAAAATTCCAGTCAAAAGAGCACATGTGTTTACATATTCCTTGTTCCAAGATTCAGTCTTGATATCTCCTTAATGGTATCATTTCTTGTTTTCCTCCCAAAAACAGTTTGAATATGCTAATGAAGACAAAAAGACACTCACAGAATACCACATAGGGAAAATTTAAAACTCTACTCTTTTAGATGTAAGAAGATACAACTTTTGCCTCTGAATTATAGGATGCTTTGAAATCCCAGTATACCGTGAAGATACTGTAAATCTTCCAGGTACAGTTTGCTTTGCTCTATTCTCTTCACAAGCAAAAAATTTAGAACAGCTTTCTAAGCAGAAGTTAGTCTTGATAAACAAGCAAGCTGTCTATAGCACTAAGAACCTCATGTGGACTCTGTGCTCTAGATATCAAGATTGCTATGCATCTGACTGTTTTTGCAACAGCAATGTTGAAGCAATATTATGAATGACTTTTGCATTCCCCTTTAATGTCTTAACTTTGCTGAAATGCAGACCAAAAGCTTGTCTGCTCAAAATTTTCAGAAAATACTGTCAAGAGGTACTGGAGGGGGGTAGGATCTGATTTTATTTTTTCTTTTAGATAAAAGTCTAGTACATGTCTATCAAAACTTACTAAGTACCAAAAGATAGAATTATTCTAATTCCTCAGGAAATAAAAAAAAAAAATAAACATAGCAATAGTGAAGTACATTAACACTCCACATTACATTTTGAAAAATACAGCTAACTTTCAGATACCACAGTTTAGAAAATAACACAGAAACATAAATTCATAGAACCGATTACATTGAAAAAGACCTTCAAGATCATCGAAGTTCAGTCATTAACCTGATCTACAGAGTCCCATCACTAAATCATGTTCCTTAGTGCCACATCCACACACCTCTAAAGTATATCCGGAGATGGAGACTCCACCAATTCCCTGGGCAGCCTTTCTCAATGCTTGATCATCCTCTCTCTAATTAAATTGTTCTTGATATCTAATCCCTGGTGCAACTTGTCAGCCTTTCTAATTTATCTGCTATATATATATATATATATATAAATAATTACAAAAANTTGATACTTACTTTATATTCCCTAGTAAGACTCTGTAGATGTGTTTTACTTCATTTAGTTTTATTCTTCTCTCCTAAATATGAAATTTCAATTTATACTTTATTGTATTTGCAGACAATGTAAGTTATTACATTTCTATGCATAGATTTCAATGTAATTTATATTAAAATCAAATATAGACTATAGCTATTAATGAACAATAATGAAGCTTAATAATTTTGTTATAGTTAGTTAAAATTCTTTTAATATATTCTTTAATAATTTAATAGCAAAAAGGATTTGGAGCAGGAATTAAGCTGGAATTCAGCTTAAATAGATAAATTGGTCACCTGCTGGGCTAAGTTTTTGCTTAACCATTAATTAACATAAACCTAATGATTTATTTTACTGGCCTTTTAATAAACTCCACTGAGTAATAGTCTGTGATCTACCACAGATTCAATGCACCGTGACTACTGCTCACTATCTTCAATAGATACTTACACAATTAATTATCTTTGTACCTTATTTGCAACATTTTGGCTTAAAATAAGTAAGGAAAACATGGCTATCTTTGTGTCATAGAGTTCATTAGCTCACCTGATTTTCCTTTCTTGGAAGTTCTAAAGCAACTCTTAAGTCAGAGTGAGGTGACTTAAGTACCCCCCTTTAGCTTCATTGTAATTTAGCATGATTATAAATTATATATGTATATTGAACAATTGAATAAAATATAAGTTTTTTAAGAAGCTCTAGTTTGGAAATTTCTCGGAATAGGAAAGTGATTGTGACAAGATCTTGACATACTTACACTCTAAAAAAATATAATTATTAGAGCCATATACTGTTGATAGTATTTATGATTATTATTTATGGCCTCAAGTTGCATCAGGGGAGATTCAGGTTGGACATGGTCTTGTGGAGTAATACTGGTAATAAGTGGACAGTTGAATTGGATGATCTTGGAGGTCTTTTCCAACATCAGTGATTCTACAATTCTACGGGTTTTTTTGTTGTATAAATAGCAGTAAGTGTAAGTTTCTACATGGGAACTTCCAAGGCTATTGTGAGAAGCTGCTAATGCACGAGGCAGAATGGGAAGACAGGGAGACTGATAGAAAATGGGATAAGCAGACAGGCCGAATGGGAAAACATCAGTAGTATAGGTGTGTAGTATATATGGAGACCAATAATTAATGATGCACTCTAGGAGTCAATACTGGTTCCAGTCCCACTCAACATTTTCATCAACGGAGCATCAGGTATGATAGTACCCTCAGCAGTGCTGATGACAAAAATAAATAAATAAATAAATAGATAATAAATGCAGAGAATTGTGCTGCCATGTTCATAAATAAACTCACATACTTTGCAAACAGTGCATTTATTGCTGGCAATAAAAAATAATATGTTGCTTTAATAAACTGCACTATCCACTAAGCTAACCAAGAAAGTTCTAATTGGGCATGACCAAACTCCTTAGGTGCGGTCAATAATGAGAGCCAATTTCAACATCACTATATGAATTGGACAGTGCACTATTTGTGAGTCTTTAATCGTGGTAGTTCTTGTATTGGACTAGATCTATAGCTCCAAATTGGCCGTCACTCAGAATCTAAGCTCATCTGCACCCAGCCCCTCTGATATCTGAGGATAAGCCTGAACAAAAAGGAGTTTGCTTTCTGCTAAACTTCTTTTTCCTTCTCATGTGACAATGATATTATCATCTGAGTCATCATCTGATGACTCTTGAACAAATAAAGACTTTCAATGTGATAAAATAGTCAGGAATTTGGATTATTCTAGAAAGAAATTACAGTGAAGAAACTATCAGACTAAGTTAATATATTACTTNTTATCTGCTATATATATATATATATATAGAAATAATTACAAAAAATACAAAATTGAATGCATATCTACAGTCATATCACCTCTGGTATGTTATTTAGAGAGCCTTAAACATGGCAGAACTTTAAATCAAACCAAATTAATCTCTAAGAAGCATCTCAAACCACAACTCAGAAACTGTTTGGCAGCTGAAAGTGAAATAAGCAGCTGCTCTCTTCATTTCTGGGGTGCTGTCCTTCCATAAGGAATTCTCTTTTTAAAAGTACAGCTGAAGTTACATAAGGATTTAAAAAACAACATCTGCTCCGTCCCTTTGAGAGACTGAATTTAGTCCTTTTCTAAAAGAGCTAGGTTGCAATTAAGTATGAACTCTATAGTCAATACAGAAAATAGTAGTTTTAATTGCCCTCTAACTAGCCATCTATCTGGGTAAACACCATTCATTAATCTATACCTTCCAGTAACACATAAGTTATTTTGACTGCAACATCATCTATCAGCATCTAAGAACTACAACATATATCAATGACCGTAACAAACATTAGAGGAGATATATTCAATTCCAGTATGTATAACTTTACACCATCCTAGTTCTCTGATTAAGTCAGTTTCCAGGACTAGTAAGAGAAAACAAATCATGCTATTATAAAATATGTTTGTTATGCATCCAGTTCTTAATTGCATGCCACAGGCCTTTAACATTCTCATTGGAGAGGAGTAGGGGTAAGCCTCCAGCTATTAAGTACAACAATTTGAGGAAGGTGTTTCTTTTCCCTCTCCCTTTAGATTTATATTTAATTTACTTTGATACTTACTTTATATTCCCTAGTAAGACTCTGTAGATGTGTTTTACTTCATTTAGTTTTATTCTTCTCTCCTAAATATGAAATTTCAATTTATACTTTATTGTATTTGCAGACAATGTAAGTTATTACATTTCTATGCATAGATTTCAATGTAATTTATATTAAAATCAAATATAGACTATAGCTATTAATGAACAATAATGAAGCTTAATAATTTTGTTATAGTTAGTTAAAATTCTTTTAATATATTCTTTAATAATTTAATAGCAAAAAGGATTTGGAGCAGGAATTAAGCTGGAATTCAGCTTAAATAGATAAATTGGTCACCTGCTGGGCTAAGTTTTTGCTTAACCATTAATTAACATAAACCTAATGATTTATTTTACTGGCCTTTTAATAAACTCCACTGAGTAATAGTCTGTGATCTACCACAGATTCAATGCACCGTGACTACTGCTCACTATCTTCAATAGATACTTACACAATTAATTATCTTTGTACCTTATTTGCAACATTTTGGCTTAAAATAAGTAAGGAAAACATGGCTATCTTTGTGTCATAGAGTTCATTAGCTCACCTGATTTTCCTTTCTTGGAAGTTCTAAAGCAACTCTTAAGTCAGAGTGAGGTGACTTAAGTACCCCCCTTTAGCTTCATTGTAATTTAGCATGATTATAAATTATATATGTATATTGAACAATTGAATAAAATATAAGTTTTTTAAGAAGCTCTAGTTTGGAAATTTCTCGGAATAGGAAAGTGATTGTGACAAGATCTTGACATACTTACACTCTAAAAAAATATAATTATTAGAGCCATATACTGTTGATAGTATTTATGATTATTATTTATGGCCTCAAGTTGCATCAGGGGAGATTCAGGTTGGACATGGTCTTGTGGAGTAATACTGGTAATAAGTGGACAGTTGAATTGGATGATCTTGGAGGTCTTTTCCAACATCAGTGATTCTACAATTCTACGGGTTTTTTTGTTGTATAAATAGCAGTAAGTGTAAGTTTCTACATGGGAACTTCCAAGGCTATTGTGAGAAGCTGCTAATGCACGAGGCAGAATGGGAAGACAGGGAGACTGATAGAAAATGGGATAAGCAGACAGGCCGAATGGGAAAACATCAGTAGTATAGGTGTGTAGTATATATGGAGACCAATAATTAATGATGCACTCTAGGAGTCAATACTGGTTCCAGTCCCACTCAACATTTTCATCAACGGAGCATCAGGTATGATAGTACCCTCAGCAGTGCTGATGACAAAAATAAATAAATAAATAAATAGATAATAAATGCAGAGAATTGTGCTGCCATGTTCATAAATAAACTCACATACTTTGCAAACAGTGCATTTATTGCTGGCAATAAAAAATAATATGTTGCTTTAATAAACTGCACTATCCACTAAGCTAACCAAGAAAGTTCTAATTGGGCATGACCAAACTCCTTAGGTGCGGTCAATAATGAGAGCCAATTTCAACATCACTATATGAATTGGACAGTGCACTATTTGTGAGTCTTTAATCGTGGTAGTTCTTGTATTGGACTAGATCTATAGCTCCAAATTGGCCGTCACTCAGAATCTAAGCTCATCTGCACCCAGCCCCTCTGATATCTGAGGATAAGCCTGAACAAAAAGGAGTTTGCTTTCTGCTAAACTTCTTTTTCCTTCTCATGTGACAATGATATTATCATCTGAGTCATCATCTGATGACTCTTGAACAAATAAAGACTTTCAATGTGATAAAATAGTCAGGAATTTGGATTATTCTAGAAAGAAATTACAGTGAAGAAACTATCAGACTAAGTTAATATATTACTTATACATTAATACAAATATATTGTATGATATATTGTAATATATATTACTTATATATTAATACAAATACAAATAATACATTACAATACATTCAGAAATCATTATTTGCGAGTATAATTTGAGTAAATGCTTGCTGATAAGTATGATTTTTGGTAGAAATCTCAGAAACAATTTTAGAAAGAATCTAAAATCATTTTCCCAAGTAAATTTTTTCTCTATGTCTTTATCATGTGTAAAGCAGCTTATTTTCTTTATGCTTTCAGCTTATAGATTATGGATGTTAAATTCACTTTTTTATTTTTTTATTTTTTATTTTTTTTTATGCTTTTGCCTTCTGCAAAAGGTTCAAAGGGAAGAAAATATTTTTCCAAGTAAAATACATTCTGGTGTGATCATGATTCTCTCAAGTGAGATTTCTCATTTTCAGGATTGAATTTATAGAACTAATGTATAAAGAAAACAAGAAGAGAGTAAAATGAAAATATTCAAATTTTGAGATATCTTTATTTTTTTTCGCTCTCTTCTTGCCTAGAAGAAAACAATACCACCACCACCAACAACAACAACAACAAACAATGAAGAAAGATTATAACATTTCTTAAATTTCAAATACATTGCCATAAACTTTCCATAGAAAAATGTAAGCTATATATATTGGTAAAGTAAATGTAAATTTATGATAATTTATACTCATTATAGAAATAGTAGTTTTAAAAAGCAATTCAAGAAATATATTTTTCACCGTTTTTAAGATACAGATTGATACAAGCTATTATCTGCAAGCAAAATACTGCAACCTACATTATCAGTTGACTAAAAATAAGATAAGATAATGAGGATTTCAGCTATGGGATTATGATTTAAAAAAAAATTAGAAAATCTATCCAAAATTAGAGAAAAAGTTCTGCAGTCTTCCACAGGGTGTAACTTCATTGGTTTGAAGAGAAAACACACCTCCCTCACTTGAAGTGCCTTCTCATCATCACCCCAAGATAGGTGGATTGGAGACAAATGGAATTTGCTGCGTCCCACATGGGACAGCCTTTGGTGTCTCCTCAGAGAGGCCAGACCTGCAGACCTCCGTTTGCTAATATGTTGCCACCTACACCTAATACAACCATATAGAATATAAATGTTTATCAAGGATGATATATGTCATTTCAAGATAATCTTTTGAATATCATAGGCAGATCAGCAGTGATGGTTGTACATTATATAATGAGTATAGAATTATGTTATTTAATGCTGGTTCTAGACAACGCACTGTATTTGCATTGCCTTATTCTGCGTTCTATTGACTTGTCTGTTAAATTCAACTCTGGCTCTGAGAATCTTAATACTTCACAAGTTTCACTTAAATGCACTTTTTTGTTGCTTTATTTTAAATCTTTCTTACTTATCAACAGATGCTTGTGTATTTTGTAATATTGAGAGGTAATTGTGTTTATGAAGTAATTCACTGTACGTGAATTTGTGTCCATAAAAATAATGTCTAGGTATGGTAATTTCTATTGCACTTGCTATTGACAGAAGTATTTTGTATAGACCCCTAAAAACACCTGAGTGCGAAATCCATAATGAAACAAAAACTCCATGAAAAGATGAGAAATAGATAAGCAGAAATAATTTCTTTAAAAACAGTTTATTTTATTACATAGTTATGGCATGATGACTTGTTTCTAAAGAAATCTAAAGAGAAGAAATTTATATGAAATCTAATGGCCAAATTCACTCCTGCTGTGTGTGAAAAATTGAACCTTTCTATTTGCCAGTAGATTATGGTAAGAATAGACAAGAGAATTACAGATTTTCTATCATGCCCCAGCTTATAATCAATGATATGTTGTACAACTGTAAAGGACAATCGAAAAAACATTTTCTGACTTTCTGGAGTGTATTTGTTGTGCTTCAAACACTTGCAGTTCAAGGCCATTGACATGATAACCAGTCAATAAATGATATCAGCAAGTATGAGATTCTGTTTTTCCTCAGGGTACTCCTTCTCCACTGATAAATAGGGCTTTTTCATGTTTAAGTTTTTGTTACAAACTTATTTTTTTACAAACTTGTTATTGTGAACTGACTTGTTTATGACTTTAGGACAGTGCCCTGGCAAACCTTGCAGGTATAAGAGGATACCTAAGGGGGAACCCATGTCATCATCTTCTTTGTGGTCATTATTGCTGTTTGCTTGTTCAAGACTATGACCTGTGGATGAGCATGCTCAACTCCCTTTCTCTTCTCCAGTGCCGTGGGCTGGCTTCGGAATTCCTCAAAACAGATTTTTGAATAGACTGCTGATAAATCTTTTTTCTTTCAAATTTTCTGCCTCTTGTTGTTTGTCTGTGTTTCCCAGATTTTCCTTTTGGTCTTTTTATCTTGTAGAGCAGTTAAATAATGGTAAGACATATTTCAATTCCTTAGAAGTTGTATGTCTCATAAAGCTGACAGATTGTAAACTTTTTAAGTAACTACAAAACTTAGGCTGGTTCCATAAGGCTATATGGTTTAGCTGAACAGCTTAAAATATATTTTAACTGTAAGAGTGCCAATATTTTCGAATAAATATGTGCCAATATTTTTAGGATAATTTCACTATATGGATTCTCATAAAAATTGATGATTGTGTTTGTCTGTCTGTCCATGTTTTACCTTAATCTAATAAAAGGTCTTTGCAAATCTGATCCTCCATTATCCTTCCTTATGGACAAGATGTAACAACTATACAAAAGTATAACTCTGAACAGAAACACCAGCAACAAACTGCTTCTCAATACAGTACAATTAGCAAATAGAATGGTGTAACTGAATCAGCGCATAAATTGATAGCATAATTGCATCAATAGGCAAGGGAAGTGCCATTGATGTTATCTACTAGGATTTTGGTAAGGTCTTTGACATGGTCCCTCAAATCATCCTTCTCTCCAAATTGAGAAGATATGGATTTGACAGATGGACTGTTCAATGAACAAGAAATTCATTGCAATATTGTACCCAAGAATTGGAAGTCAATGGCTCAATGTCTGGGTAAATATCAGTGATGAGTGGTGTGATGGGGTCTGTACTTGGATCAATGCTCTTTAATATTTTCATTAATAACATCAACAGTGAGACTGAGTGCCTCTACAGCAAATCCACAGATTACACCAAGCTGTGTGGTTCAATCGATAAAACATTAGGGACAGGATGCTATCCAGAGAGACCTAGACAGCCTCCAGCAGTGGGTCCAGAAGAATAACAGGAGGTTCAACAAAGCCAAGTGCAAGGTCTTTTACCTGGGTTGTAGGAAAACCTACTAACAGTTCAAGCTGGGGAATGTAAGGAAAGAGCACAGCTCTGCTGGAAAGTACTTGGGAGTACTGGTGGATAGTAAGCTGAATATGAGCAAACAAGGTGCACTCACATTCCAGAAAGCCAACCGTATCCTGGGCTGCATCAAAATAAATATGTTCAGCGGGTAGAGCGAGATGATTCCACCCCTCTATTTCGTGCTGCTGAAACCTCACCTGGAGAATTGCATCCAGATGTGATGTCCTCAGTACAAGAAAAACATGAACTTGTTGTAGAGCATCCAGAGAAAGACCACAAAATGGTCCAAGGGGTGAAACACCTCCCCTACAAAGGCAGGCTGAGAGAGCTGGGGCCGTTCAGCCTGGTGAAAAGAAGGCTCTAGGGTGAGCAGATAGTGACCTTCCATTATCTATAAGGAGGCTATAAGAAAGAAGGGGTCCGTTATGATAGCACAAGGGAAAATGGTTTCAAACTAAAAGAGGGAAAATTTAGACAGCATATAAGAGAAGACTTCTTACAGTAAGGGTAGTGAAGCACTGGAACAGGTTGTCCGGAGACGTGATGCACACTCCATTCCTGGAGATATTCAAGGTGAGGTTGGATGGGGCTCTTAGCAACCTGATCTGTCTGTGGAAGTTCCTGTTCAATGCAGGGGAGTTGAACTTGACGATCTTTATATTTCCCTTCAAACTCAAACAATTCTGCCATCTTATGATTCTGTGAATCAATAATTCTATTTAACTTCTGCTCATTTAAGTAGGGTATGATAACAACTGCAACAACTGTGGGTTTTTTTAGAGGAGTTGTTCACTGGTATCAGCAGAACTGGAAAAGCATAATCACTGTTGCCCACTTCCAGGAAGCATTCTCACCTGTCCTTAATGCTCATGCACATGACCTCATTAAATTAAAGTATTTCTGTGACTAAGCTGATATGGAGATAGAGTTCACTGCCCTGAAAAAGATCTAATTTTATAAATGGAAACAGAAACTTAAAAACACTGTAGACAACTTGCTTGGTAAGCAGGAAAATGCATCACTAACAACAGATATTTCATCAGGCATCTTCTTTTTAAAAACAGGGGAAATAATTGAACAAAACATAATTTACATTTCAGTTATTAAACAGGTTTGATAATAAAAAAGACCTGAGCAAAGCTAAATTCTATTTTCAATTTTGGATATCTTAAATACTATTGTCAATGATTAGTAATAGAAAGGACATCAGTATCAATGATCTTGTGAAGAAGAGTAATCATCTATCACTGAATAATGATAAACAGGCAAGCCTATGTAGAGGTTTTAAGTGAAATAAGGACAAAATTATTTAGATGTCTTATTTTATTTTATTTTATTTTGTTTTATTTAGTATTTTATTATTTTATTTAATTTTATTTTATTTATTTTACTTTATTTTATTGTGAATAGGCAGGAGATCTGAAAAGCTCTTGTCATCCTGGTGATTTAGTAGATATCCTAGAGGCACTAAACAATGTGTGGTACAACTCAAAGAGGTGCAACTCAAAGAGGTATTTACATAAACTCTTCAGGCTACAGAGAACATTTATTAATATCTCCTTTGCTGCCCCAAGAAAGAGTCTAACCAATATACCAGTATTAACTGAGAGAAAAGTTCCATTGGAAGGTGAAGAAAGTTCTCAGGGATTTTGTTCTTGTTTTTCATTCCTATTTACTAGAGACTGAATAAGGATACTGCAGCATGGGAAAAGAAAGAGCTAGCAATATAACCACACAATAAGAATGAAGCTTATTTATTGGAATAAGAGTGATAATATGATCACATCTGAACATAAATTGTGACCATATTGTTACTGAAATTTCCGTATTTATTCCCTTGTACTAGATCCTTCACTAAAACATTTTGTGTATAAATGTTAGTGTGGAAGGTACTATCAAGAGTGCTTAGAGATTTTCTGTTTTTCTCTATTTTCAAGATGTATGTGGTTGGTGAGTGGCATTTACACCAGACTGTATTTTTAGATCAAACTACATTCAACTTTTCTCATAGACATCTCACTTCTGTCTCCCACCCTCTCCATAGATGAGAGTTGTATGAAAAGATAATTCTATCAGCAAAACAGTTCTTCAGTTAAGGCCAGGCCCTGCAATATTCACAGAATATTTTCATAAGAATTATAAATCCTTATACTGATATTTTCCATGCAAAATAAAGTCATAAATTTCAAATTGAACTGACCTTCAGAACTGGGACATTAAGAGAATGAAAGTAATATAAGTGAGCAACCATCTGAAGTGAGGGGAGCAGACAAAAATCCTGTGCATTTCATATACTCTTTGTCCTTTGTGGGTACAAAGCCAATTGAATCTGTGTCCTGGTCACAGAAGGGTACATCTATAAGGTCAAATTATTAATTCTAGAATCCTTCGTTAACAAGATATACTACAGCATATACATATTAATGTGATGTATATGTGTAGATTGACATAAACCTTTTGTAACTGTAGATCTTTTCAAGATGCTATTAGCATAATTTAGGAGAATCAACACTGGTTGTTTTTTTTTTTTTAATTAGGTAATGGAAATTGGCATGACAAATAAATGTTAGAAGTCTCATTAGGATACGAGACTTTATTATTAAATTAGAACTTCAGTTAGAATGATAAGGTCTAGTGATTAGTTTCATTAGTTGCACATTCTGCAGTGTCACGTAATAGCTTTGTTGATTGTGCATAATTTACAACTCTTTCAAAATTCAAGACAATTACATGTCTCTTTAAAAGAATTCTATTGTGCTGGAAAAATGGATGAGGCTTGATGAAGCATTTTTAAGGTAGTGGGAAAAAAACAAAATTTTCATTTAGGATAATCATATGAGACAAATCTCAGATTCATAGATTCATAGATGCATTAGGTTGGAAAGGACCT
The DNA here is from genome assembly GCA_013399175.1 of Odontophorus gujanensis. Classification (NCBI taxonomy): domain Eukaryota; kingdom Metazoa; phylum Chordata; class Aves; order Galliformes; family Odontophoridae; genus Odontophorus; species Odontophorus gujanensis. Next base: position 321,050 of record VXAB01011345.1, read on the forward strand.
ACAAGATCACCTAGTCCAACCATCCTCCTATCATCATCCCTACCCACTAAGCTACTAAATCAAATCCCTTAGCACCTCATCTAAACACTTCTTGAACAGTGCTAGGGATGGTCCCTCAACCACTGCCCTAGGCAGGCTATTCCAGTGCCTGACCACTCTTTCTCATGTGCAGGCTGATACGTTCCCCATTAAAATAGCTATCCAAAGCAAAGATACTACAGAAAGTGCTGAAGCAGATAGTACAGGTATATCCCTTGGAAAAAAAAAAAATAGTAATAAAAAGAGTCCTGCTAAATGATGGTCAAAAATGTAAGACGCTGGGGAAACAGGAGACATTTTGAGAAAAAAAATATAGAAAAAAAAGAGTGAAGAAAAAACAAACAAACAAACAAAACTATGAAAAATTAGAATTGTTCATATAGAAAACTAAAACAAAGTTACAATGTACCTACAAGTATCAATCTCTTTTGAAGCAAGTGTGTTTCGGGGATCACAGTTTTATTTTCTTGAAAACTGCCTGCAGTGTTGTAAGCAAATAATAAATGCTTTCATCACATTAGAGAGAAAATATCAAAACCTCAAATGTGTTAGGGTGTGGAAGGAGATTTTCTTCTCCATTACAAGTCAAGGACTATTCAAGGACCTTATACAGTATAACAAGGGAAAATAAGATGGGGAAGAAGACATAAACTAGAACATAAAGGGCCACAAACCTGACAGAGTAAAATGATGTGGTAAGCAGTGATAGGAACCAAACCCAGTCAGTCACACTCGCTGATGAGTGCCAGGGAGGGTGTGAGAATGTTTATTCCAGCAGTTATTTGTTTGAGTGCCTCCTGTGTTTGGAAACTATAGGAAAAGAGGGGAAAAGCAGAAACAAAATATACAAACACAGGCTTTATACAACAAACATGGAAGCAATGACAAGAAACAAATCTCTGAATGCTGCTAATTGTTGGGCTATCAGGAAAGCACAACCTCCAGGGAGGCCAGCCTGGACTTGGCAACTGATAAGGTTGTGAACCAAGGGGACTAAGGACTAGAATAGGTGGGAATCTGTGAAGGTCTGAAAATGCATGAAGGATAGGGGAGAAGGGAGTAACAAAGATGGGAGAAACTGAACCGGTCAGTATGCTGTCTGACTGAATAATGTGCCTGACCCCTGAAGTCTGTTCTATCTTCTCCGATCTCCTTGCTAAATTTTAACCTGTACACCTCAGTGTCTTGGATGTTAGCCTGGATATGTTTTAGACTGGGAATAAAGAAAATATTTTTTTATTATGAAGGTAGTGAGGCACTGGAACAAGTTCCTTAAAGAGGTGGTGGAAGTCCCGTCCTTGGAGGCATTCAAGACCAGGCTGGATGGGGCTCTGAGAAAACTCATATAGCTGTAGGTGTCTATGTTCTTTGCAGGGGAATTGGACTATATGACCTTTAAAGATCCCTTCCAACTTAAGTGATTCTATGATTCTATGTTGGAGTGAATGGTGGGACTTTGAACACTAATGCAGTGTGCAGAAGTGTGAGATAGGAGCTCCAAGAGTGTAGGGGGGAGAATGATAGAAAAGAGTATAAAAGGGGACAGACATATGTAATTTACTGTGTGACCTTGTGTAGCTTAAACCCTGTGCATAATCACCACAATCTGCCCCATCGTTTTGTATCTTATTATTCTTTCCTTAATTCTACATATTCTCGTCCTAGCCTATGTGTCTGAGTGTTGCAGGGACTCAGTGCAGCTGCTGATGAGATCTTTGTGAGGGGAAATGAACATCTGTGAGCCTCTGTGTAGCTCAGGGTGCCAAATGCTGAAGTCAGTGAGGTCTCAGAGTCACCTCCTGGAATGGCTGGGGCAATGTGTGGCCCCAAACCAGCTGCTGGAGGATGTGGTTACTCCATGCTGGTGACAGGATCAGGACCACATGTCACAACCCATGTGTTTGGTGCTAGTTGCTGGAGCAGCATCCATATCTGTCCCAAGCCAGTCTGGATGTGCATTTACTGTCAAACCCCACATTGGAGCAGCCAGTGGGTAAGGGATCCATGGGTTGGGTGAGAGTGTTTGTAATCTGAGCAGGTTGTTGGGAAGGCAGTAACGCTGAGCCAGCACTCAGGCATCCACAAGCAGGATGCTGAGCCTGGAGATGTCAGTCTGACTGCATCAGGAACTCCAGGCACCACAGGACTAGGATGGGCCTCTGTGGCCAGGCAGAAGCAGCGCTGGGCTAGAGCAACTGGAGGAGGCAGCCTCACTCTTTCCCTCATATAATACAGAGAACTAAAACAGCCAGATGGCTATGGAAAGCTTCTTACTTTCTCTCTCCTTACTATCATTTTTTTTACTGTTTAATTAAAGTTGAGGGGACTGAAGATGAATGAGAAGAACAACAGTTTAAAATCAGCTGAAGTTGGTGCTACATATAAGATGCTTGCACTAGCTTCATTTCTTTAAAATTATTACTACATTGATTTTATCATTAAACATTGATTTACTATTTACTAAATGTAGGTTGTAAATGTTGCTTTATAAATAGTGAACTATGATCAAATGCTGACTTTATTTTTTTTTGTCATTTATTTTATTTGATATTATTTATAAATTCCCATTATTAAATAGTGATAAATCATTTCTTATTTTAAGTTTCTGATTAATCCCAGAATGCATTATTCAATCAGGAATACATGTTATTATAGTAGCCCTAAGCTACAAGCCTATTCTAAGCCTTATTTTTCCCTAATTTATTGTTTTGCTTTACTCCTCTTTACTTTTATTTGTGTTATAAGTATCTGTACTTACTAAAGAAAATGGTAAGAAAATATACTCTACATAATGGTTGCAGTTTGTCAGTTATTATTCTATACCTTCACATAACATTGGGTCCAGCCAAGTGACATGCTGTCACAGTCATCTCCAGAGAAGTGGCTGCTTTTATACTACCAACAAATAAACAACTTCAGAAGAGAAGGGATTATGTTGCCTGGGCACACAATAGCCCATGAGGCCAGGGTGCTGGGGTCCACAGGGTCTTGTGATGATTGCCACCAGGGCAGGCCAGGCTCAGGGTAGCCAGGAGCACCAGGACAGTCCAACCCAGAGCACCTCGCAGGATCAGGGACTGGTTAAGGTCAGGCAAAGATAGCAGACTGAGGTGGTGGCAGAATCAGGACAAGTGAGGATAAACTTGTTCAGACAACACCGAGATGTCCATCCAGGCAGTGCCTTGTAGACAGCATCCACAGAATGAAAAAGCACCATATGACCAAGAAACATCACTGGCCAATGGAGGAAGTGTTTAGGCCTGAGGGTGTGTCAGAGTGCACACACTGGTACTCCATCCAAATTTCAACCAGTCTTATAGGGCAAGCTGTCAGACTAAATACTGGTTGAATACGTATTTAATGACAATAAAGTTGTAGAAAACTTTGTATCAATATGGGGTAATAAACTGACTGATTTTGAACACCTGATTCTGAAGAAATGTAATTGAGCAACTCAAGTATGTGTTATTTTATATTTACATAATTCACAGGCAGCCAACTGCCTCTAATGTTATTAGTTTTGGTCAGTTTTGATGTATTCTCCCCATGGGTAAATTATGCGACCCTTATATAATGGTTATTTTTTTCCCCACAGAAGGTTCTTTTACTTCAGTTTGTTCATTCATCTACTCTTGAGATGATTCATCAAAGCACGTTTTCTCTGTTAACCTGCTCATTCACGTATAAAATTTTCTTTACCTAACTAATTTTCTTTGAAGAAGCGTTAAGACAGAGTATCTGAAGGATGTTTTTCCACATGTAATTCCAGAAAATCTCAATGCATTCATTGTCATGCATCTTCTTACTACTCTTCAGAGTTTCCAGTAATCCAAATCATAGCAATATATATGTATGGTGAATTTGTGTACATATGTACATATTATACATTCCTAACAACTTATTACTAATATGTCTCAAATTATGGAATTGTCATTACTATGTTTTTTATTTTTTATTTGATATCTTTTCAAGTTACAAAGGTGGTTCAGTTGCAACCTGTGGGATAGGAGCACAGCTTCTGACGGTAGTGTTCCAAAACAAAGTATCAGCTCAGTACTGCAGTTTCTTATCCTAGTACTTATATAAATACATAAAATACATCTGACCACATTTTCATTCGACAAAAAAACATTAAAAAACAAAAAAGCAGAAGTAATTATACTGGAGTAAACTTTTTCAAGGTCCAAGAATTTGCCACTAACAAGGAAAAAATCTCAAATCTCTGGTCTTCTGTTTCATATCCTATTATATGAATATGTATTTTGTACATGGCTGGTCATCAAGGAGTCCAAGCAGGATTACTAAATGTCATCCTGACTACCTGTCAACGGTTTACGGG
>VXAB01011348.1:0-20707 GCA_013399175.1 Odontophorus gujanensis
AGGAAGGAAGGAAGGAAGATGACATTACAAAAGTAACAGACAGGGGGCATCTGAGTCACTACACCTTGCAGCTCGAGTGCAACTGTGGCTGAAGTCAGATTTTCCAACGGAAATTCAGTGATGTCTTACACAGCAAACTGAAATCAATACAGCTGTGATTGCTGGAGTAGAAGTGTTTGTAGTGTTTACCTGCTTTGGCATTGCTTAATATCTGGGTGTTTTACTCTATGGGGTTCTTCTTTTGTTTTCCACTCTTTATCTTGTATTTATGACAACTAGAATGAGGCAAAGATCTCTCTAAGTAGCAGCTAGATTTCAGTCATGTATATTCATAGCACTAATATTAATGCAGATCTTATTATCTTAATTTTAAGTTCCTAGGATAGGACCCAGTAATATAACAGTTATGAATGTCACAAAGCATTCTGCATTTGTGAAGTGGACTGAAATATCTGCTGAAGACTCTATGGGCTTTCTCCAGGGGTACAAAATCAACTACATAGATTCCTCAAGGAAAAAGTTTCTGGGTAAGTCTCCATTGCTCAGTACAAAGCAGTAGTTCAGAGGTATGACAGAAAAATATTCAGACAAAACCATTAATGGTTTTCACAGCACACTACTGAATCAGATTTCCCTGGGAACTGAGTGCTTCCAAAGGTCAGCTTCTGGTTAGGGTTTTACTGCTCTAGATGACTTCAAGAAAATTCTACATATTCATAGGAACATCTCAAAATAAATATTGATAACGAGAATTCCCTTAAAATTTACAGCTTTAGGACAATGATAAAATTTCCCTGTAATACTGGAAGGAATATGTATGCTTTCAGTATTTGTGAGGTCTTAATGATTTAAGTTCCTTCTTCACAGTGCAGTGACGGAGCACTGGCACAGGCTGCACAGAGAGGTGGTGGAGTCTCCTTCTCTGGAGATGGTCAATGCCCACCTGGACGCCTACCTGTGCAACCTGGGCTAGGGAGCTGCTTTGGCAGGGGATTGGATGAGATGGTCTCTGGTGGGCTCTTCCAACCCCTACAATTCTGTGATTCTGTGATTCTCTGATTTCAGTCACAGTACTTCTATGCTTCATTGCAACTCAGCTAGGTTTGGCTCTGAGCATTCTTTTAAGTAAGCCTATTAGCTGTGAATTTACTTCATTTTTCTTACCTATTTTGAAAGACGTAATTATTAATTTCACTTTTTAGAAACATTTTATTTAATTGATAGACTTGTTTACTATTTAACTAAAAAAGATTAATCTTCTACATATTGAAATAAAGCTCATAGCTATGCTGCTGTGAGCTCAAGCCTCTTAAGTTTGGGTGGAAAAAACCACCATCTTTATCTCTTTTGTCTAACATACCATAAACAATAATGCATTAATTTTGCATATTGAACTTCTTTCTTTTCTAAGATCTCAGATGTTCAATAGCAAACTTGAAAAATAATTTCTGCCACATTAAGGGTATTCTATTGCACTGTTGATTGCATTATTCTAACTGGAGGAAATCATCACATCAACAGAAAAGATGGATTGAGATCAAAGACCTGAAAAGCAGATGAAGTTGAATAGTGACATTTTTCTTTACAGATCCCAAAATAATAGTACTGATATTGATTGATGTGAATAACTTCTCATTACTATAATGAGGATAACGCAAAGGTCTAGTCTTGCAAATACCATTCAGTTATTGCTTACAGGCAGTTCAGATGCTTTGTTCTTTCCATGTCCTTATTTCAACTGTAACAACAAGGGGTTTTCATGAAACCATAGTACAGCATGTCAGGTCCATATACCATTAAACACAGCCTACTGCACTTATCACCTAAATATCCTTTTGTGTTAGGAACTCATGCTATTTTACATCTGAAATCCAAATGCATGTAAGTATTTTGGAGTCCTATACACACCCAAAGAAAATCTACATAGTATGACTTTCTCCAAGTGTGGATCAGGACAGAGGAATTTTGCCTTTTCCCTAGTCAGCTACACAGGTGCAGACTCAAACAATAGTTTATTTAATCGCCCCATTCCCTAACCACTCTTGTGTTTTCAGCTGCTAGCATCAACTCTTCTACTACGAGTTACCATCTTACTGGACTTAAGGAAAAGACCATCTACCGTGTACAGATTTCAGGATTCACTAAAGCTGGAGAAGGATCACCATCTTTTTCGCAACCTTTCAGTACTCTAAAATATGGTACTGTGGAATCTGTATGCTACTGTGTTGCCCAGGAGCAATCTTGGCATTATATTCCATTACATAAAGCATTATTCAACACTCTTTCTCTTTTCCCTGCTTTTCAAGGAATAAAAAAGTGCTCATGCACAAGATTTATTATTCAGTTCTTAGTTTACTGGTAACAAAGGCTGAATTGTTCATTTGCTACAGATGAGCTGTGTATCATAAAACTCTGTCTATATTTCTTTACCTAACTTACAGAGAAGATTTAGCTAAGGTTCCTCATCTTTGTAACATTTTGTGATCTTTTCATGTTAGTTATTTTAACTAACCTTTATTTATTGCAGTCTCCTATCACAGGTTTCAGCAGTTTAAATAATCTGCCTAAGACTTATGAAGTACAGTAGTCTTCATTTGAGGCAAAATCTTTACCATGTAATCCAGTTAGATACCTCAGCCAAAACTTTAATTTTTTACAAAAAGAAGAAAAAGTCACTCCTTCTACTGTGGCTGACAGCTGGCCAAATCTTCTGTGTTCTGATAACTAGAGTCCTTTTCATCTAACATGTTCTATCATCCACTGGCAAGAATTTGCTTCTTTCAAAGGTGCCTCAATAGGCTAAGATCAATGCAGTTATTTTTATGAAGTTCCATATATTGTATTCACATGCAGTTAACTAGAATATGGACACTCAAGTATTTTCAACACAGTATCAATTGGGCAAAACAGGATTCCCAGGTTATGTGTAAAGTTTGACTCATGTTTAAAGTATATCTGTAGTGGAGACAGTAACACCTCTCTGTACTTGATAGTACAAGTCTGATTCAGTCTTTCTGATGCTTCCCACCAGAAAAAGGAGAATTTGAAGCTTTACTGACTGGCCTTTGTTTCAGCATGATGTTTGCTTTGTTTTTTGCGCCTGTGGCATGTATTCTGATGCTTAAGAGGTAAGAAGTGAATACTGACTAAAGCTATTAACAGTAACTCCCTTTTATTAAGTCTGATTTTCATAGCACTGTGCCTTTATTGTCATGAAAAGCAAATCAATTCAGAAGTACATGTGTCATGGTTTTGTGGTTTTTGTTGTGTTGTTGATATACCATGACAGCATGGAAAAACTTTACAGCCTTTGGCTTTATCTAAACAAAGTACTTAATATGTAATAAAGTCTAGATTCAACTTTAAGAGCAGACAATACTGAAGTCAGTGCTGAGGCAATGTGATGGCTTAGATAACCTCATGCTTTCTCATGGAAAATGCTGAGGGATGTTATCCAGTATCCTGGGGTGGCAGGAATGATGGTGTGCCGCCATCATGGCCTGTTCTCTTGGAAAGAAAGGAGGAAAAAGACACGTAGCTCAGCCTGATCAGTACTGAGGGAGACAGTGGGGCCTTGGCCAAGCACTTCCAGGGCTGCCCAGTGTCACTGCTTACTAGAGACACTCCTTCACAAGTAGCCCTTGCTTTGTGCGATTCACAGAGGACGAAAGGCAGCTTCTTTTCCCCAGAGCCACCAGAAGCAGTGCAGGGAGCAGCCCCCAAGTCCTGCACATACCTGTGGTGGTGACAGCCAGGGCAGACTGGGCAGCTTAGACACCAGCAGTCAGTTTTGTGGTTTTATGCCCCAGGACCAAGAAAAGGAGCTGGAAATAAAGGGCTATGATGAGAGGGCTGGGAACAAACAGTCAACTGAAATTAGAATGGCACCATTCTGAACCCTGCTCTACTCCTCTCTGGGAGGATTGAGCTTTGAAGCAAATATAGAGGATTTTGATTTTGCAGCATTTTAGAGTACATTATCACTTACTCTATAGCTATGGCAGAAACAACCTAGTGAAGGTTTATTTAAGTCTGTTTGAGATGAAATGGTGAGATGAGGGCTGAACTTATACTGTGAGAAAAGAACAGTACCCATGTTCCCATGATGCTCTCTACATTCCAGCTTGCAGATCCAAACCAAAAGTGTGATTGTAAAGGAATTAAAAACAGCCAAATGTGGCTTTTTTTCTTCTTTTTTTCTTTTTCTTCTTTTTTTCTTTTTTTAAGGAAAACTAAGCTTCTGTATACAGAGAAGAAAATACTCCCTAAAACAAAAGTTGTCCTACAAGTCCTCAAAAAATATAGAGATTTTTGTGGAAATGAAAATGAATTAGGAATATGTGATGATGAAACTACAGAAACATATACAACTTTACCAGCTCCTGTCACAATTAATTTATCCTTAAACAAAGATACTAACTCAGCATCTTAATGTAGTCTAACAATCTTGGCCTACAGTTTTTAATTGCCATCATGCTTGTCACTGTAGAACATCTTGTTTTGATGGTCATGAAAATACCAATAAGATGTAGGTACAGCAGTTAATTTAAATGCACAGGAAGTGCCAGTTATTTAACCTGACAATGAACTTTTAGAATATTTATTTACAGGTTGAAAATATCATGCTGGTCCAGTGTACCAAGTCCAAGAAAGAGCAGTGCAATCCAAGATATGGCAAGTATAATTCCAATGGTGTGAAAAAATGCTCTAGGAAAATCTTTCTTATTTACTAATTACTAACTCTAGCTATTACTGTTTTCACACTTGTTCCCAACACGAATCTCATTTCAACAGCTCAGAAGCTAGGTTAGTATCAGAAATACACAACTGGGAGGGTTGTTGTTTAGGCAGAGACTGTACACATCTTTTAGCTTAATAAATGTTCTCAGATTGCTTTTGAAAACACTTTAGAGCACATTTAAAGGAACTGTTGTTAAAAGAACAAGAAAATGTTGTATGGGTGGAGTTGTTGAGAGGGAGAAGTTCAGTTATACCCAGTGACTTTTCAACAACTGGAATGGACTATTGAGTACAAGTTACTCAGAATACAGAGTAAGTAATACATTGTGGTCTAATGCCACAAAAGTAGAATTCACAAGAGGTAATGTATATGGTGTTTTCTGAAACCCAGTCTTCACCTCTCAGTCCCTACGTGTTTCTGCAGAAATTCTGGGGCTTTAGCTTGTCAGCTAGTAGCTGCCTGAGGAAGCATCTACTACTCAAGAGGCAACATAGTTCAGTAGCACATTCAAACCCTGCCCTACCCACAGAATACCAGTATGTTTTGGTAAGGCTATTTGAATTTCAGGACTAACAAAGTGGCTGGAAAATGGCTGGGAAATATGATTTTGCTCCACTTTTGCTGGTAGTGATAACTTAAATTCTTACCTCCATTACACCTCAGTTTATTTCCCAAGTCCTAACCATTATGTTTTTTATCTCCTAACCATTATGTTTTTGGAACAGGAGCTTGTACTGTTTCCTTTTAAAATTTTTATTTTCCTGGTAGACCTGAACTTAATTTGGCACTTGTAGATCTAGTTTCTCAGGCCAGCATTTTGAGCTATAGCAAAGTGGACTTGTGTCTATTTAGGACAAGGAAAAGTTAGTGAAAGAAGTGTAAGTAGGCATTTCTCAATGTGTCCTGATGGACAGAAATACAAATATGTCACTTCCTTGCTTCTAATATTTAAGCCAGTGAGAGGAAGCATATGTCACTGTCAAGTGAAGTGTAGTCAGAGTTTGGGGAGCTTAAAGTTACTGCTCATATAGGAAAAGGTAAGTACACAATGAAAGATCAGAACGGAAGCTGGAAGGTACCTACAGCCCAGCGCTGTCCTGATCTAAGACAACAGAATGAAAGAATTAGCAGTGACATTAATGAAGATACTGACAGGCTATTGATAATAAGTTTGTTGAAGAGAAGTATTTCTTTCTTCCTTTGTGTAACAAAGAAGTCTGAAATCCGCTCTTTTTTTACTTTTCCTATTTAATAGTATATAAGAAGTTTGCTTTCTGATAGGAGCTGCAATCTCTCTCCTACACATTAGTGGGACAAGTGATATGATGAGGGCATGGTTTTGTGCTGTGGGTGATGAGGAGCAGGTGATACGGGGCTTCGGTCATAATTTAAGGATGTGAGCCTAAGACAGATGGAGTCAAGAAGATTAATGAATGCATGCAAAGACTGGCACAGACTATGCTTCAGTGTTGTAACTACTGAGGATATGATAGGTAGGAACAAATCCTTGTCATGCTTTGCCAGATCACATTGGTTCTGGGAGTTGGAAAGATTACAACTGATGCATATTGTTCATACAGTAAAAAAAATCAGAAGCTCGTATGGAACTTATTTTAGATTAGTTATTAGGGCTGCTGATAATAATAAATGGAATAATGGAAGTACATTTCATAGTGGTTACTTTCTAGCTTTGTTCTTCTGGCATTTATTTCAGAAAATACTTTACCAAGGTATTATACCAATGTTACAATTTCTACTTGTCTTTCCTTCCAGAGTAATTGGAAACCCATTTCAAAATCACTGCTTCAAACTCTGCCAGACAATGATACCACTAGCCTTTACGTCATACAGCACGAGGCAAAGGCTTCTTTGAAGCTAGAGCACTTTATAGATGGTGTAGAAGACTGCAAGCATGGCATCAGTGAGTCAGAAGAACCTAGCAATAATATAGGCATAAATATAACACACAAAGAAATCCCTGAAGAAATGGTTACAAGTGAAAAAGATGGAATAATTTCCATTACAGTCCCACTCTTGAGTGACTACACCAGCATGGAGTGCAGCCAGAAAGCTCTGATGAGTGTGACAGTGAAGCTGCCTACAAGAGCTGCTCATCCTCACCTGGAAATGGAACTAAGTAATAAGACAGCACAAACTGAGCATCAAGTTTTGTTTGCTTCCCAGGACTACCTCAAACAAAGCCAGGTAGTATTTTTGCCATCTGGACCAACTTTGATGAGAAAAGTTAATTAGAACTGAGGAATCTTAAAAAAATTCAACTTTCAAAACCTCTAATGCATGAATGGAGGCATTAGGATTATATAAGACAGTGAGCTTGTGACAAGGACTGTGCTCTAGTTTAGTGAGCAACCTTGGTGAAATAGATTTACTATATAATCAGATCAGATATTTCACCACGGTCATTCTGTTGGAACTCCTCATCTTAACATGGGCAGATTTTTCAGAGAACTGTATTAAAACCTTTCAGTAAGGTGCGTATCCTTGTTCATTCCTCAGACCAAGGGCACTCAAGAAACCATTTCTAGTCTTCTGGTCTAAAAACATTTTCTAGTTATCAGAAGATTTTGATAGTTAGTGTGACCACTTCAAGATATGATTTTCAGGTGTGAAAAGAATGTTTTTTAGTAAAAATTTTAAAAAACACCTAACATGACAAAGAAGCTCTCCATCTAGTTAGCCAAAACTGGCTGAACAAAATAGTGAGAAGTCTTGAATTTAGGAATAGAAAATGACGCTTATGCACCTATGGAAATCACTTAAACTTAGGTGGACAATCCTGATTAAGGAAAGATGATAACAAGTGTTATTTTTACTGAAGTTTTACTTGCATTAAGTTAAGGATATTTCTTACTGTGTTCATCTATACAGACAGAAATCCATTCATGTTCTTTTGTGAGATGTAGTTGCAGATACTGTTTCCCCCTGTATGCAATAACAAAATCTGTGGAACAGAATTATTGAGCTGAATAGGTAGTTCAATTAATCATTCCCTAAGCTCTGCATAGAGAAGATGCCATTGCAATACATCAGCTGAAAGGGTCTCCTCTGTATGACCAATATGTGACTACATCATGTACCTCCACAATGCACTGAGTCTGAACTGCTTTTCCAGCTTACAGAGGCTTCTCTCTCACCCAAAGACTCCATAGGCATTAATGGTTTGCAGTTACTGCAGAAGTTTGTCACTGTCTTCTCTATTCTATGGAGCATTTTATTAAGATTATTTTGGGAAGAAAGAAGTTGATAACTGGATGTTGCCTACACTGACATCTCTGGCTATAAGAGAGAAGAACGGAGTCTTCTATGTGGAGAATATTTGAAGAGTATACTTGTTAAACTGACTCACCCAGTCAAAAAGGGACACGGACTAGGAGGCACTGAGTGTTGAGGTCTTCAGATTAGGGGTAATTGTCTAAAAATATTAGTGCATATAAAGATATAAAAAAACTGCAGAACACTGCCTCTAGTTACATATGTGCAAGATATTTCATTTTATTTGGAATATTGCTGTTCAAGTGCTTTCAGTTAATTATACTCTTAACTTCAGTTCATGTGGTTTCAGTTATTCTCTTAACTTCAGTATTGTCAGGGTGTGTCACTTTAAGAGCATAACTGAAAATATAGGGGCTCAAAACCATAAATGCCAAAGTATTTTGAATATATCTCAGTTTTTTTTAGGCGGCATACAGTAATTCCTCCAGATGACAACAGTTAGCATTAGTGAGAGTTTAGACATTATAAAAGCTTAGACACTTGCCTGTCGGCCTGGAGACACACAGGTACAGTGATTCATAGCATGGGATAATACACTGCAGGGTTACAAAGATCTAGTATTTCTTATTTATGGAGAAATGAATGTAATATCTAGTCTCTAATATGGCCTATATATTCAGCAGTAGTGGAAGATTAAAAAATAATCCAGCATCACAGTATAGGACAATAAAAAAATTAGAAAAAATGGTGAATGCTGGAGGTAAGTGAATTCTCACAGTGTTGATGTAACAAAGGCTAACATCTGACTATGTGTCACCTTTTAAATGGGTAAGTTATGCATAGAGGCCTGTGGCTGAATTATTGTTTAGCTGCCAGTTGTGGGATGCACGATGCCAGAGAAAATGTTAGACAAAGCTACAAAACATGTTTAAAGACAAAGCTGTTTTTGTACTTACATTCTTGAGAAGTTCTTCTCAGTTCTCACATTTCTCAGTTTTCCTCACATTTCTGTAGTGTCTCAAGAGCTAGTTAACACAGAAAAAGAGATTTGTGGGTGGCAAGTCATGGCACATTACTGAGTCAGCTGTAATACCAAAAAGAGCACAGTTATGGTAGTGAGTCAATTAGCACCAGAAAACAGCTAAGTCAGTATTTTTTTTTTCTGCTAACAAGAGTAAATCATTTTTTTCTTGCATACTTTAATGTAGTATGAACACAGAGATACATTTTTCCACATTTTTTACACTTGATGTGAGATCACACTGTAGTAACTAGACAGCACTCAGAAATATGACGGTGTTTTCCAGATATGGGAAATATAGCTACTCAGCCTGGAACAGCAGATTGCAGTGATCAAAATATTCCAGAGCTTTTTTCTCCTTTGTATTAACTGTCAAATAGAATAATGAGAACCACAGAATGTCCATAAATCTGCTGAAAAACAAAACTTTGTGGGTACTTTGACAACCTTAAAAGCCACCTTACAGCACAATAGCATGTGCACTTGAGCAGAGTCCTCTGAAGGCAGAGTACAGGAGAAGCCCTATATCTAGCTACTGCTACAAAAATTGTAAAGTAACAAACCATTTAATTAAAGCCTTCTAATTACAAGATACTTGTCTCAGAGCTTCTGGATCTGTGTTACAGACTTTTGGTTTACTTATTTTCCACTCACTCAATGATTTTTTTTCATTGAAGAGCCATGTTTGCACTGCTTTGATTATGTTAACTGTTTCAGTTACTGTGAGCTCTTTAAGAAAGTAGGTAATAAAACTCTGGACTGTTTGCATCAGTCACTTCTGAGCATAACTTGCCACTAAGACATCTGCCATCGGGAGAATGATCTTATCTCTGTGTCTATTTTATTTCTACAGCAGAAGAACCAGTTTGACTGATAAAATTGATGGCAACCCACTGTCCTAGAAACTGTCATTCACAACACCCATTCTGTCCTTGTTTCAGCTGAGACTGCGTTAAAATCTCAGTATGTTTGGCTTGCTGCTGAGAAGAGTCACGGCCATGTTGGCAGGGGGTGGGCAGTGGGGCAGAGACAGGAAACATTCCTAAGTTAGGCACAGGGTTATTCCATACCATGTGATATCATCAAGAAAGCCACAAAGCTGAAGGCAGGTGGCCAGGGGCAGTCGTTGCTTGGGGCTTGGCTGGGCACTGGTCAGTGGGCGGTGGGATATTGCATGGATAGCTGGCTGCTGGTTGGTGGGTGGTTGTATTGTGAGCCAGGCATTGGCTAGTGAGTGGTGAGTGACTGCATTGTGGAGGTATGTATATCTCTATATATCATAGAATCATTAAGGTTGGAGAAGACCTGTAAGATCGTCTGATTCAACCATTCACCTTCCATCAGTATCGCCCACTAAACCGTGTTCTTTTTTGTCTTAGTAAATAGTTTTTATCTCAACCCATGAGTTCTGTTTTGCTTACAATTCTCTCCCTCATCCTATTGTGGGGTTGTGAGATGTAACGTCTATGTAGTCCTGAGCTGCTGCTGGGGTGAACCATGACTGTTTTCAGTGAAGGGCAGAAACTTTGCACGAGGAAACTAACTGAGGAAGTAATCTGTATTTGTTGAAGTGGTGGACACAGGTATGACCAAAAAAACCCTTAAGCATAGGCACAGGAATAGCCAGTACAGACTGGGGAACTTCCTATGGAACAGGTTCAGGTATTTAAAGGACATACGTTAGTGTCGGTAGGCTGGAGAATAAATGACACACTACTTACCTGAAAAACTACATGATTAGAATGGAAACAGACTGCAGAACCATGAAGCTCTTGAGTACTACTTGGTCTCTACAGTACCTGCCTGTGTTAAACTTTTGCTCATAGTGGTTCAAGTCAAGGTACATAGTAACCTTCACCTTTTCTTTTTAAGTGGCCATTAAATTCTTGCGTTCATTTAAAATAAGTGGTTGCCGGAAGATTTCTAATGATTCATAGCAGGTACCTACTATGTTACCAGTAGCTTTGTGTTTTATGGGCCACCACATTGAAAAACTAAAATTGCTAGCCTGATGTGATCACAAACTGAAGAGTGATTTTGACCTTGGAGGAGTAGGAAAAAATTTTGAGAAAAAATCAGGTAATTTCATGTTTTACAACTGAAAACTTGAGAAGAAATCCAAGATTATGTCACTGAGTAATCACCAAAAAAGGGGGGCATGCCACACTGGAAACTTCCCATTCTTTGGGACATTCAGTGACTACCAAAGATAACAGTTTCACAGACAGGAGCAAGAGGAAGCAAGCCACCAGTAGTTTGAAGGGTTGACTTGTGAGACTGCAGCTGTGCTATGAGCAGTGCCTGTAAGTACTCCCTACCAAGCAAGCTTCAAAGTTTGTTTCTTCAGTAGTTTGGGGCCAAATCAGCCAATGTTCTCCCCAAAAAATTCTAGTCACCATCTGAAAATCAGTTGAAGAAAGGCTGTTCCCACCTGGCAGTTTGTAGGCAGGCACCATGTTTGGAGGGCAAGAGGATTAAGTAGTAGACATGGATAGTTCTGTGCCATCTGCCACATCACTGGCATACGTAAGTTGCTAGAAAAAAAGTAGTCCCTACATACTAGAACTAAGTTTGTGTTGTAGCAGGAACACGTGAGGGCCATGAAGGTCTGTTGAAGAATTTTTTTCTCAGTTAGGTGTGTAAACACCAGTTCCATTCATTGGAAAATGATGAGATGAAGTCAGCCAGATATAACTTTGGACCAAACTTGGTCATCTCAAATAAACAGTATACCAGGACAGGCCCGAAATGGCAAGAAACATACAACAGCTGGTTGATGTGCCAGTCAATTAAAAGAGATCTCAGAATCCTTTCTACCATGGGATAGCTCAGAATTTCTGTGTCCAAACTGACTTGTAAGTCATCTGGGGATGCAGGACATGGGAGCTTTTTGAGAAGAAATTGAGATCCTGTAACTAGAATTACTGCAGCCAGTCTATGACAATGCAGACCATTAAGGACTTCTATTTCAGCTACCACAAAGTAGTTATTTTGGTTTAAATAAACTTCTAGAGAGATCACTTTCTTAATTTAGACCAAATTGAATAATTGCTTTATTTACTTGATCGCACTTGCTCTCTCAGTAGTGAATTGACTTCATTTTTTAATTGAAAAATTCAAAAGTTAATGCCAGCATTTATCAACTTATCATAGAACCATAGGATGGTCTGGGTTGAAAAGGTCTACAAAGATTGCCTGGTTTCAAACCCCTTGGCCATGGGCAGAGTCACCAACCACTAGAGCAGGCTGCCTGGAGCCACATCCAGCCCTGCCTTCATTGCCTCCAGGGATGAGGCATCCACAACCTCTTAGGCCAACCTGTTCCAGTGTGTCACCACCCTCTGAGTGAAAAACTTCCTCCTAATATCTAACCTAAATCTCCCATCTTACTTTAAAACCATTCCCCCTTGTGCTATCACTATCAAAGTCACACATAACTTCAGCACTAAACCAGCATTTTAGTTTGTACAGTTGTGAGAACTATTAAGTTAGAGATACAGGAACATCAATCCCTAAGAAGGTTACTGTGTCCCTGCTCTGGTGCAACATTTATAAGTAACCCAATACTACAGAAGAAGGGTGAGTCTCAAACTGATCAAAGAAATTCAGCAAATAAATATATTTTAAAATAAAATGTATATGTTTCTACTACAGTGAAGTGGGTCACCTACTTCATGAAAGACAGTTTTTTTGTGCTATAAAACGTGACATCAGGCAAGCCAGATGTCCTTTGCGCAGTTAATTAAGGAAGTTACACAACCCAGTAGAGTGAAAAAAGCTGCAAGTAAACAGAATAAAAAGCAGCAAAACAGACACTAAACACTGAGAACACACAGCCTGTATTAAAAGTGGAAGATAAAAATTTGAAGAACTTTAAAGGTTCTCTTTTTATGCACCTTCATTTTGTGAGACAGCAGGATGGTAGAAGCGAGGCTTAGTCTCTGCGAACTGACACTGCAACGAGCAATATTGAAAATAAGAAAAGTCCTATTCTATCAATAATTCTGCAAATTTCTGCCTGTTGACATGATACTAATTTCCTCTCTTAAGATCAACCTTTCTGAAATGGCACAGTCAAGACAGAGTTTTTTATAATGTAGTCCAAGATCCACATTGCCATGCCATTTAGATAAATGTTGAACATGATTATAGATAGCTAGTCGGACTCCCAAAAGGAACATGGCCTGTTACACATTCCATACAGCTATACAGATAATATTATATTATTAACTAGGGAGATATTATTAATAAAAGAGTGAGCAATAAGGTAAACAGTACAGCTCTGTAAGAGGGCAGGGCCTGTTAAATTCTATAATGGAAGGAAGGTGTTTGATGAGACTTCTGAGAGCTATATTCAAGACAATTGAGAAACCCTTCCGGGAGCACCTGTGTGTCTGTAGTTCTTGAAAGTTACTTCAACAAGCCTGCAATGGACGGACACATATGAGGGGGATGCATTACTGGAAGGCTCAGGCCTGTACTCAAACGGGTGTAGGATCACTTGTTTAAAAACAAGCATCTGGACCTGCTCTTGACTTCACATGATGTCCCTTGTTAACAGTTAGCCTCTTGTGGGAATGGCTGTGGAAAAACAAGTGGCCATGCTTTCTGTTCCCAGGTGGGAATTAGAGGACGCGCTGCAGGGATGCCGAAAAAATGGAGCGGAGGGAAACAGCCACACTTCACCGTCACACCTCATTGATCTCCCGCTCTGCGGCGCTGCGTGCGTTTGTGGGCGGCTGTTGCCAGGATGTAGCGCAGCGCGGGAAGAGTGAAATTTCACCACGGGTCTCCGAGGAGCGCCCTGAGACCGCACTGAGAACTGCGGGCACTGCCGTGGCACCGCGGTGCTGCGTCAGCTGCGCGGGTACGGGGCACGCGTCCCACTGGTTGCATGGCTTTGTTGCTCTGCTTTTGTGTGTTTTAACAAGTTTTGTTTTGTTAAACTTATGCATAGTCACTATATTCTGTATTTTGTGAGGGCTGCTCAGAAAGCAGTGCCTCCTGTTTTATTATGTCAGCCTATGATGTCAGGGGCAGATGGTGGTGGTGTGGCAGTAGAGGTTGAACCTTCCCACCAATATTCTGTTTTGTTATTGTGTGACAGATGGCAGCAGAGGGGCACCCTGCAGAATGGTGCCAGACATGGAAGCGTGGATGGAGCAAAAGTGTGTCACCATATTCCTCCGTGCAGAAAAAACAGCACCCACTGACACCTGTGAAAGTTATTGAGATGAAGCAGTGGACGTGGGCACAGCGAGGGGTGGGTGGTGCGTGCCATCAGCGGCAACAGTGGAACACCTCTGCTGGTGCAGATTGTTACAAGCGTGCCATGCTAGCTCCTGTTCATCACTGGTGAAAATGCATAGCTCAAGGCTGTGTCCATTGAAAAAGCAGCTGAGAGTTTGCTCTATTAAACAGAACTTGTGCTTTTTGTGTTTGTTATAGTTTCCATGGAAATAATTAGGGGGCATTACTTTCATGGTAGCCTTCCTAGGTGTGGCCTTGACGATTCCTCTTCACTCAGTGTGGCCCGTGCAACCCTGTGATACAATTGCTTTGATGACATTCGTTGAAATAACATTTCTTACTATCACATTTCTTCAAGCAACAGAGTTTCTCTTGTTTCCATACTTTCATATTTAGAGTTCCATGATCGCAGAGATGTTTGCCTTAAAAACATCAAATATTTCACTGGCAAACAGTTTACTTTTGTTTATAATACTGTGACTCAGTTTATGCTGTCTAGATATGATAAGAAAGTGAGCTGATCCTACACACTGAGAAGTAAGTCTGGAGAGCCAGTGACAGGGCTAACAGGGAATGCAACTTCACCTCCTGAGCACAGCACTCTTTGTAGGAGTGGTGTTTTGTTTGTTTTACATCAGCTTCAAGGAATGCAAGGGAAGGTTTGGATGCAGAGACACGTTGACCAGGAGAGATAGCAAAAGGCAGCTGCTCCAAGCACTTGTGTTGACACAGGCTGTTTATCTTCCTTCTAGGCCTATGCTCACATAGCCTGTCCTAGCAGTTCCAGTATCTTTCAGACCTGATCAGGTGGTACTGTGACATTGGCACAACTGTCCTCTGCCCAGTGGCATATCAGCCATCCAACCTTACAGTTCCTACATCTTTGGTATATCAGTATTGCAGCTGAAGGCTAAGGACTACATTTTTATCAATTTAACTTATGTAAAAGCATCTTCCTGTGCCCAAGCATTTTTATTTATTCATCCACCACCAATTAATAAATAAATAGATTATTCAAATAATCTAATCAGCCAATTAGTTGTGTGTAATCAAAATGCAATGCTTCAGCATTCGGTCTCCTGGTGTTGGCCCGAGGCACCAGGTAACAAGTGTGGCACATCCTCAAAGTCGAGGCAAACCTATTTCAGACATTGCTAAAAAGGCCCTGTAACCCATAAGCAGCATATCTTCAACTGACACATAATTAGGCTTATCACATTCCACTGCATTTTAGCAGATTGCTCCTGTGTCAGGGTACTAAAATAGCAACAATCTGGTAGTAAAAGCAGCAGGGAGATGTTGGTTTGTGTGTTTGTTTGTTGTTGTGTTTAATGGGTTATAAGGAAGTCTGTGTTGCTTGTAGTAGGTTTGTAAGGAAGCCCCTATCACGCTGCATAGATATGCAGTGTATCATAGGTTATCTGAAGTTTCTGCAATACTCAAAAGGGGATGCTGCACCACTCAATTTTTTGTTGCTGCAGTGAAGCAGTGTAACTTGTTGAAGATGCACTTCAAATACTATCACACTTTCAGATTTTGTAATTTCAGTACATATCCCAGCTTCAAGATTTCTGTTTAACCACTGTAATTCTCTCAAAGAGCCCTAAGGAGCTTGAACCTTCCTTGGAGATTCTTCTCTCAGGACTAAGAACCGGCGTATGTTTGCAGTAACAAAGGACAGCATTTTCAAAATGAGGTGTTGCAACCACCAATCCCGGACTGCAGTTAAAACAAACAGGCAAAGCAAGCCACCAAATCTTGATTTTTAAAGACTGTCCCTTTTTCACTTAACTTGTAACTTTCTCCTCTAACAATAATGTATTTTTATTTATTATTTTGTTTCAGTGAATAAATAATTTCAGCAAATGATGGAATACTTAAATAGATAATTTTGAGCCACTGCTGAGACATCCCTATGTTTTTTTCCCCACTTTCATTCAGAGGAGAAACATGGCGAAGTGCAGGTGACGACACCATCTGATCAGAGGAGCTGGACCAGCCATATGATTGTTACAGACATGACAGCTCTCAAAATTACAAGATCCTTATTGACCAAGTGAAGTTTGAAGTGCGCTGAGAAGCATCTCATATAAATTTTATCTTGACAGAGAAGCTTAAGCACTGAAAATAGTGAATTTTAGTATGAAAATATCCGTGACAGTAACTTGGCATATACTGCTCATGCTAAAATATTCTGCATGAACCCCTAACTCTACTTAATAAAAAAGAATTTCGACATACACTTCCATACATCCACATTTAATCAACTAACACAAACTCTTTCTGCTGGAACTCAAAGACTTTCCGGTGGAGAAGAAAACCATAGCTCCTTGACAGGGGTGGACTTTCCAGAAAGACCACAGCCCCTCACAACCATTCTTGCAATATTCTTGCCAATTTCCATCCAACAAAGAGCTAAATTCCCTGGGTACAGATGTAGATAGAATAAATAAAACACAGCACAGAACTGCTTCACAGTCATTTGCTACATCTCTCTGAACTCAGTAAAAGTGATCTTATGACACGAGGAAAACTTTGGGACATTGTTTATTCACAAAAATAACAACGAAATAGCAGCAGTTGACATTTCTTTACTTGTACCATTTCAAATTTGCTTCAATAATGCAAAAATATATTCTACTAACACGGAACAAGCTTGGATATACATTTATTAAACTGAAAAGGCCTCCTTTACTAACAAAACATCTGATTTAGAGGAGGAGCAGTAATATTTTTGCTGCTGTAGTGCACAGGATACCCAGGCACATTTGAGCACAGGTGATACGTGCTGTGTAAAACAAACTTATCATGGCTCCTGTGTCACTGAGAACACCAGAAATGATCTACTGATAAGCTAGCTACATTAACTCCGCAAGTTAAATTCCTCTCTTGATGTTCCCAGAGCGTATCACTCCTTTGATCAAATTATTATGAAAATCATGAATTTATAAAGTACTAGCTTCTACGTAGACCACGATTTACGCATCACTGTAGCAGCATTTTTCAATCTTTGTGCTAAAGGTTTTACTGAGTACAGCAACTTACTCTTCAAAGAAATCTGCTTGCTTCCTGTAAATACCTTTATCCCCTTACCACTCCCTAAATATATTTGACATTTAACTATCAAAGAACACTAAAAGTACATTTGCATAATTCTACTGTAAAGAAAAATAGACCCGCTAAAGCAGATCTGAGTTATTATATCAATGTATTAACCTTCTCAGTAGTTCAAAACTAAAATACTACTATAGTCATTAGATTAAAACATCCTTTAGGAATTGTTATCATTTGTTACCTAGCACACTAATATCCGCATTATAAGAGCTACTTAACTGTCAGCGAAGGACATCAAGGACCAAGTGACAGTAAGATGATTTTTTCCATTGCTGATAAGTCTTTCTGACCAAGAAAGACAGGTAACCTCTATATGAGAGGAAAAATCTCCTTTGCACAGTTAGTATAGAACATATTTTGTACTCCAATCTTTTAAGTCTTTTATCGAATTTGGCACTTATCTTACAGTAAAAAATAGAAAATAAAAAATGCAATGAATTCAAATGAAGTGTAAACTGCAGCTCTCCAGAAGAAAACAAATAAACAGCTAAAATCCCATTTTTACTTCAGTGTCCTCCTGTACTAATCTCAAAAATTGTAAAACTGCCACAAAAATTTTTTCTTAAGCCTTCCTGGATAATAAGAGTTCTTGGTTTCTTACAACATCTTGAAAACTGGAATTCATAGATAGCTCCTTGATGGTTTTATATACTCAAGAGTACAGGACTGAAGCCTTAGGAGAACTGCTCTCAGTGGGCAAAGGAGCTATTTGCATGCATTATCAGACAACTTTCTTAAGCTGTTTTATGTACCGAAATGACTACTGAGAAAAATCCATACTAATGTGCTCAGATCCCATGATGCAGCTTACCTATACATGAAGCATTCTTGAATTTTAAACAAAAATACATACTACATACAGAGACAGTGCCAAGGAGTTTAAAATTAAACACAAGCGAATTTATCTGACATGAGGCAAAAGAAATCTCTTTTATACAACGCTTTCAGTATTACCTGAATTACACTTTTCACCATATAAAAAATAAACTCCACATACAGCTGGGAAACTTTTCTGTTTAGGCATTAGCAAACAAAAAACAAAGTTTAGGTTGTAATAACACTAAGAATATCTATGAATTTCACCTATCCACACTCTATCCACTGGTGAGAAAACTAGATCTCTCTGAACTAAGCATCTACAGATTTACATTATTTTAGCTACTTACAGCTCTCCGCATTTGTGTCACTACATCCAAGTCTTGCTTTTAAAATTATGACAACACCAGAAAGAGTAATTCATTGATATAAAACCTGAAGCATCCTCAGGTGTCAAACTGGATCCATAACATGCCCCAATTTGCACTACTTCACAGTGCAGAACTTACGTACTTAGAAATAATTTCTTTTTCTGTCAGAATTTTCACACTGAAACGCAACACAATTCGTCCTTTATTTTTTTTCCTTTAAGTGAATGGCTTGCAAAATTAAAATGCATGTTTCACTACAAACTTACAAAAAGAAACTGATACAGAGATGCTTCAGTCTTAAGAATAAAGAATATACATACCACTATGGCATTACTGCTTTCAGTGGTTATAAGTGTTAATTAAATACATTAACTGAAAATAGTAACAGAGACTTGTAAGCAGCACGTAAGAATTTGTGTCATACAAGGCAGCCTTTACTTTTATCCCTTGCTTGAACCTACAGAGTGTCACAGAAATTCCTAAATGTAATTACTATTACAGACTGAAGGCAAAACACAGAAGCTAACCATTAACAAACAGATTTGCAGAACTGAAAATATTTATTGCCTTACACATAACTAAGCTGGAAAACACCAGCAAACAGTCGCAAGCAACACAGAGCATGATACAGGCCGCAGAATTTACTTTAGCAGAGGAGTAAACCACTCAAATGGTAAACTCATTTCAGAAACCAGGCTGTGCGCAGGTTGCTGCTGTTAGCCAGCTGGTTAACTAAAGTTAGCTCAGTTACACCTATCTGAAATTGACATAAAAAGAAATTACCAAAAACAACAGGTAACTAATGGGTAGGCAGAACCCAAAGGCCAAGTTAAATGAAATTACATCTAAAACAGTACAGCTAGCACAAACTACGCTGTTCTAAGAACCCTCACTCAGTTTTCTCAACTCATGAAAGTATAAAAACAAACCATCTGACACAACAGCTGAGCATGCAAATGCATAATGATGAAGGCATGGACTTCCAGTGGAAGACAGACACATTTAATGGGTCAAACTCACAATCGTGGTAGAGCAAGTAGGAATTTTGCTACCATGTTCCAGTGGTGTTTTAAAAAATGATCTGCCCACTGTGGTGATGGGTGTTCTACAGAACATTAGTCACCTATAGGTGTTTTTTTTGTTGTTTGTTTTTTTTACAAAGAAGGGAACCATTAAATACCTAATACAAAGAGGCAAAACTATCCTCACAGAACTACACAGTATTACAAGGCAAAACAGAAAATACAGTATTTGAAAGAAAACAGTTTGGGGTGGGGAAGAAATGTATTTGGTCTATTTCTTTTTTCCCTCCTTTCTCAAAACTTTTTGTAAAGGGACTATTAATTCACACACCATATAACTTTATACGCTGCATATATGTATTAGCTAGTAATGCTGCCATCCTTACCTATGAATTTCCAAAGGCGTTTTTCTTCCCTAACTGTGTACAATTATCTACATATTCTGTAACTGCTGTACATAACAGAACTATGCAAATTCAGGATAACAAAACTCAGAAAATAGAACTAGGATGAACTGAAACATGACATACTACGAGAATTCTAATTTCTCCCAGAGAAGGAGTAACTTATCTTTTCAAAGATATTATAAATAATACAAATATATTTTAACTTGTATCCCCATTTCAAATCAAAAGAAGCTGCCTGAATTATGACCTGATAGCCATCTAAAAATGTTTCTTTAATAAGTATGTAACAGCAGAAACTTCCCTCTAAAATACTTAACTTTATTAGTGGAAACGGTAACAAAGGTAACAAGTATACAAACAACCTCTTTGCTCTAAGCTACTTACACATCATAAATAAGACAGCTGTTGCTGCAAGACGCAATCCTTCACAACCTTTCTTTAAGCGTACAGATTTGTCTTTTTTTTTTTCTATCAGAATAAGCTGTTAACCAACCAACAGCATGTGGCTTAAACANACACCTGACCAGTATTAGAGAAAATGATGGAGAGGTAACAGTTAAGGCCATCCAAATGTAATTAAATATCTTAAGGGCTGCCTTTGATGCAGGTGTTCAGAAAATACTTTGTATTCAGCTACTGTATTTGTACAGTGGTGGTCCCCAAAATGCATCATTGCTTTCACTGTATCTTTTCTAAAAAAAAAAAAAAAAAAAAAAAATGGGGCTTGAATT
>VXAB01011348.1:23182-108305 GCA_013399175.1 Odontophorus gujanensis
TGTAGTACTTAAACAAGTGAACTAAACATCCATTCTGAAAAATCACTTGCATTCCTGTCTATAGTACGGTGGTGGCAAAACAGCAACAGAGATTACATAAGATTGAGCTGAAAATGAGCAATAGCACATACGCATTTCTAGAAAATACCACATTTTAAGAAGGCACTAAAGCTTATGCTTGTGCTCTCATTTTTTTAAACAAGTAAGAAAAAATTTTCATAATGGCACCTGTACCATTTGCAGCTGAACAGACGCACTGCAGTACATGTCAAAAACAAAGCTGTTAGGTTCTCTTAATATACAGATGTGCTCAATTCTGGAACAGAAGAAAACAACAAAACAAAACAACCTGAAAATAACTCAATAAGCTAACCTATTATCATCATACATGGCAATGTTCCTTTTAGGAACAGGAAAGTAGCATGCATTGTTCAAATACTTTAAGCAAATACTGAGTTAAGGGATATTAGTAAATTATTTTAAATAATAAAACCCACAAATCTCAAGCAGTGAGCAAATGAAGAACATACTAGTCACTGGGTATATATCATAAGAACCATTAAAACTTTTCCTCCAGTTGTCATTTACACCAAAACAAAGTGTACATTTATGCACCATTTCCAAGCACATAAAAAAAGTACACATTGAAGTTTCTGTGGACTTTTTACCCCACAATTTAAAGTAACACAAAATTCATCAACAAGCAGTATTTTAAAACAACTTCAATAACTTCAATGTTTATCCTCAGGTTTTGTTTTTGTTTTTAGTTTAGTTTTTGTTTTTTTTTCAGGGGTAGTACAGGTTTACTTCTTTCAGTTCCTATTCAACAGCCTATGGCAAAACTTAACATAAATCATGTTACCAATAAGTACAACCATCATGGAAATGCATGGAGTTTCAGAGATGAATAGTTCTGTTGGCATATGCCTTTTCATGGTATAACTACTGGTCCGTGCTTTCCTGCTTTACAGCAAGACAACAACAAAGATATCACAAGAACTGGAAGAGCTACTATTACTATCAACATGGTCAGGTTGATTGCTTTGACATTTTCTTCCTCATTCTGGGAAATAAGAAGCTTTGGATTTCATTCCTTAGTTGAATCAGAGGCTGACTCTTTGCTTTAAACCTCTTCCACTTTAATTGAGAGGTTATCTTCGTTTGGTTGACAGTTTCCATTCTGCTGAAGTTTGACTTCATCTGTCCTTTGTGTACTTCTGTTGTCTGCATCCTTGTCAGCTTCTGAATTCTGATCCTCTTTAGTGTGATCTTTGTCCTATCAAAGATAAAATAATTCTCTCAGTATTAAGGGATATGACTTCCAATTCACTGTTGATATTTTGATTTCCTCAATTTTCCATGTCTACTAAGTAGACAGTTTTTAAAAAATTTAGAGTAGATACATCAGCAGCTCGAGGTGGCTGAAGTCAGGCATCATAACCAAGTGTTACTGAAGAAATCATTATTGTAAAGTAATCTGTCTTTACCTCTTATATCCAGACAAACAGAACAAACAAAATAGTGGAACTTATGTTACTAATTCACCAAATACATTCTAAACAAAGCAAGATTACAATTTTCATTTCATATATTTTGTGACTTCACTAATGCATTTTACCAGAGTTCTTCAGCAAGCAGACAGTGGACACATACAACATACATCAGATGTTAGATTATTCTTTTCTTAATCACACCACCTCCTATTTTACAAGTGAAAATCCCATACTATTCTTCCCCAAATCTTAATTTTACTTCCTGAAGTGTTCAACACACAGCCCACGAGCAAAGCAACCACGGAGGTGCTGCACTGCAGAGTGAAAATGTTATGAAAACAACATGTTCCTGTAGACTGTACATACAAGTTCCCAGTGGTCAAGTAAAGTTCAAACACAAAAACTGGCCCACTAACATCCCACAGAAAACGACTTTCCTGCCTCCTACCAGTAGAAGTTAAACTCAGTTGTTTCAAGTGGCAATAATTTGCTAAGGAGAAAGGAGAAAACGAAAAGAAAGAAAAGAGGATATTCCACTACTATATTACAATAATAATAATATAATTATTTCCATTATCACTCCACCTGCAGCACCCCACTATTTGTAATCTATTTGTAATCACCTGATTGCAGAGCTTACCTTCAAAGTAGTGGTGTTTTTGTCAGATTTCTCCCTTCCCTCTTTACTACTTTTTTTCTTGGAGGTGGAGCGTTCTCTTTCTCTTCCATCATTGTTTGTGTCCCTTTCTCTTTTTTTTTCTTTCTTGTTTCTGTTCAAGAAAATTTTGAGTCAAATCAAATGTGATCCAAAAGCAGCAAATGAACTACCACTGCTTACATGAAGTATATTGTACAGTAAATTGCACAGCACAGTAACTATGAATGTTGGTATCATGGTTTGTTTTCTCTGTGCAAGGTTCAACCATCTTCAAATCATTTAGTTGCAAAAAAAAAAAAACACAAAAAAGGAAAACATAACAAGACTTAGAGATGATTTTTTGACTGAAGCAAGCTAAGGAACACATGTTCAGATTGCACAGTATTAGCAAAGAGAAAAGTGAATTAAACTGTACATGAGGAAGGGCTCTTCATATTTAGAGAAAATTTAAAATCCCTGAAGTTTTGTTTGTTTTTTGAATTAAAACTGGATCACACTGATCCAACAGAAATTGTCTGCATCCACTTTTTATTAAAAATCTCTTTGCATTTAAAAAAAAGGAAGAAACAGACTCAGTTCCTTTCAGAATGATGACTTCCACGTCATATTTCAATTTGACAAAATATTAGACCTCCTTTACTGCTCACTAATGTTTATGTTAATACCAAACTGACCTTCTTGGAGAAGGAGTTCGTGAAGACTTTCTTTTTGTTGTTTTGGATGTTTTAGGAGACTTAGAAAGACTTCTACTCTTCCTCTTGCGCCTTTCTCTGCATGACAAAAAAATCCAAATCAACCAAAAAACAACAAATAATAAATTCAGGAATTGTATAAAATCTCTTAAGATCAACTGACATAACAGTTAAGTAAATATTCCTGAGTTTAATATTACATACAACCATTTCTAAACTATACAAAGCAGAAGAACTTTTTCAAGCTTCAGAGTGGTGGGAAAAGGGAGAATCGAAGCAGCAAGTAGGAAAAAAAAGGAAAAAAGATTGTATCTTTTCAGATTTTAGTTTTATGCTTACTCGCCTGTGCTTAAACCTGACACCTGATACGTCTACTAACACTGTATTAAATAAGAATTTCTTCGATCAAGATCCCAATTGAATGAAGAGCCACATCAAGACTAAAGGCATAACTTCAGCAATATGAACTTCAAAACTTAGTATTAAATACACAAGATCACCAGAATTTCAGTTCAGCATGACTATGACCAGAAGCAGACAGAGCATAATGTAGCTCAAGCTGCTGTCAAATTTAAAACAGACCAGTTTATATTATTTGCCTAACAGCCTATGCTTGACAAAAGTATTTATCACCCTCTAATGTACCAAGTCAATCCTAACAGCTCCAAACAGCTTTTTTACACAGACAGAATTTGCTTAGTCTCTATTCTGGAATCTGGTTTTGAATACGACAGAACATTTATTAACTGGTTAACATATACTGAGGCACAGGTTAAAATACATCGAAAACTGAGAAAGCGAAGCTTCATTCAACAGAAATGGAAAACCTTTAGCTGTCAAAGTAAAATAAATCTTTCTTCATGGAAAAGGGAAATGAAACGGGAAGAACTACTGATGAAGAGCAGGAAAGATAAAAACTAGCTGAGAGTACATTTCAACAATTCCACAAAAAATCAGTATGTATACCAGCTTTAGCAATTAACATCTAATTTCTCCCATGTTCATAAAGGCCAAGAAATCAACAGTTATTAGATGCATCACAAAAGGATATATTAAGAAATGTTATTTTTATACTAACTGGATTCATACTCTTAACAATTTAATCTAGCCTGACCTTCTGAAGAACAAAAGCTTAACAGGACAAAACTTCAGAGCTAATTTTGTTCAGTAGGCTCTTAAGATTGATTTGATGTTTGGTAAACAGAAATAAAAGGTAGTTTCAGGGTTACCCTGGAGATAACACCAGTGTATGGGTTAACACACATCTCATTTTGAACATCCCCACATTCATCAGTATATTTTTTCAAAAAAGGATAGTGGAAATTCATTTTTGTCCATGGATAAAACGGATATTTACATTGCTTCCCTGCGTGTCTGCTAACAACCAGGCAACTTCACTGTGTTCAAACAGCATCAAATGTGTATTTTCAGACTGATTTTCGAATGCCAACCATGCAAAGTCAATCACCAAAGTAAATAAACTCCCTGAAATACAAACTAACTGGGGCTTAGCAGCCCAACTTATTGTCAGATACTTCCTGAGACAGTAACAGTTACTGAAGCTGGAATAGCTCCATGAAGTTCACCCAACCCTATTCCAGACTTCACTCAAAACAAGGTTAACTACAGTAGTTACTCAGGGACACATTCATTTGGGCTTTGAGTATCTCTAAGGATGGAGTCTCCTCAATCTTTCTGGGTAACAGCTTCTAGGCTTCCCTGAAAACAAAACAAAACAGAGAACAACAAAACAAAAAACCACCACCACAACCTAGAAAAAAAAATACTTTACTGTACTTCAATATCCCAGAATCACAGAATGTCAGGGATTGGAAGAGACCCTGGAAGATCACCTAGTCCAATCCACCTGCTGAAGCAGGAGCACCTAGATTAGGTCACACAGGAATGTGTCCAGACAGGTTTTGAATGTCAGCAGAGAAGCAGAACCCATGAGCTCTCTGGGCAGCCTGTTCCTGTTTTCTGTTACCCTCACTGTGAAGAAGAGTTTTCTCATATTCACATGGAACCTCATTATGTTCCAGTTTGCACCCACTGCCCCTTGTCCTATCACTGGTTGTCACTGAGAAGAGCCTGGCTCCATCCTTCTGACACTCACCACTTACCATTTGCATATTTCTAAACTTATATGAGGTCACCTCTCATTCCACTCTAAGCTAAGAGACCCAGCTACCTCAGCCTTTCCTTGTAAGGGAGATGGCTCCACGTAATCACCTTTGTGGCTCTGCACTAGACTCTCAGAAGCAGTTCCCTGTCCTTCTTGAACTGAGGGACCCAGAACTGGATACCATATTCCAGATGCTGTCTCACCAAGGCAGAGTAGAGGGGGAGAAGAACCTTTCTGGACCCACCAACCATGTCCCAGGATGCCACTGGCCTTCCTGACCACAGGGGAAGGTGCTTCCTCATGGTCATCCTGCAGTCCACCAGGACCCCCAGGTCCCTTTCCCCTCCACTGCTCACCAATAGGTCAGTCCCCAACCCATACTGGTACTTGGCGGTTGCTCTTGTCCAGATGCAAGACTCCACACTTGCTCTTGTTATATTTCACTAAATTTCTCCCCACCCAACTCTCCAGTCTGTCCAGGACTTGCTGGACGGTAGCACAGCTTTCTGGTATGTCATGTCAGCCCACTCCTTCCAGTTTTGCATAATCAGCAAACTTGCTGACAGTGCAGTCTATTCCCTCATCCAAGTCACTGATAGGGTCCCACTAGTGAACCCTGGACTCCACGAGATACAGGCCTCCAACAAGACTCTGTCCCCTCAACCACAACTCTCTGGCTTCTTCCCTTCAGCCAGCTCAGAGTCTACCTCACTATCCAATTCTCCAGACCATAATATATGCCTACTTCTTTCAGCTCCTTCACCGGCCACAGAGAAGAATCTGGCTCCGCTCTTCTCGCACTCTTATTTACACTTTCCCACTAGACTTTTGTATGCATTGTTAGGACATTCCTCAGCCTTCTCCTCTCCAGAATCGAGACCCAGCTCTCCCAGACTCTCCTTCTAAGACTGGTGCTCCTAGTCACTTCATCAGCTTTGTGGCTCTTCATGGATGCGTTCCCGTTAGGTCTGTTTTTTTCTTGTACTTGGAGCCCCAGAGCTGGACAGTGGATACCACATCTGGCTCCAGCAGCGTTGAGGAAAGGCAAAGAATCACCTTGCTCATCTGTTCACAAGACTCTTCTCTAGAAAGAGCAGCTCAGCATGCTGCTGTCCTTCTTGACTGCAAGCATGTATTGCTGGCTCACACTCCCCGTGGGGTCAATCAAAGCCTCCAGGTTCTTCTTCAGCCAAGCTGGCATTCCAGCCAATCAGCTCCCATGCTGAGTTTCTTCTGCACAGATACAGGACTTAGCAAGCCCTTTGTTCAGCTCCAAGGGATGCCTATCAGCCCATTTCTCAAATCTGCTGACATTTCTCTAAATAGGAGCACAGCCCTTTGACATACTACCACTTCTTACCAGTTCAGTACTGTCTGCAGACTTGCTGAGGGAGTGTTCAGTCACACTGGCTAAGCCACTGATGATGCTCAACAGAACTAGCTCCAGTATCGCCACCTGGAGTTTAACACCACTGATCATTTGGATTGTTTTTATTTCAGCTCGACTATCTGTTTTGAAAAGAATGTTTCTGTTTCTAAGTCATCCTATTGGAGCCAGGAGTCAGGACTCTGTGATCTTTGCGGGTTCTTTCCAACTCAGAATATTNTAGGGTCCCACTAGTGAACCCTGGACTCCACGAGATACAGGCCTCCAACAAGACTCTGTCCCCTCAACCACAACTCTCTGGCTTCTTCCCTTCAGCCAGCTCAGAGTCTACCTCACTATCCAATTCTCCAGACCATAATATATGCCTACTTCTTTCAGCTCCTTCACCGGCCACAGAGAAGAATCTGGCTCCGCTCTTCTCGCACTCTTATTTACACTTTCCCACTAGACTTTTGTATGCATTGTTAGGACATTCCTCAGCCTTCTCCTCTCCAGAATCGAGACCCAGCTCTCCCAGACTCTCCTTCTAAGACTGGTGCTCCTAGTCACTTCATCAGCTTTGTGGCTCTTCATGGATGCGTTCCCGTTAGGTCTGTTTTTTTCTTGTACTTGGAGCCCCAGAGCTGGACAGTGGATACCACATCTGGCTCCAGCAGCGCTGGGGAAAGGCAAAGAATCACCTTGCTCATCTGTTCACAAGACTCTTCTCTAGAAAGAGCAGCTCAGCATGCTGCTGTCCTTCTTGACTGCAAGCATGTATTGCTGGCTCACACTCCCCTTGGGGTCAATCAAAGCCTCCAGGTTCTTCTTCAGCCAAGCTGGCATTCCAGCCAATCAGCTCCCATGCTGAGTTTCTTCTGCACAGATACAGGACTTAGCAAGCCCTTTGTTCAGCTCCAAGGGATGCCTATCAGCCCATTTCTCAAATCTGCTGACATTTCTCTAAATAGGAGCACAGCCCTTTGACATACTACCACTTCTTACCAGTTCAGTACTGTCTGCAGACTTGCTGAGGGAGTGTTCAGTCACACTGGCTAAGCCACTGATGATGCTCAACAGAACTAGCTCCAGTATCGCCACCTGGAGTTTAACACCACTGATCATTTGGATTGTTTTTATTTCAGCTCGACTATCTGTTTTGAAAAGAATGTTTCTGTTTCTAAGTCATCCTATTGGAGCCAGGAGTCAGGACTCTGTGATCTTTGCGGGTTCTTTCCAACTCAGAATATTCAATAATATAATATACAAGTAACCAAGGAATTACGTAACAGTGACTCACACTTTCAGGAGGACAATGTGTGATGCCTCTCCATCAATGGCACAACCACCATCTACTTATTGCCCTCAAATACTATGCTGTATAGTTAAGTGAAAGGTAAGCATCAGCAGCCCAACAGTAGACTACACTCTTCTAGGTACGATACAGATTTCTTTGCAATTCATTTTACTTCATAGGGAAATATACAAAACAAAACAACAAAAATTGAATTATCAAGATAGTGATAGTGACACATAAAGAAGAGATGAATTTCGTTGTGCTGGTTAAGTTCAGAAAAGCATTAAAAAAAATTCAAAACAACAAACCTGCTGGAGCTACGCGATCTTCTTGAAGAGCTATAGCTTCTTGGGGGAGTTCTGGATCTCTTATCTTTCTTCTTTCTATCATCTCTTTCTCTTTCTCGCTCCCTCTCCTTATCCCCATCTTTTTCCTTTTCTTTTTCTCTGTCTTTCTCCCCTCCCTTGTCCTTATCTCCCTCCCTATCCTTCATTTTATCTCTATCCTCCCCATCTTTGTCATCATCTTTTTCCTTGTTCTGATCTAAATCTTCCCTGTCTTTTTCCTTCTCATCCTTCTCCTTTTCCCTTTCCTTGTCCCTGTCTCTATCCCTATCTTTGATTCTCTCTCGATCTTTGTTTCGGTCTTTGTCTTTCTCCCTGTCCTTATCCCTGTTTCTCTCTTTATCTCTCTCTCTTTCCCTTTCTTTGTCTCTATCCCGGTCTCTTTCCTTCTCCTTGTCTCGGTCTCTCTCCTTTTCTTTGGTCTTTTCTTTTTCCTTGACCTTTTCTTTGTCTCTTTTCTTGTCCCTGTGAAAAGCCAAACACAAATCCATTAACTCACCTTAGAATTTCCTAATAAAAGCTACAACTAAGTCTTCAGCATACAGTAAATGCTCATGAGAAAGTAGTCTGTTGAAAAAGTCACTATTATGCAAAACTATTTTTCCACTCAGTTTTACTATGAGAGGGAGACTACATAGCTAGGAAAAGTCAGGAAATTAAAAATCAAATTCATCTGTGCTGATGGTACTACATATGTTTCTTTACCTCATGGTTCTTATTATACATAAACAGATAGTCCACATTTTCTCAGAACTGAGACAAATACTACCACTCTAAATCCATTTTTTACTAAAATAGGTTCCACAAAGCATAGACAGTAGATTAACCAGCCCCGAACGAATACTAACGGAAATCTTAATTCTGCAGTGTTCTCTCACATTAACATTCTGGAAATGGTTGCAAGTCCAACACCAGTAAATACAGAAAAATCAAAACCAGGGGTTAATTTTCACTGATTAAATTTCCTCAAAAGACAAATGTAAGGTCAAACCTCAAGACAATTCAATCATCAGTAATGTAATCAGGAATTTGAAAATTATTTAAGAAAATTTATAAGACAGTAAAAATATAAGCAAGAGTAACAGATCAAGGCAACCTCTACAGAACAAGCAGAAGTACACCTGCTCATAAAAAGAAAAACTGTGAGGAAAACTTGCAATTGTGAGCGTTCTAGTAACCAAGTCAAATAAAAATCTCATCAAATTATAGCTTTGGTTGGAAGATTACATTTTGACCTAGGATTATTTGGAAGCGCGAAACTCCAGATTATCTCACTTAGTGAACATACATGAGAGCTGCCTCAAGGACATATGAAAATCAATAGTTGTTCAGGCAAGAGGGACAAAGCACAATATAAAAAGTTATCAACATGCTTTTTCATTTCCACAGGAACCAGACTGTATTTGCTGCTTCTTTTGGTACTGGTATCCAGCCCAGGATTTTGAAAGATTCTCAGACTCTTTCAGATTGGAAAGACCCTAAGCACAGCCCCCACTCTTCTTCATTCAATCGAGTCTTTGATTATATATTTCCTAAACTCCTAATGCACAGCAGGTTGTTTTATGTTCTGTTACTTACCAGGTGCTGGCAAACACTTCTTTACATGTCCCACAGAAAACGATCTAAGACCATAAAGATGAGACAGCATGCTATCCCCACAATACCAAGTGATCTCACAATGCCACCAGAAGCACCTTCCAGTTAGTTATTACACAGACTTCACTGGATTTGCCCGTTACAGCGAGTAGATGTCTGACAGAGTTTTTTAAGATAAGTGGAAGAGAGATCACAAGTCAGCTATCAACAAAGCCTGATACTATGAACTACATAAAGTTCTCCTAACATTTCCCACTAAGGTCCAAAGATTTGCAGTTTATTTTCCCACAAAACTTCTCCTCTTAGGAAAAAAAAAAAAGCTATGAAGCTCCCTTTAAATGAGTTGGAGAATTACAGAGGTGAAAGAAAAAAATTACCAAGTTTTCTACTCTGAAACTACTTCTACATGCACTTTATAAATCAATTACTGTGTTTGAATTAAGGAAATCAGTGAATTTGCCAGGGATCGAAAAAAGGGAAATAAAACCCCTTTTCTTTTTTTAAAGAAAAAAAAGAACTACAGGGCAGTCAATCTCACCTCTATGGCCAGCAAGATCTGGAAACTATGCTAAGGCACGTGGCACGCAGAGATTATAGATAGCCAGCATGGCTTCTCTAAGGGTACACCACGCGAAACAAATTTGGTGGCCTTCTTCAATGGGGTTACAGAACTGTTGGAAAAGGGAAGATATGTAATCTAAGTGGACTTGTGCAAAACACTTTATACTTTCCTGCATGACATTCCTGTATTTAAAATGGATTTGACAGACCACTCAGTAGGTAAGGAATTGGCTGAACAGTCGCAATCAGAAGGCTGCAGTCAACGGCTTGGCGTCCAAGTGAAGATCAGTGATGTGCGGTGTTCTCAGGAGTCAGTGAGACTGATACTGTTTCAACACCTTTGTCAGAGACATGGGCAGTGGGATTGAATGCAACCTCAGCAAGTCTGCACCAAGCTGTGTGGTGTGGCTGACATGCAGGAAATGACATCCAAAGGGACCCTGAAAGGCTCAGAGAGGTACTGAGGGGCAGTGGTGGATGAAAATCTTAACATGGGCTGGCAATGTACTCTTGAAGCCCAAAAAGCCAATCATATTCTGATCTACTTCAGATATACTCCAGCAGTTGATTTTCCCCTTCTACTTCACTCTTGAGACCCCATCTGGAATACCTCCCACTGGAGGCACCACCGTACAAAAACATGGAGCTCTTAAGAGTGGCTCCAGAAGAAAGTGTGCAAAACTCATCGGAGGGATGTATCTTTCCTACGAAGGTAGGCTGAGACAGCTAGAAGCTGGAGAAGACAAGGCTCTGGAGAAACCTTACAGCAGCCTTCCAGTACTTAAAGAAGGTCCACAAGAAAGACGGAGAGAGATTCATTATCAAGAAACGTTGTGGCTGGACAAGGCCTAATGCTCTTAAACTGTAAGAGGGTAAATTTAGACCAGCTTTTAGGAAGAAATTCCTTACTCAGAGGGTGCTGTGGCAGGGGAATAGGTTCTCCAGAAAAGCTGTGGATGATCCATCTCTGAGAGTGCTCAAGACCAGAGAGAGGTCTGGCAAACAGACCTGTTAGAAGGCGCCACTTCCCATGCCCGAAAAGTTGGAACTAGATTATTTTTAAAGGTCCTTTCCAACCCAAGCCATTTTATAATCTTACACATGTATAAACACGGAATAGACTTCTATACTGCAGTTTGGGTAACTCAACATAAAGATCTACGTCCTACTCTTTTGTCTCACAGACAAAGCCTAGGGACAGGATAAAGCATTTACACTCCACTCTTTACCATCACCTACAACATTTATTAGATTTTTTCAAAAACTTTGTACTGCAAGCTAAGAACACCATCATTTTTTAGGAACGGAAACTCACCGAGAACGAGATCGACTTCTTGATTTCCGCCTTTCCCTAGATCTAGATCGTTTTTTCAAGGGACTTCTGGATCTGCGTCTGTCCTTGTGTCTTGAGAGTGATCTGTTGCCAGACCGGCTTCTACACGAACATCAAAATGAATACTTTAATATTGAAACTTCATAAAAATTAGGTCAATTGAAACATGAAAATATAAGAATCTAGCCTCACTAGAAAAAAATACACAGAGTGGCATTTCAATAATTCATTGCCTAAATTTTTACAAATAAGCTTACTTAAAGTTTGAACTGGTGCACGTGCTCTCCTGAGATTCATCACTTAAATAGTAAGTTTTATTAGAATCCTCATGAATATTCTGGAAAATATCAATCCATATCATAGTGGGGTAGCTTTTCTTTGAAAATTATAGTACATAAAATCTAAGATCAGCTTGTAAAAATAGTTACATTTTGTTTTTCTTCAGGTCCAGTCATTTACTGCATTATTGCTTGGTCACTTGGCTAGTTCTCCAGATTAAAAAACAAAACCTATGATCTGTTATTCAGAACTTAGAATTCTAAGTTATCTTCTCAGATGGAAGGATCTGTGAGCCTGGATTTAAAAATTCACTAGATATGGAGTGCACATTTACTTCATGATAAATAAAGTATGAAAATAACGTGCAGATACACCAACAGTATTCCAAGTAAAGTCTTCTGACACAAATATTTAGATCACTCCAGAAGAAATGCCTTCTATTTATTTCCATGTAAATTACAACCAACAAATAAGGCAAAGTATCACTATTCAGCTACGTAATACTCTTTTCAACACAGTCACCACCATTAGCTATGCATTTTTACCGGTGATGAACAAAAGCCTCCATCCCGTGTTCTTCAAAATCTGAACGGCTGTCTGAACTGCCCTTCACATTGCCGTAAGCCCTGCTGAAATATACTACCCGACACCTCACTGTGCATGCTCCATAAACATTCCACAAGCACCAGCGAATATCAGTGAGTGCTTTTTTTTCCTGCACGGAGAAATTCAGCAACACACCTCTGCTTCAAATGCATTTCCTTATCAGGCACCATTTTGTTAAGACTGTCCCTCTGCTGCCATCTGTCACATGGCAACAAAATGTAATGGAATATTGGTGGGAAGTTTCAAGCTCTACTGACATACTAGCAACATTCACCTCTGATGTTGTGGGCCAACATAATAAAATAGGAGTCATTACTTTTGGAGCACCCCTCATGCATAGTGTACTCTGGGATAATGAAAACAAGATGTCTAAAAATTACTATGCTCTGGTTTCCCTAGTATTCACCATTTTTGGAAGATCATATTCCAAGGAAAATTAAAATAAGAAGACGAATTGAATATTAGTTTATAAACAACACATTATTTGAATACTTTGCCTGAAAGGTTCATGTACAACAAAGTTCAACTTACCAAAGACAGAAAAGCCATGTATATTACTCAATAAATCCTGAAGAACAGGAAGATAGAAAAAATAACAGTTCTACCTGTCTTCTGCAGCTCAAGACACACAGAGTAAGGATATACCAAGAGGACAGTAAAGACAACTGTTTTTTAGCTTCAGCTCTGCTCCACACATCAGTGTAGAAACTAACTTCAGGGCAAATTCATTACAACTTAGCTAAAATAAGCCCCTGTATAAAATTTGTGTTGTAAAGATGAAAGGGATATATGGAGATTATTAAATGCTGAAACAAGAAAACGGTAAGGATATTTTAATCTTAGGGATGCATATGCTTCAGTGGATCAGTCTGGCTCTTTTCGCAGCTTGTAATTACAACTGTTTTAACATTCACAAATTATAATTTTTAAAAGTGATAACAACAGATATCTGAAAGAACAGATTTATGAAAGTGAGGAATGCAGATTTATTTTCTAGAGCTCAATCTAGATTGTGTTGGTACAAAACAGCGCTGACATTGCTGGAATGTTACACTAACACTGCTTTCCAGTTATTTCCCATGTTACAGAAACGGCAGAGAACCATGCAGTAAGGAAGTGACCAAATTACTATTCTTGCATTATAGAAGTGCTACAGTCTGATGTCAATAGATAATGTTCTGTGTTGCCACTCTACTACAAAACCTGCTCTTAAATCACATTTCAGTGGGAGTACAATTGATGTGGTGTGCACTTCTATTCAGCTCTTCTTTATATAAAGGAATCATTTATGTCCCGTTAGAACACAGTGTGAGAAAACATGCAACAAAGTAATTTCTGCAATAGGGACAATACTTACCTTTTAAAGTGTAAACCATCTAATACATTTTGAGTGTCCTTTTTTGACACTTAATGTACCCAAATACCTTTAGATTGATTATATAAGTGCTCAGAAGTCACTGAAAAAATACCAACTATTTTCAGGATGCATTTGTAAGTATCACATATCAACACTGCCTCATCCATGGGAAACAAATTTATGGATTAATTTTAACAAAGATATAGTTGTTCCATTTCCTCCCATACTCCAAAGCCTGTTTCAGAAGTAAACAAATTTAGCAAAGTAAACTGAAGAATGCAAAATTGTCCCTAGAGCCTTTTTCTCTTGGTTTCTAAGAATTTTAACTGCATTTTCATTACAGTAAATAGAAATACTGGTTTGATTAACTCTGCGTTTAGAAGTTTAGGACAGCAGGGGAACTTCGTAATAGCAAAACCAGTCAAATCATCAGTTTAGATTGTTAACAGTAAAAATGTTCCAGTCATAAAACACAGGTAATTACTACTTTTTAAAATATGGAAGTCATAGAATGAAATGTGTTACACAGCGTAAAAGGTAGCTTCCAGTGTGTTTTCACTTAAAGTAATCCTCACTTAGTATCTACAGCAAAAGTATGTTCAGAGATACAGATTCCAATTACTCTGATATGATCAGTATAAGCTATTCATGTTTTCCACAGCAATACTTACTTAAAAAAGAAATCAGTAATCGTAAGTACTCAAGAAAACCAGTATCATATCTTAGCCCAAAGGAGAAACAGGCCTACCTGTGTTTCGAATGTGATCTTTTCCTTCTAGATCGGGATTTTGAGCTAGACCTGGATTCTGAACGAGAATGGGAACGAGATCGACCGCCTTTTCTTTCACTGCTCTTTCCAGACTCTGAGAGGAAAAAACCACTTTGCAGTGTAAGCTCAGAACATTTAAAGATCCCAGTTAACAATCTGGCACAAGTAGAATGTACCACATATAGTACAAGGGGCCTACTCTTTGCACATCTTCCTTCTTTGCAAATATCCTTCAGAAACATCCAAGAAAGTCATTGCATATACTCGTTGAGTGCAGCCATCCTGCAGCAGTACACATAAACCAGATAATTATAAACAGCTAGCTCTATTAGGAAAGGGATTTACGTTGCTGCCACAATGCACAAGATTACAACATGTTTGCCTCTTGGTATGTTATTAATGTAACTATTCAGAAAAAAAAGATAACCTGAGAAGAATACAGTAAATTAGAATACAGGGCATAAGTTTGAAAACAAGCATAAAATATAAATAATAGTACTTTCTGCTCTTTTAGAAATGTAACCACTGTACAAATGTTCAAGTTATATTTCACTAGTAGAGGAAGGAACGGAGAGAAGGTTTAAGTTTGATCCAAAGGCCAGGAAACCAACAGTAACCTCAGCAGACTTTGGTTCAGACTCTTCTAAAAAGATTCCTGTTCTGCTGCTTTACATTGAGGAAACGTTAGTTATTTTTATTCCAATGCCAAAAATGAGAAAAAGCTCCACTCTCTCCAAAAACTCAAGACTCCCCATTATCTAATGAACATAACACTGAAGTCTGAGTTTGTTAATAAAATGACAAAATCTCACTATCTAAAAGATGATCTCAATAATAAGTTCAACAAAGTCAGACTGTCATATGGTGTGGTTTAAAAACCACATATATAAGTCTGCATAAATCAACACTGAAAAGCATAATTTAACTTCTCAAACCACGAGAGGTCTTCCTCCTTGAACAGACATTTCAGTGTTAACAGGGATCAGGTAACTAACATGGATGAAAAGAGAGTTCATTACAACACACAGTTTTATCCCAAATTCATTTTCTGACCCCATTTGCTTTATAGATGCTCAGTCTTGAGCCAGCATGAAAAAACATGGATAAAATTCATCTGGTATAGGTTAACAAAGCATAATAACGGTGCTTTCACCCGAATGCTAGCTCTCTCTGATCATGAAACCATGACACTAATGTGTGCTAAAGAAAAACGAAACAAAGCATAAAGCAATTTCAGGATAAGTGTTTCTAAGTACTTTGAACTTCAGAACCACCAACATTCAACGCTATTTAGTTTAGCATTGTCCTCCTGTTTTTGAGAATGTTCAGTAAGCATGTATGTGAAGACAACACATGACAAAATAAAAAAAGTCAACTTCATTCTGCTGCTCTGTTACACGAGCATAATTGTGATTATTTTCAATTCTTCCTGCAAACATGATGCAGCTACAAGTAACCTTTTCCTGTATCTGAAAGTGCTCTTCCTTGAATGTACCAACATGTGCAAAGACCATGTCTGTCAAGTACTAAACATAATATACCTACCTGGCTCAATAGCAGCAGATATGAAAGACTGAGCTTCCCTTACTCTCTTCATCACTTCTTCCAGTTCCTTGGCAGCAGCCTGTGGTGTCATTTCAGGAGGCTTCACTATTGCATTGTTGGAGTGATTTATTCTAAATTAAGGAAAAATAAAACCTTTATCTCAAAAATACAAAAATACTTGAAAAAAGGAAATGAAAAAAAAGGAAGGAAACCATCTGAAATTCCATGTTTGACTAAAAATTTCCATCTTCAGTGAACTACAGAGTTTTCATAATACTCATCTACTGTCTAAATATCTGAAATGTGTGCCTTTTATTCCTTTAAAATCTTCTGAATAAATGAGGTACAGCATTTCTGTGTCGTTCTGAATGAAGGTTCAAGTCGAGAACTCTAGCTTTCTATTTCAGATTAAACTTCAAACATTAAACTCATTACAGAGTCATCATGTATAAAGCTTAATCAGCACAAAGGACTTTGCAGATTCTCTTGTTACAGCATTCACTACCTCAAGATTAAATGTAAATATATTTTACTCTTGCTATTCATATTCTTCTTAGAGGAAGTTATACGTAGTCTTGAAACTGGAGTTTATATAAAGTGTTGCAGGGTGCTAACAACAGATCTTTATACTGAAAAAATATTTATTACTGCATTTTCCTGCGGATCATAGTCATAAATACACAAGAATACTGAGAAATCTCTTGTTCAATCCTCATATGGACAATTAATTTCTTACTTCAGTGGCCTGTCTCCAAACATAACACCATTAAAGGCAAGAGCTCGAGGTACAGAATTTTGATCTGCAAATTCCACAAAAGCAAATCGTGTTGGTTGAGTCTCATCACCCGCCATTCGCACAAATTTGACTTCTCCAACTTGCTTAAAGAATTCAAGCAGCTGATCAGCTGTTGTGGTCTAGAAAGAGTCAAAGAGCACAGCTGAAGTAAAATGCATAATGAAAAGTGACCATACAACATATTAGGTAATAAAAAATCCCTACGTTTTGGTAAAAACATCTTACCATTGTTTCATATGTCACACATATTTGGCTATTTCACACTTTTATAAGGAAGACTGACGTTATTTTTCCTTCCTTTAATCTAAAGAATATACTACAACTTAGATTAGTGTAACCAAAAGCCCTATATTTAGGCTATAAATAAACTTGCACAGGATTCTGCATTTTTCAAGTAACCTCTCTGAAATAACGGATATGGAATTTACTTATAAACATATGTCCAAACTATTCCTGCTACTATGACTTTAAATTGATTAAAAAAAAAAAAGAAAAACAAACAAAAACAACACAATATCACAAGACTTTGCTTTTCTGTTTTCCTACTAGCTTATAATTGATCACAAACAAGTTAACTTTTACACTCCAATAACTACTTCAGCAATCAAATAAATCGCCCAAACAAATACTACTACTGCTATCCATCAAAGCAATTGTTTTTCAATCAATAACTGCTGAAAAGGAATACTTCAGACACC
Organism: Odontophorus gujanensis; assembly: GCA_013399175.1. Taxonomy (NCBI): domain Eukaryota; kingdom Metazoa; phylum Chordata; class Aves; order Galliformes; family Odontophoridae; genus Odontophorus; species Odontophorus gujanensis. The sequence goes on from VXAB01011348.1 coordinate 40,698, forward strand.
AAGCATTTCTATCACAGAAACATGAGGATACTCAGGCTGATTTTGCAACTTCCAGTTATTAACCTTCTACTATAGTTCAGGTGAATTCCTTCTTACTGTAATTAAGATCTGCACAGTACTATGTTGAAGGACAGCTAACACAACACAGTTGGACATCTGATCAACACACACAATCTTATGTATGTATCTTCAATTCTGCAGGACTGTGATTTCACTGGTACCCTGCCAGAGTGACTTGCACCATCTGGTTTGATCGGATTGGTGCAGGAGTATTCAGAATTAACATTATCACTAGTGACCAAAACCAGCATTATTTGTTTCTTTGTTTAAATCATCATCAGCTAATGAGAGCTCCTGTAATTATAATTCACAAACAGCAATTCTACATCTTCCATTATTTTCCATACAAAAAAAAAAGCTACCTGTGAGTTCAAATTTCCAACGTATACAGTCCTCCTGATTTCATCAATTTTGGATGGGTCCACATTCCCCATTATTGGTGGCTGGGGAATTTCTCCCAGTGCGGTTATGTTAGGGTCCAATGCTGCTGCTGGTATTGCTCCCAAAGTGCCAAGTGAAACACCAAGCTGGAAGAGACAGAAAGAATATGGCACAGTCATTTATTAACAAAATACAATTTACTCTTATGCAAAACAATAAAAATAGGCCTGTAGCCTTCTGGGAGTGATTTCATTTTCCCCGCTGAATCAGCAACGTAATTTTTTGACTTCCATGTTATAAAATAACCATCAGGATGACAGTAAGAGGTGATGTAAATTGCTTTTCCTCACTTACAGAGCGACCCAAAAAACTGGCCAAAAAGAACCAAAAAACTTATATATACATATATTTCCACTTTATTTTAGAGCTTTTAAGTATGAAACTTATTTTAGAGAAGTTTTAACACAAGTTAAATACTTTCCTTTTCAAAAGTATTGGTTGACAATGTTATGTCAAGTAAAGTAGGAAGAAGCATGAATCAGCCTGAATGATCTAACCTATCAAGTTTTCTGTATCATGTAAGTATACAGAAGTAGCATCTAAAAACTATTTCAAGATCCAGTAAAGCACTATTTACCACAGCCTGTGACTGTCTAGAACACAACATTTAAATAGAACTGGAATACTGATCAGCAGTACCCTCATTTTTTAAAAAACAATCCCTTCAAAACAGATAGTTGAACTGAAAAAAACAATCAGTGGTGATATGCTCCAGATGACAATCCTGGAACAATTCTGTTGAATTCAACAGTAGTCTAGCCAGCGAGACTGAACACATCCTCAGCAGGTCTGAAGACAATACAGAACCAGGAAGAGCTGGTAGTATACCAAAGGGCTGTGCACCTGGGCAGGAAAAACTCCCATGGATCAGCATGTACAGCATGGGAGCTGACTGGTTGGTTGGAGAAGAACCTGGAGGTTTTAACTGACTCAAAGGGGAGTGTGAGCCAGCAATACATGCTTGCAGTCAAGAAGGACAGCAGCATGCTGAGCTGCTCTTTCTAGAGAAGAGTCTTGTGAACAGATGAGCAAGGTGATTCTTTGCCTTTCCCCAGCGCTGCTGGAGCCAGATGTGGTATCCACTGTCCAGCTCTGGGGCTCCAAGTACAAGAAAAAAACAGACCTAACGGGAACGCATCCATGAAGAGCCACAAAGCTGATGAAGTGACTAGGAGCACCAGTCTTAGAAGAAGCATCTGGGAGAGCTGGGTCTCTTGATTCTGGAGAGGAGAAGGCTGAGGAATGTCCTAACAATGCATACAAATGTCTAGTGGGAAAGTGTAAATAAGACTGCGAGAAGAGCGGAGCCCAGATTCTTCTCTGTGGCTGGTGAAGGAGCTATAGAAAATGAAAACGCACTGTTCACATGATTAATTTTGAAGTATTGTTATCTGTGATGAATAGCTTCTTAGTCCCCTCAATAAATTAACAGATGATCCAAGTGCAGTGCATGATTTATAGATTTACCTAAGTAAACTATATGCTTGCCCTTAAGTCTTATACTGCCTAGCAGAAACGCCTTCAACCCAGGATTACCAATGTTAAACAGGAATTCTCTAGCAATATGAGCTCTCAGTACAGGAGCAACTGTAAACCAGAGCAGCATGTTACAAGCTTCTCTCCTGTAATTGTATCAAAAGCTAATTTCCCTGGCAGAAAAACTGGTGCTAACTTTTTACATTTAACACTCCTTTATGCTCTAAACTTTGCTTTTAGGTAATGTATGAATGTGCTATGTAGGTAATGTAGAAACACAGTAATGCATAAGCAGAACATGAAAGAAGCACAAATTTATTTGTGTAATTTATATTGCTACCTGCTGTTATCCTTCCAGCCTTCCAATGACAGCTTCATCATCAATTTAAACTCACCCAGTTTTCCTTAGACTACGAAAGAGGCAATCCTGATTTCTCATTTTGCAACAGGCTTGTTAAAATTTGTAAACCAGGAAGATCAAGGGAGGTGTTCTGAAAAAACAATCGTACTCCACACCCCTCATCAACCTCAAAAAAAGCCCTGTCAGATCAGACTTCCTCAGGTAATTGACCACATGAACACTGGCATAATGTTAAAGACTGGAAATGCAATCCCAGTACTACCACTTTGGGCTACATCACAGATTTTGACAAGCTTCAGGTAAAATAATAGGCAACTCTAAACTGCAGTTTACTGAATAACTGAGGCCCAACAGTTGGCTGGAGAAAAAAGCAAGGGAAGAAGACCTGCAACTTTTTGTCCAGAATCCCAATCCCAAGCACCAGGGTTTCACATCTTTTGCTAAGCCCAGTACAATGTCTGTCAGGCTGCTGTGGGTCAAATGAACTTAACATTCGGTCACCCTCATCCCTTTAGTGAATTTATCACACTTCACAGGAGGTACAACAAGTGCCAGAGAATCCAGAAAGACAAAAGAATCACACAGATAAACTCGAATGTACAGTCAAATGCAAGAAGAGTAGCATCAGACAACTACTTCAGGCTGTAAAGTTGTCAGATGAGCTACCTATGTCGTGAAAAATCACAACTTTTTCTTTGCTGCACAGTTACTTCCTAGAGAACGAAGACAATATGGCTCTTGCTTTTACTGGTTATTGAGGAAAATCATAGAAGAAGAAAAAATTACTTAGAAAACGCTACTACACTGGTCTGCTGAGCTCTTGGTTTTCTTTTATTTTCTTCACACAAAAAACAGCTGTTCTTCTAACAGGTAAAGCTTGTGTTAGAAATTCTCAACAAGATACTATTTGCTTTTTATATTATGTGACAAAAGATAAAACTACTCTGTTTGCTGAAATCATCCTTTCATTATTGAACAGAAAGCGTCAGCAATCTTGCTTTCCTCTTTGATAGTCTAGTATTCACCAATAATTTATTAAAGACGTATATAAAAAAAAGTTCATCTACCTTAGACAGTTTAGAAACACATGTATCAAAATCCCTCTATTAATTATGGTTGAATAGCAGCAATTGTGTGTAAGTAAGCACACTTCAGTTTATGAATACCTAAATTATTACTTCACCTAACAGTGAGGGCAGTATCACCTAACTTAACAGAAAAAAAACCCAGCATTCTCATGAACTAAAGATGATACTCAATGCCATGTGATTTCTCTTATATAATGACAGTTCAAAACAATAATTTAAATCTGTCTGTTTACTTTGGTCTCAAGGTTTCACTGTAGAAGTTGTACATTCTTAAATATCTGTTGGAACACAAGCTTTAAAAAAAGATATTGTCCTTAGCGCATATTTATGAAATACTGCAGCAGAAAGCAAACCCAGTTAATAGAATATTTTAATAAAAGGGAAGAAAGAAGAAATAAACTAATCAATATTAATTTGTTCTACCGATGCTTACCAGTATTAGCTAAGAATAGCAAGTGGGAATAACAGTTCTGGTAACTGAGACAAATAAGGAATTGTTAAAGGAAAGGTAGGTTTGGGAATCTGCATATAAATAAATAAATAAATCAGGATGATAACAGTAGTATCAGTAGGCACACAGCTGCAACATGTTTGGAAAACCGAAGACTTTCATCTCCAAATAAAATGAAGCATTTACAACACTAAGCCCAGTCTTTCTGAAGCAGGCTTTGCTATTTCCAGAATTTTCCCTGAACTGCGCACAGCTGCCTGATGATATCAAGAAAGGCTTACAGAGACAGATGGGAACAGAGCACAATCAGCAGCAGGTAGCTCCTGAGCTTTCTTAAGTGAAAAAATTGCTAGGTGAACAGTTAAAATCCTGACAGAGATTAAATAACAGCATCCTAACACAACAATTCAACTATGCCAATTCAGCTATTATGGTTTAACTAACTTTTAAGAAGTGGATAGCACTGCTGCCGAATCAAATTAACAGGTCTAGGAAGGGACAATTAACATGGACACAATCAAAAATCAGTACTCACCCACTATTCTGCAATTTAAAAATCCAAAACAAATGCTCAGGAAAAGTTAGGCACAGACATCTCGTGATCTACTTTCAAAAGGGGCTCCACAGCTAAATTCTCACTGACTTGATTTGTAAGAGGAAAACATTAATGTAGCAGATAGCTTTTACCCTCAGAACAGAAAAAATGCTGTTCAACACAGATGAAACTAGAAATCAAACAGCAATTGAATACTTCTTACTGTTGTTAAAGGTGTTGGTGTAGGTATTGGAAGCAACCCTGCACCAGGCATCAGGCTTGTCATAGTGGGAGCAGGCGCCAACAGAGAAAGGGCTTTGGCTTCATCTGGGATTTTACCTGAAGAAGCAAATGAAAGCGTTATACAGAGCTGGAACACCACACAAACGTTACTCTTACTATTATTTTATAATTACCCTTGCATTTAAAAAGGTAACAAATAAGAATGAATCTATCTACCAGATCCTTACAAAGAAACGAATAAGAACTTAAGATTTTCCGTTTACCCTGTCCTATTAGGAAAAACAAAAGTGAGAAAAACTTCAAAGACTAGCAATCTCATTAATGGATCATTATTTTTAAAAACTGAATATGTACACAATTATTTAACACTTTGAGCTATGGGTCACCTGTACTGGAAACTTAATGTTCATGAACCAAACGATATCAAGCATGGACGCTTTCCCAGGGCGGTGCTTTCACGGTGATCGAAAGTTGTTTTACACATGACAACCGTTCGTGTTGGCTGCATCACTAATAGCACACAGAACATCAGATACAGAAAAGAAGAACATTTTTTAAAGTTTAATCCCCAGAAATGGCAAATAACCAAATCAGTAAAAGAAAAAAAAAAAGAAAAAACATGTATGTGCTAATTGAAATTTGTGCTTTTTTCTCTACTTTGATGTTACCTACTTCTGATGTAAAAATTAATAAAAACTACATAAAAGCTACTGTGACTCAAAACAATACATATTGCAAGTGAAATTGGGGGGGCATGGGAAGGAAGAAAAATCTAGATTTGCACTGTCTTACATTCTAAGTCATCTCAGTTTATCTGAAATTTTCATGAATTAGCTGCAAATTTAATGAGGTGGAAGATAATCCTAACTTATCAGCTAAGCAATCCACATTTTCCTGAACTATGCATGTTGTACCATTTCAACCAGATTATATCCTCCCTGTCAAGCTAACAGTTTAAATAGTAAGTAATCTGTACTAAACACAGGTTTCACTCAAATTCAGTTATAATAAGACTGCTAAATTAAGCGCATAAAATCTTCAAAAATTAAAGCTGTAATAGGTTAACAGTAATGTAATAATTAAACAATTAAATATGTCTATTAAATTTGAAATGCCAAGGGGTCTAAACTAGTATAAAAACTAAGCACTCAAAAGAAAAACTACAGCAGCAACTTCTGCTTATACCAGGTATCAGTTATCATGCTTTCAAAACTCCTGGCATAACTGTACATACGCTAACTACTAAGCCCTTTCTTATTAGCACATGCATTTTAACAAAGTTTTTATTTAAACATTTTTTTTAATTATCAAAATATCTACAAGACTTTTCTTTGAATAAAACTGTCCATGTTTTATCTATTAATTTCTAACTTCAAGATTAGAAAATTAAAATATTAATATTCTTTTAAGAAAGCAAAACACTAGGTACGTTTCAAAACACTGTGTAGTTTTAACTATATGAGGTTCAATAAAATCCACAGGAATTGTACTAGTTTAAAAAATATAAAAGTAAAAAAAAGTATTGCATGTCAGTGCTACAGGTCTGCAGCAAGGATTGGGTTACAACTGGATGAGACCAAAGAACAAAACAAAACTAAATGAAAATAAAATCGTATGTAGCATATATGGAAATAGAAAAGATAAAATAACAGTACCCATTTTTCTCTCATGCCTCCTATTTACATTATTTTATTTATGTTTAGTTTTGAGGCACCATGCTCCTTAACATGTAACAAACCACTTGATTTTTCTATCTAAAGGAGAAAAATAGGAAAATAATTAGCACTCAAGAATTAACTGTGCATTAATGTCTTCCAGGGCTTTTTTAAAAACATGCATGAATCTGAGTCATCACAGTGTTTAGCGCTCATTATGAAGTCAGGCATGCAAGGAGAGGTGCACCTGCTCTGCCTGACTGATCACAAAAATCGTGTACTTCACTACATATCCTGCCTACTACGTAGCTAACTAAACAGGTTTTCAAATATACAGTTCTAGTAACTGTGCATGCAAATTAGGCATACAGTTATATACCAGACCTTCTGAATATCAAAGTACTGAATTGCTTTCAGTTGACTGATGAACTAGATCATTAACTACCAGACATTTTCATGAATAGCCAGCTTCTTGCAATTAACTGCATCTTCATGCATGTTTCCATAGAATCAACACACATGGCTCAAGTAAATTCAGTGACAAAAATGGCTCCGGCTCCTAAAATAGTGTGTCCGCACTCTCCTTTTGATCCTTGTCCAGCAATGTACATAAACATATGCCTAATTTAAGTATGCACTTACATACAGCCAATTCAGTACACACTTAACCAGATAATTTTTTCAGATGCTTAAGGCATTTAGCCCTTTGAAACAGGAACTGAGTTAGGCACATTTAAAAGACAGTGAGTAAAATTCAGAAAATTAAACACGAGCCTAAACTTAAAGCGTACAGGCCGTCTTACTGAAATAATAGGAATTATTCATTTGATCAAACATTACTTAAGGAATCAGGTCTAAATAAAAAACTAGCACCATCATTTCCAGAATAACTAGGGTGCCCAACAACGTAATGTTTCATTTTAATAGAAAATCCAGTTGGTCAGTTCCACACTACAAAGAAAGATCTGCTTGTGCATTTTCTTCAAGAACGTGAAAAGGTCTATCTCCATAAAAAGAACCCTGAAAATTTGCCTTTTCCTTCTCTCAGAAATACTATCCTTTCATAGGCTCTTCCTCTAGCTTTTAAGATCAGTTCAAACTTTAACACAGTTTTACAGAAAATAAACTAAGGACAAATCTACCTTCTTGAACAAATCAATACAAGAGGTCAACTAACCTCTTTAAGTTACACACAGCCTTTATGTTTTGGAGCCTTATCACAATAAACCTATTCATCATAGAATATGAGCCCACAAAGATGCAACACATGTGGCTTGTAAAAAAAACAAATGAGAACACTTCAAAACTATTTAAGAATAACTGATTCAATTTTAAAACTCATGCTTAGAAACTTGAGCTAAGTGGAAATGAGCTAAAAAATATTTGTTTCCAAAAAAACAGAAACAGATAAATGTATCACATATATATCACATCCACTGAAATATTTTGTAGATACTTTTGATTGTTTAGTAAATGACAGATTCTGTGACCACTTGGAGGTAAACACAGATCAGATCTGCAGTGCCTAGAAGTATTGAGTGTTCACAGGGGAGGTGGCCTTGTTCTAAATACATGTTACAACTGTTCCTTTTTTGTATCATCGAAGAGCTTTAGAGTCTTAAGACTACCTGGTTCATACCAGAAACCATTTTGCAAAGCGCTCCCGAGAAATGTTTGTGTTAAGCAGGCAGTAAACGCAGTATTTTTATTTTGTTCCAAGTGTGCAGAAGAAAATAATTTCCTGTTCTTCATACCTAAACTATATGCTTAACCCTCCCTGCAGGACAGCTTCAGCAGTAAGTTTGTTTTAAAAATACCTTCTGCTCACATCTACTTTAAACATAATTTAAAACAGTTATTTTCCTGCTACATTAAGCCAGTGGCAAATGCACACTTCAAAATAACTTCTGTGTGATTCAGTTCATGATTCTTATTGGATTTAGCAGCAGTGATTAAAGAGATTAGAACTACTGGCAATTACCTCAGCTGCCACATACAAATCCAAAAGAGATCATGAAGCAAAGCTCTTCCCAGTTCACAGCTTGGTGTGTTACCAAAGTGAAACCAATTGGCATTAATGCACTTGGCTGAGAAGAGCAGTGCCTGAGGATGAGATACACCACCTAGCCCACCGTTTCTGCTTCAGGGCTTCCACTTCACAAGAAAGAAGAACATCACCTAGAGATGATAATCTTCTCAATCACGCCAGCACCAACTGCTGGGGCTTGCGCAATGACTGAGAAGACTTGTTTAAAAAAATAAAACCTCTTATTCAGATAACAACCACTGAAGCATGTATTAAGTGCAATACACACATACACACACACGCATACAGAACTGATTCAATTTTCCCACAAGTAACAGTGTAAAAAGACAATGTGCCTCACATAACACATTCCAATCAAAACCTCAGGCTGCATTTGTACTTATGAGTGGTAAACAGTTTTTCTAAAAATTGTAAAAAAATAATAATAAAAAAAATAGAATGACATTTTACTGCCACTGACCTCACTGGAGCAAGATTTCATCAGAAGCAAGTATTTCAAGACATTCAATATCCATGAAATTCCAATTTCAGAAATAATTATTATCAACTTTTTATATTAGACATAAATGGAAAGCCTTCTTTTAAACAGACCATGCAATCTAATTAAAACAACTCTGCTAAGAAGAGAACAAATAGCAGAGAAAGATTATGACTGTATTCTGTAAAGTTAATGCCTCCAGAAAGTAAGAGTTTTAACTGTCTTTTCCAAGAGGAAATCGCAAAGCGTAACATATGAAAGAATGCATCTTAAAACTCATATACTTTTTCACTATCCCAGTCTTCTGTCCCAGTGTGCTCATCTGCTGAATTCAGATGCTTAAGTGTACTCCAAAATGGATCTTATCCATAATTTGCAGCGTAAAACTCAGCTAATCACACTTTATGGATACCATCCACCATTCATAAGCAGCTTCAGGTCAAACTTGAAAATGAAACACTGTGAACCCTTTACAAAACACCATTTTTACAGAACTGAAGTACCAGTTCACAAGTACAAGGGAAAGAGATTTAACAGAACAAAAAGGGACAAAAAAAAGTAAAAGTAAAATAAAACAAAATAATAAAAATAAAAATAAAAAAAACAAAGGAAAGAAAGCAAAATAAAATAAAAACAGAGACAGGGCGTCCATCTTCAGCAGGCCAGACTTCGATCTCATTTCCCCCATGAAGGTTTCACTTGACGGCAGCTTTAGTGGCATGGCAAACAATGCCTAACTCAGGCAAGTGTAACAGGTCTGCCTTGGCCAGTCTAGTCATCTAATAATGCACAAATATCACACAGAGAAAACATACAAAACCAAATTAATAGTCAAAATCCATCTACCAGATAATGTGGACATAAAATTTAGAATGATAAGGGTGGCATCTTTGTTATCTTTCAACCTCTTTGCATTCTCAAAGTATAACATTTAAAGAAAAAGCTACTCATACACACAAAAGAAAGTCACATTTTGACAGCTTGATAAAGTTACTTCATTTACATTTTTTGTAAAATCGTTCATTAAATGTCACAAAATTAACATTGATTGCATTGCATCCCTGTCCTCATGCTTCCTTGATTTAACACTGTTACAATTCACTCAATTTCAGATTTTATTCTGGTATTTAAAACCAAATTTTCAGAGTTTCACTTTACCTCTCGCCTATGTTCAACTCGGCGCACTAAACCTTTCACCACTGGCACCACTACCTAACAATATAATTTAACGATATAATGGTAAAATATACCCATTGCTACTTTTATAGCCTGTGATAAACTCCACTGTCTCCACTACCAGTGCATCGTATCGCACTTCATGAATCAAAAATGTTGTACTGTGGTCTCCAAAACCACCATCTACCCCACATAGTAAACTCCTCAGGAAGGTAAACCTGTGTGAATTCACTTTTTCATAAATTAAAATCAGTGATCCTGTTAGAAGGTTACATGGAAACAGCATTATTACTTTTTTTTTTTTTCCTCACAGCCCAATCACTTACTCATTTAATTATACATAAATCACTGCAAGATTTGGAATGATTTGGAACAGTGATAATTTATGTGATACGCTTTCTCAGAAATGTCCACTAGGTCAGCTGCAAATGTTGCTGGAACAAGATTTCTCAGAACTTGGATTTCATTCTCCTTGCACTCACTGTCAAACATCAAGAGACACAGGAAAATGTAGCTTTACCTGCCTGTTGCCATATCACATCAGGCAGTGATCTCATCACAAGAAAAACACCAGGAAGTGCTGTTCATTCATTAGCTGACAATCTTCCCTCTCTGGCAGTACTGAACCAGTGTTAAGGTCTTTTGTATGAAACAAAACTACAATCCTGAGTAAGCTATAGGTCACTATTCAGGGGCGATTTTTTAATAATCAGGGCTCTTGTTTCATGCATTTTGCCTACCCAAAATTTTAAGTGGATGGGGCAATACCCTCTTAGTGGTGTAAGAATAAGTTCAAAGAATAAAACCAAAAAATGCCACAAAGTAAGGAGTAAGAAAAAACTAAAAATCTTGGCTTAGAAAATGTCAAAGTGCTCATACTAAAGGCTATGAGAATAGGCAGTGTATTATAGATCACTATAATCTTGGAATAGTTTTAGAGTTTAAGAGATTTTTGGGACTTGTCAGAATCACTGCAGCACTAACCTTATACTATTCAGATCAAAATGTAGTAAGAATGGAACAAACACAGTACTCTGAGATTACTGTTAAACTCCAAGAAGTCAGCAACTTTTTTTAAACGAAACCCTGACTTTTCCAGCAAGTACTTTCAGATTTGCTGCAGTTTCTGGTTCGATCATTCGGGGTATTTTTTTTTTTCCAGGGCAAAACAGCTACCATTTAAAGTGAAGAAAGCTTCATTTCATCACCTGGAATGTTTCTACTCTACTGATGTAGAAAGTTTTCCAGACCCAAATGGGCAGATGCTTGATTCCACAAGGATCGCAGTGAAGTCAATGGGGCTCTGCCAAATTCCAGTTATTTGTCTACACACAGAATTCAGCAACAGTAGGGCCACGCTTCACAGAACTGTATTCAGATTTGGCATATAATCAATAGGAATTCCCTCAAATTTCATACGTGTGGCCTCAGCATTACATAATGGAACACTTCTAAACTCACTATTTACCAAACATCTTTATTAGGAGTCATAAAAACACTTTACTCTGGAAGCTTTCTATGTAGATATTCACATTTCTCAAAAGGTGCCTAAGATTGTAAGTAGTAACAGTGTGTTAAGAAAGCTTTTTTATCGCAAACTATTACTTTACAAGAAGGGAAAATGAAATCTTTTCCTTATACTAGGAGGTAAACATTTATATTCAAACAGTAATCTTCACCACGAACACAAACTTTTGTAAATTATGTAAATCTAAATGGCCAAATGCATACAGTGAAGGTCAACAAGGCAAATTTGGCTTTAGTAAAAAAAAAATACTAACAATAATAAAGATCAATATAATCAAAGGAAAAAAAAATTAATTAAAAAAAAACACTAAAAACAACACCAAAAAACAAGTAACAGACTAAAAATGATGTATTACGATCAAAACTTCTGTATTATCTTAGCAAGGAAATTACTTAACATATTCAGTGCTCCATTGACTTCAGTGAGAACTTTGTGTGGGAATAAGCTTGCCAAGATAAAGATCACCTATAAGGGGACAAAATTACCTTTGTGTCCTCCCAGCTACGTAACAACAATGGAAAATGGAATTACTCTAATTTAAATCAGATCATTTTTTTTCTAAAGCTGAATCTAAATTAAATCTCTGTAATTAGGTTCCTTCACTGTTTTCATTTTTCTATCAAGTGTTTTTTGTTTTTTTTTTTCAAACAATGCTAAAATAAAATAAAATAAAATAAAATAATATAACAACAGAGAACCACCTCCTTACATTGAAAGCTTAAAACAATTAGCGGACAGGACAAAGACCAACATTATAGAAGAATGACTGAAATACTAACCTTCTGCACAGGGCACAACTATCAAAGCTCTGTCAATAAAAACCGTGTTGGTTAGATGCTGGGCGACACCAACACTTGATGCTTCACGAAACTTAATATAACATACTTTGGAGGAAAATGCAAGAGGTGCGTTGCTGCAAGATAAAAGGGAAAAAATACATCATTCATACTGAATAACACATACATATATATTTTTAACTGCAATTTCTTAATTTAGAAACATTTTTAGACTTCCTGGAAAAACTACCCCAAAGCACAGAAATGTACCAATTTGACTTCTTTGTCACTAAATAAGCATATCACCTCCTTCTTTTTAATGAAAACTTACCTAAGAGAAACTCCCAAATTTACAAGACTTACTTTCTTTACAAATCTTACTATACAACGTTCCCGAGTTCGCTGTTATTGTAAATAGCAGCATAAATCAAAGCACCACAGAGTAAACCTACAGTTAATCTTTTTTTTTTTTTTCCTCTGTATGGTCCTCTTTAAGGAAATTCAAACAATAAGACCATTCATTTTACAGTGAGTCCTTCAAATATTAGCCAATACTGGCCCAGGTATCAGGAAAGAAATAAATCATGCAAGTCATTTTTAAACTAATTAAAAAAAAATACACTGCAAGATGACCACATTTCGATCAGACCATTCATTTTCTCTGTAGTGGCCAATGCTTTCACTGTTCCACGTTCTCACATTCAGAATGACCTGCAAAGTCTTGATTCTGAACACTTCCAAACATCACAGCTTATAGCAAATGATTTTCTAAGTCCTCATCAGAAATGTTTGCATGCAACTTCCAATTTTACACATTTTCAAAGAGTCAGACCTCAACCACTGCAAAGATGTTCTTACGGTTTCTTTATGATGGGGTGGTTTTTCTTGTGTCTGGTTTCTTTGGGAGGATGAATTGCTTTTTTTTTTTTTTGTTTGGTCGGTTAATTTTATTTAGCTTTTTTAAACATAACATGCTACTGTCACAACCCAAATTGCAGAAGTCTCCAGTGAAGATTCTATGGTCCAGACTGCTAAAGACTTCCAACATCTCTTGGCTTTTTCCTCTTTGAAAGAAAAAAAAAAAAAACCTGCAACTGGAGAGCATGAATCTGGACAAGGCAGTTTCAGCCTCTCATAAATAATCCTCATAAATTTCAGCATGTACAGAGCCAGCTATGTGTTACATGCCCTCCTGTAATGTTTTCTTCCCTCTGTTTTCTACATTTCAATCTCAAAAGCTATTTAGTAAGTATGTTTAATATATTAACAAAAGAACAGTGCTTCAGCAAGTGTCCAAGTAGTCTGGGTACAAACTCTCTTCTGAGGGTAAAGCTAAAGAGGTAACTCACTGAAGGAGTAACAAAGAGGAAGAAAAAATCTCTCAGGAGATCGTATCTGCAGAAAACACAACAACACTGCATGTACATCCACAGAAACAATGAAAATCTAAAATTCTATACATTTTTAGTTTTACAATGATCATTCCTACCCTTTTAAGAATGGGTCTCCGAAACCCGTCCAGTAGACCTCTTCAGAACAGAGCTGTAAGAAGTCTTATTCTAATCCCTCTTTCTATGTCAACATTTTTTAAGGCATACCTGAGGCAGACTCGCAGTGTCCTTCACAGTTACAAAGCACTGTGTAAAAAATCAAGTCCTACACTTATAATTTGAAATTACTATATCTAGTTGCTCTGGACTGCAAGAAAACTCAAGAGAAAGAAATAAAGACCTGAATAACAGCCAAGGCATTTTTGCCATTTTTGTTTTCTTTTCAGAGAGATAACAACATCCATTTCTCAGTAGAGTAGTAAACAATCAAAACCATTTCATACAAATGAACCACTCAGAAAAATACAGCATAAATAAATAAATAAATGGCTACAGTACATCCATCTAAGGTTCCAGATTTATGCAAGGTGCTAGTGCAGAAGATACAAAGATAAACAAATAATCTATTAAAACAAGATCTTATGGAATAACTGCAAGTCTCTAAGTCCTCCTCTACAACACAGTCACTGTAGAATACAGTGAGGGCTAAAAAATGGCCACTCCAGTTCTATAGCAGGGCCTCCAACACAGCACACAGTTTGCATCCCCACTTTCTAACAACTGAGTCCTCAAAAATCCAACTGACTGTGACAGCATAATGCAGAAGAATGACTGGGACTATGAATCTCAGATCTCTGGTCTCCTATGCTGAAAAACAACTCTAAGTTATAGAAGCAGTTTGCATACTAGAATAAACAGCCAAAACCTGCCACACCCTGCAAACCAGCCTCAGATTTCAGCTGTACCTGTACCACAAAATGAAAATCTGCTTTCTTTAGAACTACATAAGCCACACTTGCTGCTCTTACTAACGCCTATTTAAACCGTAAGAAAGATAACAAATTAATATTTTCCTGAACAACACACTTTGTAAATTTCAATGTAAATTACTTCCTACAGATCAGGGAGCACAGCACTTTCCTCTCACAGTTTCATCACATACTTAAATGTGGGCATCACTTTCGATGCAAGAGTGGTTTCTCTGAGGCTTATCACAGACACAGGCTTGCAGGATGTCTCCCTCCTGTGTCAGAGGCAACATAGCAGGCCACCCTGTATTCCCACTTGAGAAGCTCAGTAAGCACTGCAAGTTTTTCAGATGGCAAATTGACATACACGCATGAAAACAATGATAGTGGCTCTCCATTCTCAGCATGGGAGCTCAGATTTGTAGTCAAATCAGGACCATGCACATGAGGTATTCAAAATCTTAGAAATCTCTTCTCACACGTCCATAACAAAACACCACCAACACTATCAGAGAACCTCTACTAAAGACACTCTTCTGTGCAAAGCTGACAAATTTTCACTGAGGTATTCAAAACCTTAGAAATCTCTTCTCACACGTCCATAACAAAACACCACCAACACTATCAGAGAACCTCTACTAAAGACACTCTTCTGTGCAAAGCTGACAAATTTTCACTGAGGTATTCAAAACCTTAGAAATCTCTTCTCACACGTCCATAACAAAACACCACCAACACTATCAGAGAACCTCTACTAAAGACACTCTTCTGTGCAAAGCTGACAAATTTTCACTGAGATCCTAAGGCAGAATTAACAACTCTTATTAGTTAAAACAACGTCCTACATGGGCTGTGATTATAGCATTCCCCATTGTTGCAGACTTCTACACCCTACCTAACCATAAAATCCAAACTTCTTGGTCAAGTTTCTGAAACCAACAAAAAAGAATGTTAAATCAGTACAGCAGTCTGCTAGTCTGCTCTGCTAGTCTAACAACATCTAAACAGAAATGTGAGTGGATTTAAAAAAAATCTTTTCCCACTTCCATGTAACTTTTATTTGTTAACTACTGTCACTAAAGACCTTTAAAAACATGCTATCATTTTCATAGACTGAACCTTCAATGGAAATCCTTCCACAGATCACAGCAGCATACTTGTAAGAAAATGGTAATTAAAAGGCCACCATTAACAATCCACAAATATAAGATTCATACTAATTTTTTTTCAGTAAAGGAAATATTGCTTTAAGTGCCAATGAAGTCTCGCTGACACGAAGCTAAAATTAGGAGGATGACCATATGGAAACAATTTCTGCAGTGCCAGGAGTCTCCAGTGCCCTCAAGGTTGAATCCAAAGGTGATTTACTCACAGCACTCACGTGCCTTTCAGGAAATAACAGTAATGAAGTAGCTTTTACAGCCACCTGAACAATATTCAAGAGAGAAATATTCTTGCCGAGTCCCAGGTTTTCAGTAATATGACAAGTACAGAACCCATCGTTTTAAAGAGGTGTCTCACTAGCACTGACTGCAGAAAGTGAAGGGCTGTTACCAATCCAAATGAAACATGAAGTGACGAAGTATCAAACATGATGATTTAACTTATCATTCATTTAAAAATTCACCCCAATCAATTAGGGATACAAAATAAAACATAAACAGAAACAGGTATTTTAAAAAGCAGTCATTAGACACAAATTGCTGGAAAATACTTTAAAAACTCTAGGTGGTTTCCTCTTCTTTCTCCCCTCCAAAATCTGCATGCTAACAAGAACTTTAAGTCAAGTATTCCAACACCATCTAATATGATCTGTATATAACTGTATCTGGCATTTTAAGACTTCCTTTTAGCTTTTCAAATAATTTTTGTCCTGCATCCTATAAAGTCAAGGAGTATTAATGATAGGAGTCTGGAGAAATGTAGAAAAATGGGTAAAAAGGATTAATTCTCTTGAAAAGAAATAGTTCAGCAAAGTTCAGCATAATCAGTTATGGAAATGCAAAATGTATAGATGCCAACCCTGCTCACTACTAAGTCGTATACCTTCTCTTTTTTCATCCAGGTCAGCAGTAGGGTGGTGCACAATGAATTGCTGTGTAACAGAGCTAGAAGAAATGACCACCTGGTCAAACATACCACTTCAATAGTTGGATTGCTCTGACAGAACAAAATATCAGAGGATAAGGAAAAAATAATCAAAGCTAAGATGTAATGCTCCAATTTCTAAAAAAGGCAAGAATTAAAAAAAACTAACACTTCAGGAGCCATGGTCCAAAATGCTACATGACCCTGACCAAGGTAATTCTCAAGTACCAGAGTACAGTTGGCATCCTCTCAATTAAAACAAAGCAGATTTGTTATTGAAATATTCTATCCAAGCATGTTTTGTAGATTAGATTTCAGTAGAAAAGTATATGACTGACTTCCATGACTGACTTGGAAGAAGTGGATCATAACTTGTGTTTTTACTCAGAAAGGACTTATTTATTTGGAAAAAAAAAACAAAAAAGGAGTATATATACTTTATAGTGTGTACGTGCCAACAGTTTACAGGTCAGTTCTGCCCGGTTCCATGACAACTGGGACAAGGGGACCCATGGACCCATGCTGCGGGAAAGAAGTGGAAAAGGGTAGGGAGACAGGCCTCAAACAAAACAGCGGCAGTGAGCTGAGGAGGAAAGCTAATTTACTAATTAAGATATGAGAATGCAAAATAACACAACATAATACAATATAATTGGAATTGAAGATAATAAATCAAATAAAATGAGTATCTGAAAATCGAAGGCCTTACTCTAATGCTAAAGGCTAAAATGGCTAGGGAGCACACACGCAGCTGGGATGATCCAAAAGGGAAAAGAGAGAGGGATCTCGTGACTTGTCAAGAGTTTTATCTTTCCCTCTGAACAGAAAATGGAAAAACGCAAAGTAATGCAAAGCCTTCTGGCATACATAGCTCCTCTTCTGAGGCAGGCCTACCTGAAACTACCAACAATCCACAGAACTGAAGCATCAACTCTTTAATATCCACTGCACTACATAATGTTATGATGGGGAATACCAGTAACAAAAAATCATTAAAACTAGGACAGCATGTAGATACCGTCCTGGTTTCAGCTGAAACAGTTGTTTTTCTTCATAGAGTCTGTTATGATGCTGTTTTAGTGCCAGGAGAAAAATCATATTAACACACCAATGTTTAGTTGCTGCTGAACACTGCTGTTCAGAGCCAAGGAAGTTTTCTCTTCTCATACTGCCTTGCCAACAAGGCCAGCCCAATATAGGGCTCAAAGGGTTGAGATAATGACAGAATGTGTCAGACAGAATTAGCAGTATAGTAGCTTAACAGCTGCTAATCACAGCGCTGGTCTTTTCATTCACAGCATTCACTTACTTCCAAGGTTGTTTTTCCTAACTCTGAGGGGTGGCCTAGATTTCTTTACGGTTTTGCTAGTTTGCATATAGCACGTGTTCATGTTATATCAGTTATGGATTTAATTTGGTACTTGTACTAAGTAATGCCATCGTTCTCAGATTTCAGGAACCTTACTGCAGAAACACTTCATCAAGGTAAGCTAAAATAGTTGTGGAAATACTCTGGGATATTCTAAGTAGCCTGATCTTATTGCTATGTGTTCTGTAGGCATTTCTGGCTTTATTTCTGGGGAATAATGTATTTAAAAATACTACCCAGAGGTCTACTGTGAGGCAGGATGGCTGTAGGTGGCAAGGTGTGTGGGAGGATATGGGCAGGTATCTATCACCATTACTGCCTCCAACGGGTCTGGAAATCACTCCTAATCAGAAGAATCCTAAAAAGCTGATTGAATGTTTTAAAAAGATGCGCCTTGATTCTAGCAATGCCAGACTTACCCTTCACTGCACTGTGCCAGTAAACACTGCTTAACATTATTTGACACTCCTGGAAGGTAGAAAATACCTCTGGATCTGACCCAATCCACGCAAGTAAACCAGAGATTCAGCGCATGATTCTCTGGTTTACTTGTGTGGATTTTTTTTTATTGTTTTTGCGTCAACAAGCAAAAATAATAGAAGCAGAAGTCAGCTTGTTTATTATGGAAGGAAGAAGTAGAAAAGGAAAGCTTCTCTGTATCAGGGCCATCACGAGAATGGGAGAAAGATGAAGTGGTTACAAATGAGTCAATAACCAGCGATGTCTATCCCTAGGTAAGGCGTGAGATATGTGGAAAGATCACAGTTGTAATCCAGGTGAGCACATTGTCACCTGGTTGCTCTGATGCTGATAATGGATCTGACAGCCTGCATCTAGTGCGCATGGAAACCAGACAGCTTGAACTCCTCTCTAGGGAAGAGAGCACTGACAAAGCAATTGCAAAAGATGAACATCCTCTCCCCCTCTGAACATGACTCCTTCCAGATTGGAAGGAAAGGTATCCCAACAGAGACAATGGTACAGATCAGCCAGGCAAATGGACCACCATGGAAAGAAGTATCCAGTATGTGATGCACCGCTGGAAGTGGTGCATAATGTTGATCGGAACAATGATCAATTATCCCAAAATCCAGACGGTGTCAAGTACACATGATACACGTTGTGCAAGATTGTAAGGAGCTTGCTATCATCATCATAAGCCAACTCACTGGCAATAATGGCCTGGAAAGACTGAGAGAAACAAGGATGGAGAGGTGGATTAATTGGCTGTCCAATGATACAAGTAACATGTACTTTTCTCCACCCTGATCCATGTGTCAGCTGTGGAGAAACTTTCCCAAAAGGTCTGGCAAATCAAATGGAATATATCCTCCTCCCCATCCGCAAGAACCAGAATCCCAGTTACCAGAAGAAAGCATTTTTTGGTTCGAGAGAGAGGTATGTACCAAATGTTACCCCACAGTTTTACATGCATGATTGTGGACAGAATGTAAGGAAGCAGGATGAAAAACTAACCTCAACCCTATAGGCAAGAGTACTTAAGTTGGTAGGGAAAATAATCACAGATTCAAGGAAAATAGCCACTCTAATTTCCAGCAAGCAGTTCACTAAACAGTAGATGGTCCAATTCTATTTCTGATTTTGATAACAAGCCTTTTGGTTCACATTAATTTCAAGTGAGTAACAAATACAATAACCAGGACTAGAAGGACCCTGACTCCAGCCAGACGGAGGAAAAGGGCAACTGAGTTTACTGGACCATGTGGATTCAATGGCCTGGCATATGAGAACCACAGGAGCATAAGGCTCTGTATAACAGACTTAAGTGACATATGTACACAGACTTTACAAAGCAAATAAATTCCCTTTTCTATTCTCTTAACTGTTACGATTCACATACAGAGCAGGAAGTTTACATCCATTAGCATTAAGAATGTGCAGCATAGGCATTCAAATTATATTTATAACAGGAAATCTCATAACTAAAATGCTATGGCTTTTTTAAACAGAAGAGAGCACATCCTCACTCTGTCCTGCACACTCAAGCTGGGCTAAGTAAAACTATTTTATGCATATGCTGAACATGTTCAATAAGGAATTGGAAAACAGGTTACAATACTATGCAATGCAACATGAAAACTTCTTTCACCACTGCTTTAGCTATAAAAAGTAATACTCAATATTACACAACAGTTTATCATTAAACAATAACTGTTTTTTTTTTGTTGTTGCTTTTCATGTGCTTCCAAACAGAAGCTGGCAAATGAGATCCCAAACTCAGTTAAGCTCTTGCTTAACTGTTTACAACCAAACCGTTCACTACTGTTTCTTTTTTTCTATTTACGGTATTTAAATAAAATGAATATTATGGAATTACTGAAAGCTGAAATGCTCCATATTCTCATTCTCAGTGAGGAACAAATTTAGAAGTGTACATTAGTATCTGTCATTCTGTGGTCAATAAAGAAAAGATCTATAGTTCACTTTAAATTCAACCTATCAAATTCTGTTTTTCAGATGTAGATCTGAAAACAAAGCAAGTTTCTGACTGTTCTGTGATGGTAATAAAACTGATGCCCCAGAAAACTAGTTTAAGTTTTCTACTGAAATATATTTAAAGTTAGGACCACAAGAATGTTCATCTTATGTCAACCATAATATAAACATTTCCTTTTAATTCACAGAAAAAATTGATTTTTAAAAAACTAGGCCTTAAATTATTAAATAATTACAGCAGCAGCTATGTATAACTTCAACAAACTGCAGGCGTATATTGTAGCATCTACTTGCTTGTGACTCTTCTGCTTCCCATATACTTGTCAATAAAGCTTTATTTTCTGAATTTTTCATTATACTTTTAAAAAGCATGCTCAGAGAGGGAACAAGCAGTATATATTTTCTGTTTAACAAGAAGGGTATTGGATGAAAACCTTATCTAATTCCACAGTAGTAATTTGAAAATCGGGTTAAATGTCCAGACCTATTTTGCATGGACACACATATTTCTAACTTACAAACCAAAAAAATGTAAATAAGGTCAACATTAAAATAAGTAATCATAATTCCATATCCTATCTGGACAAAAAAAAATTACTTATTAAGAGCTGACATTCAATGCAGCATAACCTTGACATTTCCAAGTCAAATCTTACTATGGCATTGGATTTTATTATTTCGTGTATACACACACAAGCAAAATTTTACATGCAAAGATTAATTGCTAACTTTGAGGAAATATCTGTTTGTCTTAAATTTTACTATGTCAAATATTAAAAAATTGTAAAATTAATATACTAGAAATAATCAATAACAATTGACAAAAATACATTTGGTCATGAGAAAACTCGAATGTATTAAGAAGAAACTGCAGAACCACTCCAATCTGAGAACCAAGACTTGACAAAAATCAGCAGAAAACTACAAAGGACTGCTTAAAACTAGATTGGGCTGTTTTAACTCACCATTGCATGAATGGGTAACTGTTACGTACCTTCTATAGATGTGTTAAACCACACATTTCTGAATGCTGTTCTTTCAAATCAATACAAGTATAACCTAGCAACACAGAGAGGTGGAAAAATACCAACATTTCTAGCTATTTAGAAGACCAAAATTTTATTCCCCTGAATTAAAAAGTATAAAGTCCAAAATATCTGGGTGAAAATTACATATTCCCTTTTTGCTACCCTACGTAACTTTCATAAGGGGTAAAAAACACAAGTTGTTCTGAAGGGCAGGTACGTCACTCACGCGGTAGGACACAAAGGCAGTGAAATAAATCGCCTCTTTTCCTCCCCTGCTCTGCTGGCCGCAAGCTGCCCGGTTGAAGCACCAGGGCAAGCAAGCTACACCGTGCCCTATGCAGAGATCCCTTACAGCCAGCTAACGAAATGAGCGCAGACCTAACTCGGAGAAACGTTCGTGCCCGTTATAACGCTCACGGACAGGACACGTGCTGCGAAGGGCAGTGCCCCGAACGAAGCACGGTCCGTCACCGTACAGCTCCGCCAGCGGTCGCTGCCGGCTCCGCCGCCCTGCAACAAAACACAGCAGCTCCCGCCGACCCCTGCACAGGGAGGTGCGCGAGCGGAGGACAAGGAGCGCCACGGCGCGGGGCTACCAGGAGCTGGGGAGAGAGGCGCGTTTCCGGGCGGCCTCAGGGCACGCGTGTACCAGAGCCCGGGTGCCA
Organism: Odontophorus gujanensis; assembly: GCA_013399175.1. Taxonomy (NCBI): domain Eukaryota; kingdom Metazoa; phylum Chordata; class Aves; order Galliformes; family Odontophoridae; genus Odontophorus; species Odontophorus gujanensis. The sequence continues at coordinate 62,919 of VXAB01011348.1, forward strand.
CGCAGCGCGATGCCGAGGCCCAGCAGCCGCCAGGAGGGTACGGCCCCGCTCCAAGGACGCCGCCGCTGCCCCAGCCCAGGGCCGCCATGTTAAGTGCGGGCGCAGCGCCTCTCCCCCGGCGCCGCGGCCATACAAAGGCGAGGGCACGTGACCGGCCGGACGGCCGCGGGAGGTGGCGGTGCCCAAACTCAAGATGGCAAGTAGTGCCGCCCGCCCTCCCTCCTGCCCGCCGCGCCATGGCCCCCCTCCCCCGCGCCTCTGCCGCGGTCTCTATGGCTCCGGAGCCGGCCGCGCTTACTCTGGGGGATAGAGGCGCAGCTCCTCGATATCTCCCAGGAAGCCGAAGAGAGTCCGCATCTGCTCGCTAGTGACCGCCGAGGAGAGGTTGGTGACCTGGATGACGGACGTGGGGCCCAGGGGGAAGCCAAGCGGCACCCCGATCCCGCCGCTGTTCATCATGGCGGAGCGTGCACGACCGCGGCGCGGCCGCACGCAGCCGGAGAGGCGGGCCCGAGGCGGACAGCGGCACGCTACGTCTCTGCAGAGCGTCCTTGCGCGCCACCGCTCTAGCCGCGCAACTCGACTGCTCCCGGAGGTGCCGCCGAGCTGCTCGCCTGATGCCGCCCGCCTGATGCCGCCAGGGGCGCTGCCGGGGCTGGGAGAGGCGGGGCCAAGCGCTTCGCTTCCGCCCGGTTAGCGCGGGAGCGGACTGCGACGAGCGGTAGCTTTCGGGCCGTTAACGGGCGCGCCGGGATTTTGTCCGCCTGAGTGGGAGATAAAACGCTCGTTGGCAGCCGAAGGGTTCTTGGGGTCTCAAGTGAGGTCTTTTAGTGAGAGGCAGTTCAGTCCCCCTAGGAAATACAGCCTTGGAAAGTTCCGTCCTAAAGACACTGAGCAGGAGGGGCTGTGCGGGAATGGCTCGTGCATGGTTTCCTTGAAGTTGAGTTTCACAGTTCGGTTTCCCTTTAAACGTTAACTGCGCTCAGACTGCGTGCAGTGTGTCTCGGGCAGTCCGTGTCCTGAGGTGCAGCTGCAGTCTGAATTTGGTGATGAACACAGTGCATCCTAATGCTAAGAGGGTGAGGTTGCAGGCCTGAATGTTTGAACTCTTTGAGACCTTCCACGCACCAAACCTAAACTGAGAAGGGATTGGAGCAATCCCGAAGCTGTACGTGCTGAAAATAGATCTCAAATTTGTGATACTTCCATGATCAAGTAGGTCAGCTGGAGCCTGCATGTCTCTGAGTCTTGGGAATGCATCTGTATTTGCTCGTGTCCTTCACGTAAAGTAGGAGCAGTCTGTTACAGAATTTAAAATAAATCTCAGATAACTACTTGAAATCTCTTAAAAATGAGTAAGTTTCAGGTAAGACTTATTTGAAAATAATAGTGCATTCATACCGTTTCTTCTAAACGAAATCCAGATTCTGAAAAGATTCAAGAGCCAAGTTAGTTTTTTTGCAGGCTTTCTGTAAGCTTAAGCTGATTATGGAGCTATGAGATGTTTAACTGGAGAATTCAAGACCTTTCATTATATTTTAGGCAAAATTAAACTGTATTATGATTATTGTATCTATGGAAACATTAGATGAGGATTTCTCCTGTTTTGACAAATAATCATTCAGATGGCTAGCAGAAAGATTGAAACTACTACTGCTCAGAACATTTCATGTTGTTTCTCTTTGCATGTCTTAGCAGAAGATACAATGAAACCCCAAGCTCTAAAATTGACTAAGAGAAGAATTCTGTGATGTCAGAACTGACTGGGATATCCTCCCTGAGGTAACAACTTCAATAATAAACACAAAATTCTGAGGTACTGTTCTTTGTCTCCAAAACAAAGCAGAAGAAAAACTACATTTAAATGTGCCATTAGCTTGGGAAAAAAAATATGAAAAAAGATAGAATTAGGATTTCATAAGTATACAAAGGAAAAAAAAAAACAAAGAAACAACGGAAGCTGGAAGCCTTTGTTCTCATAGGCTGCTATTAAAATGTCAGAAGCAGACAATGAATTTGCTTTAGCCAAACTTCTTGAGGTTTAAGAATATGTAACAGTCTCTCTTACAGTTAAAAAAAAAACACACAAACAAACAAAAAAAAAGTTATAGTGTAAGAACTAATGTGTGTAGAAATGCTGGAGGGGACTTGACATACAAATGTTTGATGTTAATTACTCAAATGAGACCTAGAAATTTGACAGTTGTTTTTTTTTCCTTTTTCTCCCAGGTAAATATATAATTCATAACTGGTCAATTTTCTGAGGTTTAACCCTGGTAGGTAGTTAGACGCCACCTGCCTGTTTGTTAACATCCCAGATAGTGATGGAAAATAGAAAGACACAAGTAGGAGAACTTGTTGGCTGAGAAAGACTGTTTAGAATCATTTAATCTGAAAAAAAGACTCTTAAGATCATCAAATCCAGCCATCGCTTCATGGTACCAAGTCCACCACTAGGGATGTCCAGTCCTCAGATCTCAATACCTCCAGAAACAGCAGCTCCACCACTTCCCTGGGCAGCCTGTTCCAATTCATAGCAACCCTTTCTGTGAAGAATAATTTCTTCCTAATAGTTTGTCTAAACCTCCAGTACTGCAACTTGAGGCTAATGTTTCATGTCTTAGTGCTTGTCACACGAGGAAAGAGACAAATACTCTTCATGCTGCACCCTCCTTTCAGACAGTTGTAGCAAGTGATGAGGTCTCCCCTCAGCCATTTCCAGACTAAAGAACCCCAGTTTCCCCAGCTGCTCCTAGGTCTTGTTCTCTGTTCCTTTCACTAGCTTCATTGCTCTTTGAACGCACTTAGTATCTTTGAAGTAAGGGGCCCAAAACAGACCACACTGCTCAAGGCGAGATCTCACCAGGGCTGAGTACAAAGGGACAATCACTTTCCTAGTTCTGCTAGCCATGCTATTTCTCATACAGACCAGGATGGTATTGGCCTTCTTGGCTGCCTGGTCAAATGGCTGTCTCACATTCAGCAAGCTGTCAGCTGGTTGTCCTGTGAGTGCCCTGGCACTAAAGGTGATATACTCCATGACCTTCCCTGGCACCCTGACACTGACAGGTGTATGAATTCCAGAAGAAGCTCTCTGCTCGACCAGGTTGGTATTCTTTCCTGCTGGCTTCTTTGCTGTTTTTCAGCATGCCTAGATTCTCCATTTTTGGAAGTATTCAAAACCTGACTGGACGTAGCCCTGAGTAACCTGCTGTGGTTGAACCTCTTTGAGCAATATGCAATAGGTCTGGGTGATCTTTGGAGGTCCCTTCTATCCTCAGCAATTCTTAAGGATAAAAGGTGGTCTCCTGAGCTGAGTTCCCTTAATCCTTTCTGCGTGATAAGAAATTTAGAAGAATGCTTTTCACTATGGTTTCTATAATAACAGAAGTGTTCTTAAATAATCTCAGGAAATCTTGGAATATCCATGTCTATAGTCCATGTCAGTCTAGTTAATACAGTGGGTTTAACTTTGTAAAACAGTATCTCAGTCTGACTTCCATAGTTTTGCAACTATGAGCAGAACACAGAAAAAAGCCCACAGTCTTTGGGGAAAATAATGTTCAAAGTTAAAATAACCACTGTAAAATAACCAGTTTGAATTTAAGAAACTTCTGACCTGTTACTGAGACTTCAATAAATGTTTGAGTGAATGGAACAAATGCTTAAAATACTATCATCATTTAGCCAAGGCTAGCACCTTTGTTTCTCATTAAAGCATGCAAGTTCTGTGTTCAATACATTTTTCTTTTTTAAAGATGGAGAATTTTTGTGTTTGATTTATATATTTCAAAAGAACTAAATAAAGTTGTATAAATAAATAAATTCATGAGCAATACTAGAATGACACTAAAAACCAGTGTATTTTCATTGTCTTTGCTCCTTAGGTTTGTTTCTGTAAACATTAACTTCACATCATTTGTATCACCACACAACCAATATCCCAAGGTTTTGCACAGATGGGGGATACAGAACACAGGAAACAAACCTATCATTTACAAAATAGCTTTTACAGAAAACAAACTCGATCTGCAATCTCAAAAATGAAATAAAAATGCTTTTAATAAGACGTTCTGTGACAGATGAGAACAATTTTATATCCCCGCCCAGCAACATCATAGAAAGATTTTTTCTGGCATATTTCCCCCCACCATCCTCAGATGAAACTTGAGCTAGAAAAAATTGCACACATAGTGGGATTAATGGACAGCCTCAGCATAATCAACGTTAGCAGCTGAAACCTTTTCAAACATTCTCCCTCTGCTTGGCAGTCATCTGTATAAAACAGCATTAGAAAACTGAAACAGCTGTGACATTTCTGCACCTGCTTTGTATCTCTGCTATGGAAAACACATCTCCACCCTTTACAGACTAAAAATGAGCACAAACAGGTGAAAGATATGAGAACCAACTGCGTCCAATTTCAGGCTAGCATTTCTTCAGTCACTTATTAGTCTAGTATTTGTTTTCCACGCAACACTGGAGCACAGAAACACATTTTCCTCAATGAGTTTTTTTTTCAGAAAATCCTCTGTAGCATATAGAATTCTACATACCAATTTTGTAAGTTTCTACTGAACTAAGATTTCTATGAATGTATTTTTTAAATTACTTGCTATCATCATAACATTGGCTTGGTAATTTGGATCATTTTTGCATTATCTTTGGACAAACACCAACAGCGTTAAGTTTAGCAAGAGCAATCACTGGATTCTGCACTGGGGAAGGGACAGCTCTGGCAGTGTGCTCAGACTGGGAGGTGAGAGGAAGGATGGCAGCCACACAGAGAGGGATTTGGGGCTCTGGTTGATGGCAAGTTGGGCATGCAACGGGGCACTGTCACCACTGGCTTCATAAATTGCTTTAGCAAACAGATGTTTAATTTCTAACTTCTAGGAAGTCATATACAATGTATACTATTGCAAAACAACTTTAGTTCAGTACTAATGCTGAAAATTCTTTCCATGTTTCAAGGTCTTCAGATGCCTTGAAAGTATCAAGAGAATAATAATTTATATAATGAAACAACATACTGCAAGTAACTTACTGCAGAATCAGCCACATTATTCAAATGAGGAAGTGAATTTTCATGGATTTTTAAAAAATTAAAATACAATAGGAATAAAAAGTAAGCTTTCTCTGTTAAGAAGCCTTGAAGAATGTTTTCTAGACTTGGCATGTATCAACACTAACTCCATCAGTCATTTCCCGATATAGTCAGTAAATGAGAAAATTTTACATTAGTATTTAATTTTTTCTAGTCCATAATTGTATGTCAGCTAACCATCTGCTAAAATCTGTTTCAATATCTGTTGGAAAACTTACTTTTTTAGTTCAGGAGCTGTAGTTTTAATTTGAAGTACTTCTGGCAGAAACGCTCTCAGCAGAAGTACCTTCTCCACACTCAAAACCAGTTGCTGATTATTCTATTGTGAGGGAAAGCTGTTGCAGACAATGATCAATCACTTATGCTAAGATGTTATGATTTTAGGAGCCTGGGCATAATACTTTCAAACTACATGTTTTGCCTGTGGATGTTTATAACTCATTAGAAAGCTTTTTCCCCTTTCTCATTGAAGTAATCCTCTTCTCTTCTCTTCTCTTCTCTTCTCTTCTCGAAGTCTAAATTATCAGTATTAGGAACTGAAAGAGATTGTGTGAGTTGTTTTTTTTTTCAATATAGAGAATCTGATTCATCTCCTATCAGCTTCTCTGTTCAGATACATTCCTTAGGATATTTATCTAATCATGACATGTCTGGCAAACAAGATTGAATCTTCTATCACAGTTTTTTCAGTAATTTGGATGATACTGAAACAGAAACAGTTTATCAATTCACAGTGCACAACTGCCTCATAAAATGTTTAAATGCAGAGCCATGTTCCCCTTTGTGTTACACAACTGCATGAAAAGATACTACAGATTACTCTTATTGAAAAGGTAATTTCATAATGCTCAAAAGTTTAGACCATGCAGAATAACTATGTCATTTCAGTAACAAAAACTTGTGTTCTAGACCACCGTAGGACTATTGCAATCCAAGTCACATCATACTTTTCTGTTTCTTATTACAACTTTAAGACTTTTCATCAGGAATTTGTATAAATATTTTGCTGTAAATATCCTTACTCAGCTCAGTAAGTCTATCCATAGCTATGTAACAGATTTTCTCTTAAATAACTCCAGCCTACTTTACAAATGCACAAAGTCCTTCACAGAGTATTTCTGGCGCATTTCAAAATATGTAGGTTGCAACACTTCTCTCTCATTTTCTCTTCTTTTAGCCAAAATAGCTTTCTCTACACTTAATTCTTATCCATAACATATAACATTATCTCAAATTACAGTACAGAAATATATGCAATGATCTTGTAGACAGTATCAGAAAAATCAGACACAAGAACACAGACAGAAGTCAGATGATCCTATACTTGAAATGAGGTTGTTAGTGGCAAAAGAGGGCGACTCATAGAATAAAAGAATCATTTGAGTTGGAAGGGACCTGTAAGTCATCTAGTCCAACCCCATATAATGAACAGGGACACCTACAGATGAGGTTGCTTAGAGCCCCACCAACCTAACCTTGGATGTCTTCAGAGATGGTGCATCCTCCACATCTCTGGGCAGTCTGCTCCAGTGCCTCACCACCCTCACTGTAAAAGACTTTTTCCATATATCCAGTCTAAATATCTACTGTTTTAGTTTGAAACCATTTCTTCTTGTTGTATCACTACAGATCCTGCTGAAGAGTCTGTCCTTTCTTACAGCCCCTTTAGATACTGAAAGGCCGCTCTCAGTTCTCCCCAGAGCCTTCTTCAGTCTGAACAGCCCCAGCTCTCTCAGTCTGTCCTGATAAGGAGGGGTGTTCCATCCCTTGGATCATTTTAGTGGCCCTCCTCTGTATGCACTCCACCAGGTCCATGTCTCTCCTGTACTGAGGACTCCACATGTGGACACAGTACTCCAGGTGAGGTCTCACCAGAGTAGAGCAGAAGGGCAGGTTCACCTCCATTGCCCTGCTGGCTGCACTTGTTTTGATGCACCCCAGGATCTGTTTGGCTTTCTGGGCTGTGAGAGCACAGTGCTGGCTCATGTACAGCTTGCCATCCACCAGTACCCCCAAGCCCTTTTTGGCAGGGCTGTACCCTATCCTTCCATCCCCCTGCTTGCACTGATCGTGGAGGTTGCCACAACCCAGGTGCAAGACTTTGCATTTGTCTTTGTTGACCCTTGTGAGGTTCACCTGGGCTCACTGCTGGAGCCTTTCTAGGTCTCTCTGGTATCCCATCCCTCTAGTGTGTCAGTTGTACCACAGGGCTTGGTGTCATTCACAAACTTTCTGAGAGTGTACTCAGTCTTACTGCTGATATTATTGATGAAGATATTAAAAAGCATGTGAACTCCTGTGAACACTCAGACTAACTTGATGTATCTGCTGGTACAGTTTTGGGTCTGTGGAAGATTTATTGAGCATGATCAACTGCACTTGACCTAGGTTGCCTGGGGCCTGTTTTGCAGCTGCCCTGCTTTTGGAGGGTGAAGCACCCACCCTGAAGCTGCTGCTCTGTGAAAGCAGAGCCAAGAACACAGCCAGTAGATCCAGCAGTTCATGTGGGTGTGAAGAAGGGTCCCTCATCTCAGTGGTGGTGATGTTCCAAAGGGCACACTTCCCAGCAGGTGCTGGGGATAGAGAGCAGCATGAGCTGCTCAATGAGCTGTCCTCCTCAAGACTCCCACTGAGAGCACAGGGGGTGAGGAGGACAGGGGAACTGGTACTGCGCTTCAGCAATTTGTTGCCGAGCTGTTTCCGAGCAACAGGGTTTTTGTTTCCATTTCTGTAGGATCACTGGTTGTTTGGAGCGATGGAGAAAGTGGTGATGGTGAAAGATGTTGTAACTCTCAAGATTCATAGTCAAGTATTTAGATAATCTCTATCTATCACATTTAAAAATGTCAAGTCTAGAAATCAAAAATCTTTTCACTATTTAAATCTATGTCTGAGTAGAAACTGGATAAGTACCTCTCCAGTGTAACTTGAAAGTCCTAGTTACTGAATGGGGAATATGGGTGGCAAAGATGAGCTAGTGACATGATGTGGGACGGGATACAAAATTCATTTTTATCAGTTTCTGGTAGCTTTTTTTCTTAGCTCATTGTTATATCAACTTCCTCTCCCTGCCAACAGTCATTAGTTTTCTATAGTTGCAAATCTTCATAACTGTAAGAAGAATCAGATGGAATCATGTCACAGAAAATTAATTCATGTATTTTATTGCTTACTTGTTGAGGATGAATAAGAATGTAAATTAAAAACAGTGGGCTCCCAAGCACAGAAGCAACTCCCCTGTAGAAATGCAATGATTTTATTCACTTGATCCAATACACTGGAGACCATTCTGCTCAGTGAAGCAGTAGCATCCTGCACTTCAGCAAACAGTCTTAAAATACAAGGAACTTTCAAGTTTCAGAACGTCAAATGTCAGAATTCATGCAGATGGGGCTGAAAGTTGGCTTGGCTAAGCAGGGATCTTCATCTAGAGCTTCAGTGGGAAAAAAAAAAAAAAAGTGGACATAAAAACAAGGTCAGGCAGCATGGGAGGATAACAGAGATGATATTTACCACTGTAGGGAGAAAATTTGTCCAGCCAAAACTAGTTAGGGATGAAGCTGGCCAGTACTGTGGGAATAACTAACATAAAGACATTTTAAAGTATGTTAAAAGCAAAAGGAAGACCAGAGGTAACCATGGTCTGTCACCTCATAAGGTTGGTCACCTCACAAATAGGGATGCAGACAAAGGAAGGATGTTTAACGCCTTCGTCACCTCAGTTGTACTTGGAGCCCTGAGCTGGAAGACAGTGAGTACAGGAATGATAAACTCTCTGCCAACTGTGAACTTGTGGGAGATTTGCTACTCTAGCTGGATACAATTAAGTCTACGGGCCTTGATGGGATTTATACCAGGGTATCCAGAGAGATGGCTGACATTATCACGAGAACTCTCTCAATTATTTTTCCATGGTTTTGACAATCTGGAGAGATCCCAGTTGACTAGAGACTGGCAAATGTTGCCCAAGTTTTCAAGAAGGGTAAGAAAGAAGACCCTGGTATTTACCGACCTGTCAGCTCCACTACAGTGCATGGCAAAATTATGAAGATTATTCTGGGACTTACTGAAAAGCACCTGAAGTTCAGCACAGCTGTTGGTCACAGCCAACATAGGTTTATGATGCAGAAGTCCTGTTTAATAAATTTAATCTCCCCTTATGACCAGGTTGCCCATCTAGTTGACTAAGGGAAGCCAGCTGATGTCATCTTTTTGGATTTCAGGAAAGTTTTCAGTACTGTTTCTCACAGTATCTTTCTGGATAAAATGTCCATCCTGCATCTAGGCAAAAACAGTGCAGTGGGTGAACAACTGGCTGACCTCAAAGTTTTCTACTAAATGGAGGACATAAAACTATTATGAGAATGTCCAAAGGATGGTTGCAAAAGATGGTGGATGTTCTGGAGGGCAAGATGCATGGGGAGCAGCTGAGGTCCCTGGGTGTGCTCAGCACAGAGCAGAGGAGCTGAGGAGAGGCCTGATGGCGGCTGCAGCTCTCACAGGGAGCGGAGGGGCAGCGCTGAGCTCTGCTCTGTGTGACAGCGACAGGGCCCGAGGGAACGGCATGGAGCTGTGCCAGGGGAGGGCAGCTGGGGGCTGGGGACAGGGTCTGCACCACAGGGCAGTGGGCACTGGAACTAGCTCATTTGGTTTAGTCATTCCTGACAAATCTAAACACTTCCATGTTTTTTAGCTGGAGTGAGAATATATGATACATCACAGAACAAGTTGAGGTTGGTGGAGACCTCCAGAGGCTGCCTGCTGCAGGCCCTGCTCAAGCAGGGACACCCAAGGCTGTGTTCCTAGGCAGCTTCCCAGGATGCCTCGGAAGGAAACTTCTGTGCTGTCACCCTTACAGTAATCATCTGCTTCCTAATTTTCAGACAAAACCAGTTTGTGCCCCTTGTCTTGCTGCAGAACTGGCCACAGCTGAAGAGTCTAGCTTCATCTTCTTTGTACTCTCCTTTCAAGTATTTATAGACATTTGTAAGATTGCTACTGTTAAGTTAGGACAGCATAGTGTGTAAAGTAAAGACACATCTAGCTTTTCCAAGATTACCTCCTGTGACATCAAGTAAGGTTTTCTTTTGCATATTTACTGCTCTAAAACAGAACTCGATCTTCATTTGGCTTTAGACAGTTAAGTAAGAGAGTTTTTTGTTGTCTGGCGTTGAAAGTAACTTAGAAATGTACAGATACATCCTCTTGGGAAGAGTGGGAGAAGAAAAAATTTAAAAAGGAGAACAATTTAGTACTTGTATAATCTGAGATTCTCCCATGAATTGTGGCTAGCATTATTTGATACAGTTGCACGTAGATCAACTCTTACAGAGACAGTATAAAAGACTCTATAGGGCCAAACCAAATTTAAGAAAGCAATAAAAAGAAGTTTAGAATTGTTTATAAGCTATCTAAATTAGACAAATCATGACTACTGTAATATCTTTTTTCATCTTAGTGGTTAGATTCTTAGTCCTTCATTTTCCTGAAGATAAAAGGCCTTAACTGCCATTTTCTCCATGATTACTTTTCAGAAGGTATTTTGTTCTAATTGTAAAAATATTTTTGGAGGGCAGATTTAGATTTATCCTTTCAAATGGAAAACTGTACTATGCTCTCCTGTCAGTCTTTAATTTCTCAGAACAATTTATGTGCACTGAGGCACTCAAAACCTTTTAAATTGACTTATTCAGGTGGGTCTAGGGGAAAGATAGTTCTTGAAGGCAGAAAAGCAGAAAGGATTTGAAGCCATAACTTGAAAAATGCTTCCTAAAGTCAGCTCTTCCACAAATGAATGGCAAAGGATGAATGTAAAAAGATTTTGAGAAAGGTTTCTTATCCGATCTGTTTGTTTTCTAGTATGTGGAATGTGGAAAATCTCTAGAAATAATGCTGTTTGTGGCAAAATATGGCGCTAATTACACAAGCTGTGTAGTTGATTCCCCACAGTATAGGGTGAATACACACAGAACTAACATTTTTGTTGATTTGGGAAGAACTGTAGAAGTGCAACTAAAATGAAACAACTCTATGCAGAACTCCTTTCCTGCTTGAATACTTCTTTTGGCCAAGATGGATTCAGACACTGTAGCAAATAAGCAAATTGTAGGGACTTAGACATACTAACAAATAATACATGTGAAATGAAAAAGAATAAATCTGCAGTCTGGTGCACAAAAAGCACAAAGATAACAAATTCTCTGAGAGTAATACCCACAAAGACAAAATTATGAGGGGTAAAATTCCAAACTCCTTGTGGGTAACAAATGCAGAAAACTTAAATGTAGAGGGGCCCAACACTCCAGGGTCATCAAGGCTGTAACCCCGTACAGTTAGGGTCTCTTTTCTGCACAGAGGAAGTAGGAAAAGTTAAGATGTAAGTCAGAGTGGTACACCAGCTGTACATTTAAATGTAAAGATGACAGTCTGTTTTTACATTGTCACACAGTTTTTAAGAAACCTGGATGTAAATCCATAATTGCCTCTCCTGCAAAGTTTGCACCTTTCTTTTCCCAATAGCCTTTGTACATCTTATGAGGTCAGCCGCAGTTACCCTATTTAATGTCTGCACTTAGTCAACCTTCTTTGCTATTTAAACTTCTTCACTTATACTAGGCATAAAAAGACTACTCATCTCTTTTGAACAAGAGTCACTAGTTGATTTCATTATAAAATCTGGCAATTCAGAATTGAGAGTTTTTTTATTGTTTTGTTTTCTCACTGCTTCTGTAGGGCTTTTTCCCCCTTTTTTAAAATTCTTAATGTCCTACAATGAAACCAATTTGAGCAGACCTTTGTTGCGCTGTGATGGATGGAGCCAAAAACACAAATAAGTCTTTATTAGTGGATACTGATAGGAAATTAATGCCTACAAAAGCTACAGAAATACCAAATTGTACCATGGAGAATTTTCTATAAGTTAAATAAGTCAATTACACAGAGCTTTAAAGAGCATTAGTTTATTATCTATTCTCCATGTGTTACCTCAGGAACAGTCTAATTATATACAAAAATTTGGAATGTTGAATAAATGCTGATCAATAAAAACATTTCATTGCCTTTGACACGGGAATATTTCTAAACAAAAAAAAAAAAAGTCCCAAATNTTTTTTTAAAAAAAAAAAAAAAAAGTCCCAAATCATAAAGGTTTGATTCTGTGTGTTACTTATTGCTAAGTTTGTGTTCATAGAATGCTTTCAAGTATATACACACTTCTTAAAAACTCCAGTCCAAAAAAGAATCTAAAAATATTTACACAATAAATATGTGGGGAACCTCATCTTTTCATTACATCAGTTGAACTGATTCTTTAATGAACTAGTAAGAACAGAAAGAATTAACAGAGTTTGCATCAGCTCACTGCCATTCTGAGTAAGTGCTGAAAGATGGGATTTCTTTTCTTTTCAAAAGGTAATTTAAGAAAAATGCCAGTGTTGTCTCTCCACCTGCTGAATACCAGTTAGAATAAGTTCAGAGGACATCTTTCTCCCACTCTGCAAAATCATCTAGCTTGACATGTATTTAAGTTTACACACAGACAAAGAAGGAACAAACACGTTTCAACCCATTGAAAACTCTGAGGTTTACTGAGTAAAGTCAGTATAATCCATGTTTTATTTGATGGTTAATTTACTAATTTACTGAAGACAAACTTTGGCCAAATGTTTCCACGAGAGGTACTAAACTTCTTCTATAAAATTCTGTTTCTACGGTTCTATCATAGCCAAGCAGTTTTTGATAGAATTGTCCCTTGACAAATCAATCTGAAAATTAAGTAACATAATACAGTTTAAAACTTGTCTTAACATTAAAGCAAAATACAACACAGTATAATACCTCAGTGATATAATTAAATGTACTGTAAAACGTATATAAAGTCAGCCCAAGATCAGTAAAGAATCAGTTCTGCTTTTTGGACTTTTCCCTTCCCAAAGATACAGGTTATGTAGAAGACCAATTTAGGACATGTCTGTCTATTTTTTTTTTCCCTTTAAAAGGCAGTGTGTGATAAGAATAAAATGATTGAAATTAATGAACATGTGATGTGAACATTTTGCCTTTTCAATAAAAAAATAGAAACTAAACAACAAAACACATCTCAGAAGGGGAACACTGAAGCCTGACATTATATAGCTATGTTTCTCATTCTTTTCTTTAAAGATTAACAGCACACAGAAAATAAGTGAATTTTTATCAAAATACAGCACATTTCTGCTAATAGATAAAAAAAAAAAAGTCCTATGTAAATATCACTGAAAATCAACTAAAAAGAATTAAAATATACAAAGAGTTGTTAAAGGGTTTCAATTAAAATTATTGTAACTATACACAGTACATTAAGCAACAGTTAACATCTTTGAAAGAAGTGCAATAACATGGAAGTTCACTTACTTAAAAAGTACTGCCTGCTTATTACCGCTAGCTACGTATAATTCCTCTCTTGCAGTTCATTCCCCAAAACTAAAGGAGGCTGGTGTTTTTGCTAGCTTTATTCAAAGAATTTACTTTTGTACACATGGGTTGAAAAGAAAGCAACTTTCACTTGTTTCAAGCAATCAACTTGTATGTAAGTAAAAATGAACCGCAATAACTGAATATTGCTCCAATGACAGGCTAATCATTAGCCCTGATTAAAAACAGTTACTGGTCTTCTATGGCACTTTTCCCTGGTCCGTAACAACCTTGTATTAATTAGCACTGCAGATTGTGCAGTCTCTATTGAATTACAAAGGAGAAAGAGAAAAATAAAGTTAATGTTTCTGGTAAACAAAATTAATACAAGCGTAATTGAATATTTTACACAGTAATAAGGAACAAAGGCAGCCTGTGGTAAATCACTATTACATTAATACAGTTAGAAACCCTTTAATGACTCTGAAGTGTCTAGTTCACATTTAACGTTACCTGTAGGAACAGCCCTTTAAGAAACATCATTACAAACTGGTTGGTTGTAAGTATACCCTCCCTTCGCCCTCCATCTCATCAATTCTCCATCACTGTTCAAAGTTTCACAAACTTGCTTTGGTTACCTAGCTCCATGCGTATGGTCTCCTTTTTGATTAACAAGGCAATGCAAAGGCCAAACAAAATCAAGGTGACTTTCGTAAGCCTTCCTGCATCATCTACTTTGTGTGTGTGTTTAAATATATATTACAGGCAACAATCTTAAAAACTGGCCATTTCGGTTTCGTTTTAAAAATCTGAAAGGTTAAAATGGAGTACTTTTTATAAAGACAGAAGTATCACCATTCGCACAAAACTGGAGATTTCTGCAGCAAAGAAAAATCTCTGGGCACATTTCCACAGTACAGCTGAAAGAAAGTATGTATTGAAGAAAACCCAACTGAACATGAATCACGTGGCAAATGAATAATCAGTGACTACATTAGGAACAAATCCTGTAGAATATCACAGATTTGTAATTACAGTCTTCCTAAAAAACACCATAATCTTTTATTGCATTTTCTACTGGTAGATGTACGCTCCAGAACTAAATGCTTTTTCTTCTTTATTGATTCTAGATTTGGATAGCAGATAGTTGATTCACCTGACCTTTGTACTGTCCAACCAGCACCACCTTCCATCTACCCATTCATCTATACAATGTGCACATAACAAAGCCAACATTTAATATCCCCTTTCCACATCTATAGAAGTGGTTTCAGCATAACACATTAATATCTGGTGAATAAAAATAAAGGCAATAAACAGCTACAGGACAGACAGCCCTGCCATCTGTCCATTGGCTACAACCTAGGCTTCTTAAAGCCCTGCACAAAGTTTAGTAATGTGTATGAATTATCCAAAAATAAACCTACCATCCGTACAAAACAATAACACAGGTTTGTTCTTGGAGGAGTGATCCTTAGATTGCTATAATGCTTAAAAACAAGTTTATTCACCATACGCATTTCCAAAATGATTTCCTGTATGTTCTATACAGTGGTTTTTTCCCCTTTAACCACAAGTTCAGTTTTTCATTTCCTGTACAAATATTGATCATAATTCTTTTCAAGTTCCTTTCATGTATAAAAATAGGCAAAATATTCAGTTTCCCATAAGTCCTTCAATGAATCCTGTTGGCTTTATCCCCATTATCCACAGAATTTATGAAGAAATTTCTCTCACAATGATGAGTTCCACTGCGTTCTGAAAAGTCTTTAGCAAAGATACTGCTTGTCCGTGATCAATATTTATGAAGCTGTATCCATTAGCCTAAAAAGAAATTTTTAGAATTGAAAATGTCGGCCTGATATTTCATGTTACTTCACTTAAGCTTAAACTAGGTTTAAAATAACAAAATCCTATATGAAAGCAGGTAGTAACGTGCTGCTGATTCGCTCATTATGTGATTAATGTCAGAAGAACACAGAGGTATATGCTATAAGGAATTCAGGGACTCTGCTAGCCTTGAAAGAATTTTGTCCCCAAAAGTACTGAAAATATTTGCAAACAACCGAAAGAAAAATCTGAGCTTGAAAGCATCAGCCATTTAGTTCTCCAGCCTAAATACAGCCATGATAAAGAAAAGGAAAAGCAGTAGAAATGATACTTCTCCATTTAAATACTAGAATTTAAAATTCTAGTATTTAGAATTCTAGTATAATCTGGCATTTGTGTTTGATAAATTAAAACGTATTTAATCTTCTAACAAAAAAGCATTCATAGCATTGGAGTCCTTTCAGGACTTAAGTCCCTTTCTCCCATCAAAGTAGATACAATGAACTTTCTCCCATGAGCACAGTATAGCAGTGGGCCATGAGTTCTATGAGTTTTATACAGTCTGTGGACATCTTCCAGGACCTGACTGGATAAATCTATGTTCAGATGCCTGAGCCAACTCTCTTTTCAATAGGAGGCTGGGCTTGAAATCTTCTGGGGTCACCCCAGTTTCAATTTTCCTATGATCAAACACCTCTGTCACTCCTAAAATGGGCTTGGCAAACATGGTCAGCCCTAAGCAGCCTACAGAAAAGTGTTAAGCTTCTTAGGGTGCATTGCTTCAAGTTCATACTCAGTCTGGGTAGTAAAATCTTGTAGAGTGACAGACTGGTCTGTCCATTGCTTCCAGTTCTGTCTTCCACCTTTCTCCCAGAGGGGCTGACCCCTCTTACAGGGACAGAAGCCCTGTCAAATTGTCACCAGAGGTGACAGCTAAGGCCAGCTGTACTCCTTAGCTGCTCCATTTTGGAGCTGCGCGCACTCATCCTATTACCTAACACTTATTGTTGCTACCAGATAGACCCTTTGCTATAAAGGGAGCAATCTGTAAATCTGCCTGGGACCACATAGAAAGTCTGAAATACAGAATGCTCAGAGAGCAAAAGCAGCAATAATCATTTCACGCCATCATCTGTATGGTATGTCCTAACCTAATATGCATCAGTATCTCAAGACTTGCACGCAATTATCTAGACAGTGGTCATGTAGAATATTCTGTTTGATATATGTATTAGACATACATTATAATACACTTCTAATGCATGTTTTATGGAAAATGTTGCAATAACAAGCATAGGAGAGTCATCTGGGGAGAGATCATAGACAAATGCAGCAGTTTTTTATGACTAAACATCAACGAGACAGAATAGGACTGTTGTTATATTGTCACTGAGTTATCATGGTGGTTATAACGAACATGCAGTTACACCCCCAAAAAAATGTTAGTTATGAGAAATGAAACAGCTTGTAATTGTCTGTAGATGCAAATGCAATGTCTCCCTGAGCTCTTAAAACTAAAAATTCCTCATAAAACAGAAAAGCAAAACACTAGCAGAGTGCCAGCATGACAGAAAGAAATTCATTACAAATGTCATGGAGATAAATGAAATTCCATAAAATCAAGAATAATCCATTAAAACAAAAAAACCATCCTTCACACACATTCCACTCTATTCTAGGGTTTCGTATGTTATTCTTCCTGTATGTACTGTTGCCCCTTCACTTGAAGTAGTTTACATCAGTAAGAGTGCTAGGGCCCAATGCTAGTTTTTTCTTGCCCTAATCAGGACAAACATGTACTTATTTTCCACACTCAAAACCAAGTTACCATAAAAATGGAATAATCTGATCTTAGTTCTTTTTGTGTGTGTATGTGTTTGCTAACTGTTTTTCTCTTTCATTGGAGGGATCATGCAATTTGTTTTTGTTTAAGAAAGCTGCTCATGGAAGATGGTAGTTTAATTGAGACATGAAGTTTTTGTTTGTCTTTGAGAGAACTGAAATGTAGCAGAACTGACTCCTGGTAAGTAAGTACCATGACTCTAGCGACATGGAGAATAATTTTTACCAAGAGATGAGCTCTGCAACTTAAAGAGTAGTTCAGATATCCTGTTAGCCTGTTTCTGTGCAACAGTAAGGTTATATAATCCATTCATCCATTTCCTTGACCCCTCCAAAAATAACTTGTGAGCTCATTAGATTATTTCAAGCAAATCTAATAGAAAAGTGGTCTGAAAAGTATGAACTTCCTGCAGGAAAAAAACTCTGCAGAGCTGCAACCAGAACCAGAGCTCCTGAAATAAACTATTCGGCTTGCTTGTGGCAGATGGGGTAGCCAGGAGGCACACACTGCGAGTGCTCAGGTATCAGTCAGCAAAGAAGTGGGTTCTGTCAGTGGTTGTACATATCCAAGTTGTCAGCTGGGAGAGAGGCACTGAAGGCTGACACAGTCTGCAGCAATGCAGTGTGGGGAAAGCAAGAGAAAATGGGTATGAGGAGTAACTGATGGAGGTCATACTATTTATTGTTCACAATATTGTATATAAATCACTACAAGTTTAATAAACGAATAAAGTCTAATTAACTTGCTCACATTCCATCTTGAATGACAACATTAGGACTGTTTTTTGCCTTTAAGATTAAAAAAATTACAATTACAAAAATACTCAGAATTTGAAAAACGACTCAGATCATAAATGCTTCAGCCCATCTTACTTATCCTAATGTTAGGTAGAAAAAAATTAAAAGCACTACCCCAGAATGTTAGAATGATTTCAGAGAGATACTAGTGATCTATACAAAAATTAAACATTCTGCCTTTTGAAAAGAAACAAATTAAAAATGAACTAATATATAACACAGGCTATATGACTACCGTACCTGAATTATTTTATCCCCAGGTTGCAACAACTTAGATGCTGGTCCTTCAGGTTGTACTCTGGTTACAAATATACCCTTGAAAAACAGAGGTGGAAAAAGCTTTTGACAATTTAATTCATAAAATTAGGCTGTATAGATGTAATTAAAAACATTTCAATTTTCCATCCTAATCAGAAAAGAATGCAGTATAATTTTATGGCTGCCTTCTTTTCCTGATGCTAAATCCAGGGCAATTGCCTTTACAGGATTACTGAAGGGCAAATGCTGATTTGCCTGATGTGTAACTCAAGCCTTTGTTTAATTTGGCAGATGTATATGTCAAAATGAATTATCAGCCACAGAAATAATGCTATAGGCTAAATCATGTTCTCTTTTAAGAGGCTTCCTAACTGTAAACTCTGTAATTCACTATCACAAGTCTGTGGCCTTATATCTGGTACGGTCTAAGAAACCTGCAGTGAAAATAATCCTCTGTGTTGTCAAGTGGCTACTACCTCCATTTTCCATAATTTTTCCTCACTCCTCTCCAACTAAGTCCTGGATTTAAGTGGTTTGCATTTGGGGGTTATGTATTTTTCATAGATCAGGAAACATTTGCTAATCAGAATGATTTTAAGATACATTACTATAAGATACTCACATCATCTTCAGGTCTGAATGGATTTCCTCTACCACCAGCTCCTCCTGATATACTAAATCCCAGCTCTGGGTCCTTGTCAATTCTCACTCGAATCTAAGTAGTTACAACCAAAAACAGAAGAACTGGCTGAAAATTTGCATTGAAAGCTACTGTAATGAATTTATTACTAAGGAATTCAGATGAACAGAAGTTTTTGAAAAGAAAAAAAATACAAAAAGCATTTATCATAATTAAGTGAATACTGTATCTCATAATATTAATTCAAACCAAGGTTTCTTTGTACGTAAGTTTTACTCTAACTTTATTAAAATAACAGTAGTCCACATTGCCCCTACATTTGGAGATATTAGATACTATGTTATTAATGTAACGTTCCCAGCAAAGATGTGCCCACATGCAAGAACTTGTTCTTCCTATTTCTTTGCTACTTCTCACTACATTTAAATCAAACCTGGCCCCTACATTCACTGTAAATACTACAATGCCATCATTCTAACTCCTTTCTCTTGACAGAAAAGTTGATTAGAAGACAGTTTTACACAACAAGTGTATACATTCATTCTACCACAGACTGAAAGCTGTCGGTATTTTCCACAAAAAACAAAACAACTCAAAGGAAAAATTCTATGTCCAAAACCAGAAAGAATGCTGCCCACAGTGAAGAAGCCATTAGATGCTGTGAAAATTCTTTACTCACATTTGTATGACATATATAAAACTAATAATTATCAGGCAACCATCAGATATTCTCACTTTTTTATCCTGCTATTGTTTAGGGCTGCACACTTCCTCATTTGCAACTTTTTGAATTGTTCTGGTGAGCAATGAATAACAGCAAAGTACTCTAAGTTGTACTGTGATTTTGAAATTTTAGTTATCATAAATAATGAGCTGCTGACAAATAAATGCAGTCAAAAATTAAATTTCTGTCTCAGTAAAAAAAAAAAAAAAAGAAAACATTAGCTGCTGGAACAAACTGTTAGAAAAAATCTACCACTTTCTCTTTATAACAAACAGATGTCAGTCATTCAAATTACATTTTACCCTTACCTCTTGCTTTACCAGTTCGTGGCTTTGTCTGGGAGAACACTGGGACTGGGTATAGGTAGGTTGGTGGGCAACTTTCAACATCAAATAATCAATTAACTGTTCTCTAGACGGATGTCTTCCTACTGATGACTGAGGAGGGAGATGATGGACTTGGCTATAGTTTGCCTGAGGTCTTTGAGGCTGGCACATCTGCCCGTTTGTCAAAGGTATCTGAATGAAATATGAATGTTGTTAATGCCATAGACTTCATACAGACTGATCCGCAATTCTTACTTATTTCAGTATTTCTCATGCTTGATTTGTTTTTAATTTTAAAAACATTACTAAAATTTATCTTCTGGATCATGTACAATCAACACTCAATTTTCATGAGAGTCATCAGTACTGACCCTATGGGAAAAAATTAAAAAAAAAAACAAAAACTTTCTACTAGAACAAACTAGACAAACACTTTTTTCACTGAGCTATCTCAGCTATTTTTTTCTGGTAGTGTAACTGACCATATTGAAACTTGGTTGAATTTTGTTGTAGTTTGCACTTTTCTTGCACAAAATATTTGCAGCAATTCTCAGTAAACTATACACAAATTAAAATTCCTACACATGTAGCAGACAAGTTATATGACCACTGTAACCAAAAAACTGAACAAATTCAGTTATAAGCTCAAGCTTTAAACATGAAAACAATATTAATGATATTTCTTTTGTTAAGATGGATATGGATATGGATGGACTGTGAAGACATTCAATACATTCAAACTATTTCACTAAGGACGATGCTTCAGGAAACAGTATTTCCTAATGAAACTCCACAGCTTCTGAGATTTATGTAGCTCTAGGTTGAGATATGAAGTACTTTCTTTCTTCCCACAAAGCCTACGTAGTCAGTCACCCTTCTGTAGGATTCCCACATTCTAAAATTGCTACAATCTCAAGTTGCAGATTTTCCTGCCTACTACTATCATCCTACTAGTCAGAGGACACAAGGAAATTAAAATACTCTGTTTCTCAAGGTTATAAATAGCTGAAGTATGCAAATTTCAGTCTTTAAACCATGCAGTGTAATGGACACAAAGAGTTTATGTTGTTGAGTTTCTATATCAAAGACGGGTGTGTGTATCTTAGCTTGATTACAGATGAGACAATATTCACTTTACAAGACTTTCCACTGCCTTTTCTGAAAAACTAAAACATGACAGGAAAACTAGCTTTTGTGTACTGTCAGAGGAGAGAGTTTGCATAGGCAACGTACATAAAAGACTGTGCAAATTATTAATATTCAATGCCTGTAGAAACTCAATGGAAATCACTGAAGTAAGAAATCTCTTGCTGCACTGTAAGATACATAAATATAGTTTCACTGTAGTAAGTCTTGCCTGCATAGATGGTCTTTGCTTATAAATACGGACTGTGCTACAAATTCTAGTTAACGACTGCAATGTAATCACAACAGGTTTCAAGTTAATTAAGTTCTCTAATTGTACATCCTATCCATGATATCACGTAGATAATTACCTGCACAGCTATTTTCTTCATGCTGTCTGGAGGAACATCTTTGAGACTAAGTGTAGCAGATGAGTAATTCTGCTTTCCTGAAATGAACACCTCATCTTGACATTGGTCTCCTGAAGTTGAAGCCTGGGGATGCTTTAAACAGAATGAAACAGTGAAGAAGAATGTCTTTGTATTATTCAAACAACTAAAAAGTACTCATAAGGTTTTAAAGTGTCTTTTAAAGGATTTTATCATTCTTTAATTTTGCTTTTGTTTATATAGAATATGTAAATCCTACTGGTGAAGACACCACATTCAGATATTGGTGAATATTTACAAGAACTAGCAACTCCATAGGTGTCTTTGATCACCAATACATTGCTATGAAAAGTCAACAAATGCTGAATACTACTCATGCAAGAATTCACATGATAAACAGTTTTCTGGGATATCTACTCAGGGAACTCAGACTAAGGAGTTCTTCCCTCTCATTTTTTTAAGAAACTGTTAAAAACTGTTAACTCATTGTCTTGAAATTCTGAAGTACCCAGCAATACAGTTCACAGCAGCAGAATTTGTTAGGAAAAAAAAGTAGCATAATGAAATTTTGTTCTATCATTTTCAATTTTGGTTGAATTCAGAATTTCAAACTCTTGTTCACAATACATACAACAAAAACAGACATTTTTATTTTTTGTTCAATCATATATAAAAGCCAATTAGAAAATTCTACTTTACAACATTAATCTGAAACATCTGACAATAAAGTTAAGGCATATGAAGTAATAGCTAAGTATTAAATGCCTACTAAAAAAAATCCAGCACAAATTTTATTCCTTTTATTGAAAACATTCATCTGTAGAAAGATAGCTATCAGTTTAAAGGACAGTTCTCATAGATTACTCTTTACCCCTCCGTAAATAGCAACAGCCTCCTGTAGGTACTCACTCGAACAATGTGCACACCAGAACCTCTTCCGTCTGCAACACTCAAGGCAACACTACCCTGGCTGCCATGCAGATCCCTAGAGCTGCCATAGTGAAAGCTGCTAACTGCAGCATAATTGGAATTAAAGGACCTAGACAGCATGCTCTGAATAAAGAGGGGACAGATTTAACACAGAGATTAGTGCAGCATGCATAAACCACAAGACATGTTATACATAGACTAATATAGACATATTCCATTGTCATGCAAGATAAAAACCATGCAAGAACAGTGCCACTGTGATGTATAAAACACAACTCAGTGTCTCCTATTTATACCTTTATTTACTGTAAATCAGCATGCAATCAGCAGCTTACATGCAGAGTTACATGTAAATAAAGTCATTCAAATGTTCATGTGTTTGGAAACAACGTAGGTTCACAGCTTGTCAAAATTTCTACATTTTCAATAAATTTGCAATGTATCAAGTACACTGTGGGAAGAACAGCTGGCAGTCAAGACAAAAACCTGTGAAAAATCATTTAATTACCAGTTGTTACTATTTTGTCATATTTTCCCCTCATTACTGGTACAGTACAAATAATAACTTACACAAATACAGAGATTTGACAGTGAAGGAGCCTCATAAAAAAAATAAACGAAAAAAAATATATATTCCCATGCCACTGCAGGCAGACAAGAATGTAACAAAGCTCAAGATCAGGATTGCTGTTTGGTTTTGAGCTACACTGCTTTGCAGACAACCTGACCTCTGCTAATACTGGCCAGGGTGACAGAAACAAAGCAGTGGATGTTACCATTTTGCCACCACAGACTTTTGTAGTTGCAAGGACAAAACAAAAAGACTGTTCAGTTGGAAACCCCCTCATATCCTACCTGACCAATAAAATAATTATAAAACTCATGAAAAATCACAGCCTCGTTAAAAAAAAAATGGTAATAGTAAGAGATATGCCACAAAACATCAAACCCAAAGTTGTAAAAAAGTTGTAGCTTAACACAAGAGATTTTCAGTGACTAGTGTAGGAAGCATTCTTCCTCTACCTATTTTTAGCTAGGAAGAAAGAAACGGGCATTTGGATAAAGAGCATTATCCCTATAATTTTGCTTTTCATCACAAGCACAATGAAGGTTGCACATTTCTCTAGATAGTCTCTGGAGATTGCTGCACCAGAGAAGATTCTCCAGAAAGATGAGTATGCAGATGACACCGAAAAACCTTTCTAACTTTTGATAAATCCGATTTCAGGTACTTTAAACTAGATACTAACCAATATACATACCATGCTCCCCTGTCATTTTTTTCCTGAAAGTTTAATAGAAACCTGTTACTCAGCAGCGGCTGAGGAACACAAATTAAAAGCTACATCATATCAAGAAAAAATGGCTATATATATATATTTAAGTATTCTGTACGCAAATCAGTATTTATAGTCAATAAGCAGACTAATGTAATCAGCTTAGATTCAGGCAGCTAGAAGTGCAAATTTGGTGCTTTCTAACATTCTTTGTGAATACCAGCAGTCAGAACATTCTCTATTTTGCTCCTTATAAGAGAATTAAATAATAATTTTCTAGAACCAAAGTTCCTTAAGGAACTTACTTAGGTGCAAGATGATAAACAGTTGAATTTACTCAGGAAAATTTCTACTGGATAATGTAGTAATTTTAAGTCTGCCTGAAGTCTGCATTTTGTAATAGCCACCTTAAAAAAATCTAATTTCTAAGATAAAATGTGTATATCCTGGCCCTTAAATGACTTCTAAATAAAGTCACTGTATTGCTGTTTTGAGACTTTTAAGGCAAAGCAATTGCTTCTTGTCCTCCCACTTACCTACACGCTCCACAGTTTTGTACTTGACATTTTCTATGTGAATTTCTACAGCTTGTCTGTACAATACATACCACTGCTACCACTCCATGCTCTACCATAAATACACTACAAAAAGCATATCCTCAACTTCCACTTTGTTCCAATAGTCAATTCACATCAATTTGATGTAGCCTTTGTTATTTTGGTAAAGAATAGGAACTAATAAAATTCAAATATCTACACTGAACAAGACATATGCTTATCTTAGAATAGCCTTAATTGGTAACTTAACTTGTAAGCCTAATTATCAGGCCTCTTTTTTACCTTTCATTTTTGTTATAAAGTACTTAGATGCCATTTCCAAGTAGAAATCTCTTCACTTTTCATTCTCACCTTGGCTATCTAATTTCTTATTTGATTGGAAAAAGTATTCTCAAAGTGATTTCGGAATACCTGAAATACTTGGAAGTAATGTTTTAATGTCTTGATAAATAAAAGCATGCAAGAAAAAAAGCCCTTTGTTTGAAATCTTGTGGAATTCTAATATTGGACTCTTTATCCTAATGAAGAGCAACCTAAACATTATGAAACTATTCTCTTTCAGTCATAAAGGAAGAAAAAAAAAGGTATCACTAATCATGCAATAAATGCATCTTTAGGAAGTGATAATATACTATTAAATAATTACTTAAGGAGTATTACTTATACAACAATTTAAACAGTACTGTCAAAATGTTGGCGGCCAAAACTTTGCTGTTTATTTTCAAATGCTTTTTTTTTTTTTTGAAAAGTTGTTTCAATCCATTGATGGTTTAGTAGTCTGTTCAAAACACAAACAAATCTGAAATCAAAATTTAAAACTAATGGGTACTGGATGCTACTGCGTATGTACCATTCCACTAATCCATCAGTTTCAAAATGTTCCTTAGGCTGTGATCTCATAAGCATTTAGGCACATTGTTTTATTTGTGCACAGAGCTACTGAAGTTCTTTTCCTTGATATTATACAACCTCAACTTGAAAAGACTGTGAGGCTATACTAATTAAAATGTTTTTCCACATTATGAACATAGAGAAACAAATAATAGTGAAAAACATCCAATGTGATTAAAACTGCAACCCTGTGCCTCTTTATTTCTTTGAAGAAGCCACTGTACACTGGGAACTTTCATAACAAAACCACTTATATTTTAGTTTCTGAATAGGAAAGTAAGTATCTACTTTTATGACTTCTTTTTTGAAATTCTTGCTGTTCTAAAGAGATAGTAAATGATCAAGATTAATAAAATAGAGCACTTAATTCCAGATGAAATTATAAATGAAAGCAAACATCCATCTGATAAACTCCCAAGAAATCCACAACAACAAAAAAGGAAAATACATAAGTAACAGAAGACATACTGTTTCCACCAACTCAAGTATAAATAAAAAATATTTGCAGGTAACTCTTACAGATATTTACTATCATAGTTTAAGGGTGAGAAATGTCTCTACCACACAATAAAATGTGTGTTATTCTAATACTGTAAAAAGACAGTATCTTAGTTCAAATTCCTAAATGAAAGTTATCAACAAAACTAGAAAGTTACTATCACTTGTTAGGAAAACCAACAAGTCTCGCTTGAAGAAGGAAGTATGATGAAATACATTACTGTTCTTAAAAGCTCACCTGTACACTGAATTTAAAAGCTTTGTTGATGAGGGTGAGGAAGCAGAATTCACAGTACATTTTCCTACAGTTTACTACATATAACCACTAGGGAGCAGCTTGAGATTTGAAGAGATCTTCTCTATCTCACAATAAAAGAAGCTTTGCACTAGATAAGCAAATTATTTCTCCAGTATACATGCAAAAGAGCTATTTACAAATGGTCTTATGAATGATATTCACTTTCCTTCAGGCAGGTGGACAATTTTAGCTCATGAAAAGATGGTCCCTTAAATTTTGTCAAAGGAATTATAGATTCTGCTTACTTGGCTGGAATCTGCTATAAATCATTTTTGCAGGACTTAAAATATATTTGCTCGTGCAAACTAACCTCTTCAGTTTTTTTTTATTTTCACCTTAATCAGGTGAAAAAAAACCTAATCAATACAAGAATTTTCAAAATTCTCCAATTCTGTCCCACAAGCCTTCCCCTACCTCACTGCTGTTACATTTTACAGAAACCAAGCTAGCAGGCACTCAAGGAGCCTCACACACCACCGCTCCTCTCCAACCACCAAAGAAAAAAAAAAAAAAAAAGAGGTACCTAAACAACCCAGAATAAAAGAACAAAACCACAACCACCATAAATACTTTTTCTAGTAAGTACTGGAAAATAATTTTAAAAGTTATTAATTCAATAGCAGACTCCAGTCAAAGCAAGTTAAGACTATTAACCCATACTGTTGTGTACAATAGGCATGTAGATATGAGTTACGTATTCATCGTAATGCTTAAATCTTGCATACTTGTTTTTATCAGTATTATGTCTTATGCTTTAAAAGAAGGGGAAACACTTTTATAAATCAATGAGTTTTGTCAAAGAAATTTCCAACAAATGTTTGTTCTTTAAATGAAGCTTTCACTTCTTCAAATAAATATTATTTTTTTTTTCTCCAGACTTCATAACACTTCAGAAGTCTGTTTTGTAGACTAGGCTCCCATACTAGAAATACATTTTAAGTACAAACATACTTGAAATGGTTATTCTAAAAGAACAAAGAAATAGCCAGTGAATTTCTAGAATTTCTACATTATCATATTTGCCAGCTACCATTCAGGATCATATCTGCATTTCTCATTGTTTAATTTTCTTTTTTTTAAGTAATAATACACCAGAAAATATAAAGTTGACAATTAAATGCATATTTACTTTAAACTCCAAAGTCTTAGACTGCTAAGTAAAATCTTCTTTAAAATGCTTTAAGGACAGAAAAAAAAGAAGCACGCACACAGAAGGCACACTACTAATATAAGTTAGATAGATGCACAGTGAGGAATCCAGGAGCAACTATTCCATATTTTTCTGGTAGGAAACAGTAATTAATGTTTACATAAAAAGCAAGGGAAAAAATATGAACAGATAAATATGGAATAAAGCCAGTCAATCAATTTCTTTTCAGTCCAGGTGACTAAACTGCTATGATACCTGGACAGTTTTCAACCATGTATTAAACATCGTTCCTAACATGTGAAATGCAGACAGTGTAAGAATTAACTAAAACCAAATAGCTTTGGCAGGGCACTGAAGGTTTAAGATAATATATATGCATCAGTGGGAATATAACACTAGAGTATGCACCTCTGGTTAGGACTGGAACATTGAGAGGCCTGTGACAGCCCTGCAGACAAAAAGTCCAGCACACCTCAACATAGTATGTTGCCTTAAAATATCTTGCTCTGTGTGACTCAAAACGGATCACAAGAACAGCTGCAACTCTTGTGTAGACTTGGAAAACAAACATCTCTTCTTACAATTAGGAATTATGCAGATTAAATAAAACCAAATTCACTTCCCTTCCAAGGAAACAGAATCAGGCTGATGACATCCTGGCAAATATTTAGTGATGTGACTTAACAG
Organism: Odontophorus gujanensis; assembly: GCA_013399175.1. NCBI lineage: Eukaryota > Metazoa > Chordata > Aves > Galliformes > Odontophoridae > Odontophorus > Odontophorus gujanensis. Next base: position 90,637 of record VXAB01011348.1, read on the forward strand.
TGGTTCAGCTGGACAGCATAGCATATTACATTCTTCCAGTCTCTGCTACATCGCTTTCAAGATGCATAACTGTTCACATCAGCTCAAATTTTTGATAGCATTAAGGTACATAAAGAATCCTGTTCATCGTCTCTAGTTATATCAAAATCTCCTGTGATTTTCTGAAATGCACAAGATTTTTATGTGCTCTCATCTCAGAGTTATAAATATTCATTCAACAATCTGTCAAACATCCAACTTCAAAAGACAACTAGCTTGGAGGCGAATAAATGCTAATTGTAGATTTTTCAGTTCCTCGGCATTTGAATGTAATACCGAATATATTTTACTGATTTTCTTTTCCTTGTTCTTAAAGTGAAGAAGTATGGGAAAAATGCAGACGAGCAAGCTCAAGAAGGGTAACAGAATAGTATAATATAAAGACAGTGTTATATTAAGAACAAAAATTACCTGACCTAAAAGAGCTGGACTTGTAGTACAGAAGGCCAACAGGACATATAATGTATTCAAAGGTAATTGGGCTAAGCTGGCAAGTATGATGTAAAAGCAACAGGGACCTTTTTCTTCAGGGAGAAACTTCATTTACAGACTGTTTTTCAGACATTCAGCCTAAACATAAACATGTTTACCTTTTTAAAAAAGTAGTAGTACAAAAATATAATTTCACTGGTCATTTAAAGCAGTTCAAAACTTAGATATTTAACATGCCTCAATTACAGGAAAGTAGAAAAATTAAAATTGTTTTTACCTTTTCTAGCTTTTTAGCCTCAATATGTCGCAGCACCTGTTCCCTCCAGTCATGAGGGACTTTACTTTTTCCTGTAGGGTCTAACAAAGAGTGCTCAGAGTTAACTCTTGGATTTGACCTCTTTGAAGGGCTAGTCCGAGAGTAATTAAAGTCACTAACTGACATAGTTCTTTCTGGTATTTCATTCACTGATGGACGAGCACTCTGTGGCCGAGGTACATTTGGACCGTCAATGCTGTATGTCCTGGCAGAAAGAGGTCTCTGCTGCCCTGACATTACTGGTGGAGCTCTTCCCATTGAATGCAAATCTCTGTATGTTAAATAATCCCCCTCAGGAACATGGGCCCGCCTTGAAGGTCCAGCATCACCAACATTTACAGAAGCAGTAGAGGATACACTGCTCTGTCTTTGAAGAGTGTGTCTTGCTGCTCCTGGGAGCAGTCTATCATTTGGTGGAACAGCCCACATGTCTACATGTCTCCCAGCCATTCTCTGGTGAGTGCTATATGCAGCAGTGGCGCGGACATTGTTGTGATTGGAGAAATTCATGTTGGCAGAATGCTTTACATAGCTAGGTGCTTCTGTGCTGTCAGATCTCAGCAGACGTGAAGGAGGTAAGCTGCTTTGTTCTACTTGGGTGTTTTGTTTCTGGGGCCACAAGGTGTCTTTTGCTGTTGCACTGCTGCTGTACTGAATATTATACTGAGGAGTGCAAAACATCTGTGCGCCACCTGTCACTGCTCCTCTCACTACAGTAGCACCTTCAGGATTGTGATTTGAGTCCAACTTGAAGGCAGTTTTTGTAGATGATATTAAATCAGATGACGACGATGATCCAGGAAAAACCTGTAAAGGCTGATCGTACAGAAGAGTAGCGGATTTACTCCTGACTATGTTTTTCCCATCTGCACTACCAGATGAAGATTTTACCACTGAGTTTGGCTGTGGAGATCCACTGTCACTGACAATATCGTAGACTTTCAGACCACCAGGGTCCATACTAGTGATGCTGTGAGATTTCATCACAGGACCACTTCTCTGTGGTGACAAATCTTCAGTGCTCCGTGAAATAGACAGCTCAGTGGAAGAGTTGCCATCAACTGCAGTGCTTCTCAGTAGCTCATCTTTACTGGGAGACTGGACTGATTCCTCGGGATGTCCATTTACTTTATTTACAGGATACTTATTTCCATTTTCCAAGTGCTCACCTTCATCTTTCATAGTATTATTCATAAAGCCCTTTACTGATGCTACATCCTGTGGTTTTACTCTTTCTATGGGAACTGGCACTGCTTCTTCACTAACCAGTTTATTTATATTCATATTTATTTGGTCTAATTTATGAGTCTCCTCTGTAGGACTACTTAGTTCAACACCTTTTCCTATCAGACCTATTCTTTCTTCAATGCTTAGTTCATATTCAGCCAGATTTGTAACTTTCTCTTGCACATTTATTTTTTCTTCTGCAGTAATGTTCAAATCACCTCTGTTTTGCAGAAGATTATTCAAATTTTCGTCTTCTTGCCTGAAAGAAAAGATAACTCAAATGATATTCTAAAGGGACTCAAGATATTCCTTCAAGAAACTTTAGAAAAAATGATATGCAACACAGCTACACTGTACACACAAGATGAAGACCAATTTACAAACAAATTTATGATTTGCTATCTTACCATTACAAAAATATGTTATACAGAGGGTTTCCCTTGCAGGCTGTCATTAGCATCATGGTTTGATTTCAGACAGTGTATGGGAACTGTTAGGTCACGGCCTGAACCAATGATTGAGCACCTGCTAAAGGGACACATTCAGCCCTGGGAGCACAGGTGGAAGCAGTTCTCCAGTGTGAACAGAAGGGCGGACCCGGGCTCCACCCCTACCTAACTACATTTACAGACTGACAGACACAAGGGAAGCGTCTTTACTTGGCTATTTCCTCCTTTAGAGTACTTAGCAAGCCCTGATCCTTAGAAACAAGTAATTCCTTCTTTATTATCAGATTGCCATCTCTGCCTTTCTTGAGTGATCCAAAACTGGTTTAAAGCAGATCTATCTCCTACTGCCTATCCTTACATAAGATTACTTAACTTTCACTGGAATAATTAAAGGTAGTTCAAAAATCTTAAAAACTATAAAGCAATGGTAACTTTAATTTTTTATAAAATACTTCCAAGCACTGCGACAACTATAGATAAAATTCTTGCTTTCACTGACACACAAAAAAAAGTCAGAAACTTTTAAGTCTATTCTGCAAAAGATTCTAAAAGCTCTTTGACAGTTATGTTAGCAATCAAATGGATCTTCAATACTTTCAACGTTTTGCAAATAATAACAGAGCTTTTAAAATGGCATATGGAATTATTTTGCAGGGATAGCATAAATTAAGGATGAAATCATTATACCGTACTATAACAAGAGATGGAATCATATCTTTCATATTAAAATTGGTGTCTGAATTTGTCCTGGTTTTTTGTTGCTTTTTTTCTTGTAAAAACATTATTTCACTACTTAACCTCATTTTAAAATATTAAAACTTAAGACTATCTAATGAATAATTAATTAAAGGTATTGACATGTAATATGAAAGACTGAATAACATTTTATGATTATTCTTGCTTAGTTTTATACAATATTTTACAAACCTGATCTTGGACAAAACACCAGCATGTGTCTCTTTGTCTGGTGAACAGAGAGAAATATCTTGGCTACTATCAGTATTTAAGGAAACAGAATCTGACATTCGAGAAGGTGAGGAACAGTTGCTGTTATTTTGATTACTGTTGTGGGTAGCTTCGTCTGATAAGGAATCAGCATCTTTTGAATCATCTGTAACAAAAAACAGTGCTAATTTAGTTACTAGATATAGACATCTGTTTAACTGCCATTTAACATGTGTAAGTCACAGTGTTAAAAAAAAATCATACACTGTTCCTCAATGATACTTATTAGTTTAAGTGTTAGTTTCCAGTGACACCTTTGCAAACTTCTCATAAATTCACAGAAGACTGCTGGCAATAGTTCCTATTACTTTTGAAATACTTGGTTCAACGTAAATAGTACTCACCTGTTAAAATTAAACTTGCCAAGTTTCCTTGGCATAAACTAGTGTTGCATCATTTATTTCCCTAACATATCCATCAAATGATGTTTTTACAGTTTTTACTGCTTTTACAGTAACTCCAAACTTTTCAGTTGCATTAGTCTATTAGCCACAGTGAAAACAAACTACACTGCTTCAAATACAAGATTTTTAAAGATTACACAATTCTTCCTTTTTAGCATTAAACTGTCTTTAAACAGCTATTTAATGCACCAAACAGTTTGGAAAGAACTAGATTACTCAAACTGTATGTAGTCTTACAAGTTAAAAAAAAAAAAAAGAAAAAGAAAGATAAGTGTTCTTCTGCATGGTTGGAATGTAATGTATTCCCATACTTCACAGATCACACAAGACATATTCAGAATTATTTATACTTGTCTATACTGATTAATGTATGCACACTTAAAATACTGTATCTGTGTAAAAATAATTGATTCTGACATAAGCAAACATAAACATGCAAATCAGGTTTTTTTGTTTTTAATTTTGCTTCAAGACATAGTTATGGGTGCTAAAAGCATACTTTTTTAGAAACTTATCTACAGAGATGAGAGAAGTTTTGACTTAGTAACTTCAGCCAGGTATAAAAGCTCAAATACAACATTAATGAACATCATTTTTTTTTCAGAGAATTGTGAAGTGGATGGAGTTGGAAAAAACCTCAAAGATCACCTCTTTCCAATCCCCTGGCATAGACTGGATTGCCATTCACCAGCTCAGGTTGCCAAGAGCCCTATCAACCCTGGCCTTGAATGCCTCCAGAGACAGAGCATCCTCGGTTCCTCTCGGCAAACAATCCCATCATTTTTGATAAAAGAATTTACTGATAATATCGAATGTAGACTCTTCTGGCTACCACAGTGGCTTTTCCTACACCCTCAAAAAAAATCTTATCTTCTTACATACAACAGCCAGAAAAGTTGTTGGTTTTTTTTTTCCTGGAAAGTACTGGACTGGGAACACCATATGGAGCAAAATACAATCTGCTCTCAGACTTAAAAATTTAAGCTTCCTCTGAAGGAAATGGTTATCCAGACTGAAATTATCTTCCAGAGAAGTAATATAACCCTGAGTTTCTTATTTAATAAAAACAATGATCAGATGTTTCTTGTGAGAGGAAAGAAGAATAATAAAAGAGTAAAGTTGCTCTGGAGAAAGAGCTGCAACAAGAGAAGTTTATTCTTTAAACTAAGGAAGAGAGCACAGCTTCTCTGAGATATTTAAAGAAGTTATATTGCTGCCAACAACAGCAGCAATAATCAAAAAAATCTGGGACAAGGAGGAAGTATGGAACATTTTCAAGATAAATACCATTTTCAATTCTCCTGAAACACACTGAGAGTGTATTCAAGCTAACATTTGTCAAAATCACAAAAAATTCTTTTTTCCCCTCTGACTTTAAACTGATTTAAAAAATTATCAAAATGAGAATGTCAGCACAGCCGTCTCTATCATACTCAAGATACAACAGGATTCTTTCCTGTATTCAGAGAATAAAAAAATCATACCAATTTGGATGAGAGCCACAAGGATCACAGAGTCCAGCTCCTGGCTCCACCTGGGAACATTTAAAATTCAAATCCTATGCCTGAAAGCATTGCCCAAATGCTTCTTAACCTCTAGCAGCCTGGGCCATGAATGCTGCATCAGTGGGATCATGTTTCAATGCCCAGCCATTCCCTGGATGAACTTCTTCCTAATCCCCAACCTGACTTTCCCCTGACACAGCTCCATGCCTTTCCCTCAGATCCTGTTGCTGTGACCGGAAAGAATTGCTCAGCACCAGCTGCTCTGCTCTTCTTATGAGGAAGCTGTAATGAGGTGAGGCTGCACAGTGCAGAGCAAAGCATGACAGTCCCTTCCCTTCCCTCATTTGCAATGCTGGGCCTGCTGCACCACAGGGTACAGCTGGCCTTTTTTGCTGTCTGGGCATACTGCTGACTCATTCAACTTGCCATCAACTACAACCCCAGATACCTTTCCATGCGGCTACTCACCAGTCTCTTGTCCCCCAGTCTGTATGTTAATGTATTTCAAAATAGCGACTGTTTTTATCCCCCACAACACTTTCCTGTTTCAACTGTGAGCTTTGGCCACAATCGTTTTCTCCCTACAATGGCAAACAGCATCTCTGTAGTCCTCCCATGCTGCCTCACCGTGCTTCCAGTGGCCATACACTTTCTTTTTCTGCTTAATTTCAAGAAGCTCCATCCCTGCAAAGCTAAGCCAGCCTTCTCCTTTGCTTGACTTCCAACATTTGGAATGGCCTGCTCCTGGGCTCTTAAGAGTAATAGTGCTTAAAAAGTGACCAGCACTGATAGACCCCAATGTTGTCAAAAGTAATCCCCCAAAGGCCTTTGCCAACTAATTCTCTGAGCAGTCTCAAGCCTGCTCTCCCCACATCCAAGGTTGAAGTCTTGGTGGTAGTTCTCCACCTTTCACTCAAATACTTCATGGTCACTATGGGCAAGATGGCTTCCAATCAACACTTCTCCCACCAGACTCTCTCTGTTTACAGCAAATTAATTGCTTAATAGAGAATTGGTCATCTTTCTGTTAACACACACAGTTAATCACCTTTTACATAATTCAAATGGAAAAAGCTAGCCCTGTTGAGTCAAGGAATTATTAGAATTGCAGAATACTTATTTTTATGGTATCTAACCTTTTTTATTGTTGCTAAGAGCTACCACTTTTGGTTGGTTGATGGAAGTTTCTATCAATGGTGGTCGCATCTCTGCCATCTTCATCTCTTCATCAGAGGAGAGTTCTTCTGACTCCTGCTAAAGGAAGAACAGTTTTATATAGACAGCATTTTAAATAAGTGGCTAAAGGTTAAGTAAAACTGATATAAAAGTGTTAAAAAAGGTAAAACCGTTACCCTATCTGATAAACAGTGAAGGTAAACAAATAACATAGGCCTAACATAGCAACTGTGTAGTGCAAAATCAAATGAATTTAGTAACATTTTCCACGGAATTATCTTTAAGGAGCAGCCCATACACATCTGCTTTGTGTGTGATAAACTCAATGGGAATGATGGTCAAACTGGTGGTAACCTTAACTTGGGTTTTTATTTTGAAATTTACAGTGGGGTAACATTTCAAATGGAAGATAAATTATTTAACTTCAAGAATAAAAGATGCTGAATACATCTAGGCTAGAAATCACTATGATCCTAACCATCTGATGGATCTCAGTACTATTCTGAAAAAAATAAATTGACAAAGCTGCCTGCAAGAGCAGCCATGCAATAGATTCAAGATTCTACTGCCTGGCCTACATACTCCTGTCATCTTCAAGAAAGCAATTTTTTTTTCAGTAATATTCCGTAAAGAAAAATTACCTTAAGTAAAAATTCCATTTCAGTAAGCACGCTACAAAATACAATGCAGACTGCAAGGCAACGTTTGTCAATGTTCACTTTTTCTTAAAAGTTTCAGGGTATCTAACATGTAGAACCTTCTGGAGTACAACCAATTCCATGATACTAACTACAAGGCCACTTCTTTGGACTACAGTAGAATACAGCAAAACTGAGTGAAAAGTAGCAAACATGATGTGACCAACTTTATAACAATCCTGTTCCTCTGTAATAAGAACAGATAACCTCTTTGCTACCTCTGCCAGACTGCCCTTCCCCTTGGGTGTGACATATAACGTGTAATTAACATTGAAAGGAAAAGCTTTTAAGCATATGAAGTTGTGTGGATTGAGACAAAGATACTAGCAAGTTACTATAAGGAATTCAGTATCAGCAGCTGACAATGTACTACTGCCTGATTTCCTTACTGGCATACAGCCAGGTTTGGAGAATGACTGCTGCTGGACAACTAGTATGATTTATTTGAAATCATGTTTCTGAACTAAAGAAAACTGTCAGAACCAGTATTTTCAGAAAGCACGTAACAGGAACATGCAAGGGGGGAAAAGACCCAGCAGCAGCCACAATGGCTTTCCATAGAACCTCTTCATCACATGATAAATGCAAACTCCATTGCTTGTGCAACACAGACAAAAATAATCAACTCATGACACTACTGAAAAAAAAAAAGAAAACATTTTACATGTTGTGTCTGGCAAGTGATTGACCAACAAGTTCAAAAATGTCATTAATGCTGAAACATCTTCTAAATTAAAAAACATATATGGTGTTTGTCACAGATGTACGAGTTCAGAAAGTAATAGTGTCTAATTTCTGTAATACAAGTCATATTCATATCATCTCTCTACTAAATACAGATTAATTTGTATTTTTAAGCCTGCTTGTTATTTGAAATGGACAGGCACAGTCACTTGTATATTCCAAGTCTTTGACTGCTCCCACTGACAAGATATTTTGACATTTCAGTGATAATCACAATCAATTATTTACTGAGGTGCTGAAAATCAAGTCGAAACTGGAAAACTCTATTTAAGTAAGAATCTTTCCACAGTTTAGTACTTAGATCAATTTTTGAGCTTCACTTACTTTTCTTTAAATACATACAGTTTCATTATAAACTTAGTTCAATTTTTTTCAACTTGCACTTATAATATAGCTAAAGTGAGAACAATACTGCATTACCAACCTCTCTGTACTAACAGTGCTTATGGGTAGAAATTTTCTGCTTTTGTCAACTAGAAGCTAGTCTGATGCAACACCAGCACAACTCTTTGAGTACTATAATGTTCATCACAATGCCTCACCTCAAGCGTGTCCTCATGGTTAACAACTGTTTTTGTGTTCTGCAAAGTTTTAACAAGTGCAGCCATCTGCGGATTTGCAGTGCAGTGCTCAGCTTCTGGTTCAGCAGGCTTCTGCACACCGCTTCCTGCTGAATATTGCTTTCTCTCATCAGTCATATTCTTTATTGGAACAATTTCGGAAGTCTACAGGATTAAGAACATTTGTAGAGAAAGTATTTTAAAACCCTTTTTAATAACAAATGATATTAAGAATCAACATTGCCTGTTATGGGAAACTATGAAATGGAAGGTGTTTGAAATGATCAACTGTGAAATATACTATGTAGAGAGAAATCTCTCTAGACTATTCAATTATAGTGCTCCAACTGGTTTCACTCTCATCTTTACTGGGGTCAATTCATACCATTAAACTTGCAGTTAAATTAAAAGGAAAAAAAAAGAGCCATTGTACCTACAATGAGACAAGTCAGCATCAGAGACATGCCAAACAGTCCTATCACCTATCTATTACACTACATCAAGCTGTAAGTAACCTGCATGACAACATGCTACTATTGCCTTCCCAACTGTGCAAAACCACCAGTCATGATGGCAATAGTTATGACTCTTAGAAACAATCCTGATTTTTCTTTTTCAAATCTGGTGGTCAAATAAGAACTCCTCCAGAAAAATGAAGAAGTCAGCTCCATTATTTTGTATTTCCCCGAGAATCAAGCCATTTTCTTTGTTCTCAGTGTAAGAGGAAAATTGCTACTACAAAGCAGACACTTATTGCGAGGTTAACAGAACACTGGAACAGGCTGCCCAGAGAGGTTGTGGGGTCTCCTTCTCTGGAGACGTTCAAAACCTGCTAGGACATGTTCCTGCATGACCTAATCTAGGTGTTCCTAGATTGGACTAGATGATCCTTCAAGATCCATTCCAAACCCTGACATTTATTGATTCTTAAGACGATGAAGAGGTAAAGCCCTGATCTTCAATGTGGAGTATTAATGAGGAGAGAGAGGAACTAAAAAGAATTAATGGCAATCTAGATATTTGGAAGTTTCAGTGAAGTCAGAAGACAATACTGTATCTAACCTTTACCCCCACATCTTTTACAGAAACTGTCTGGCTTTCTCGTTTTGATTCCTTGGCAACATCTTCAGTAGACTCTTCATCCTTCAGCCTATGTACAATTGTCTGGACCGTTTTGACCATATTCTTCAGCTCATCGGGATATGGAGTTGGGTATCTCTTCAGATTGCCTTCCTGTGTAATAAAAAAGTGATGCTCTAATTTTAATTAAAAGCTGTCGTTTTAAGTATTAAGCTTTAAAACAGGCAATGAATTTGGACTAAACACTCATATCAACATCTCAAATCTCCACTTTGCTGTTTGAGTCTACCTAGATCAACATAATTTTAGAAAGCCCATCCAAATTACAGTCAGTTATTTTTGTTTTAAATTTGTTTGTTGATAGCAAGCAGGAAGAGTAATGACAACAAACACATTTAAATAAAAATTAGAATTAACCATTATTTGCCCACTGTCCCTTCTCCTGTAGCAGCACCAGTCCAGCAATTTCATAATTATGTGTTCCACTTTGATGATGAGGAAAAAAAACCAGTCCAGTTTGATGATCTTAAATTAATAAATGCAGTCTTGATTTCTTCACCAGAGCTAAATCCACAGTCAAAGCAATAAAAAAGCTGGGAGTCAGAGTGTGAATGGGAGAAACACCAGTAGAAAAAAAATAATTCAGTACTAACCCGAGGTGGTGCCTCTCTCTCATCTTTGTCTTCATCACACTCAAATGCCACCTGAGCACGCTGTTTCCTCTGTTCCTCCCACAAAGATGGATTGAAGCTTTCATTGTCAGATATGAACATAACTAAATGAAAAAAACAAACGCTTGTAAGAGTAGGATATATTACACAAAATAAAAATCCTCTTTTTCCTTCTCTTTCTTTGATGGCACTGGTGCATTTTTTTATTTATATTTGAAAAGATAACAAACTAATGATGTTGTAAGTTGAAAAAGAAATTCTTACCATCCTCAGTCCTTGGCTGCTGGGGGAACATGTAATTTGTGAGCACAGTTTTCTGTGTGTCAGGGTCAGCTTCTTTTTGAAGGGGGATAAGTGGTTTAGACTAAAGAGCAAACCAAAGAAGGATACATTAAGAAAATATACACATGTAAAAAGTAAAGATTATCTACATAACTTACGTAACACAAGGCAGAGCAGTTTTTTTTCAATCATTTATACTCTGAATAATTTTCAGAGAATTAATTTAATAATATATATCAATATATGACGTTCTTGGGAATAAGCAGAAAAAACTTTTAAGAAAAATCACTGCATTCAAAAATAACCCTATTTTTGCTGGGACTTACTACCATCCCAAAGTAAGCTGATGTGGGATACACCAATACACTTAGTCATTTACACCTGTGGACCGCCATATAAAGAAAAATTTTGTACTCAGTTATTTGTTTGGTTTTGTTTTTTTTTTAAAATATTGGTATCAGACTGATAGTTCCAACTCCTTATAAACAGAGATCTTTCACTAAACCACACCTGAGATCAAAGGATTTCTAGAAGCCCTGTACACCTTAGTGCCATTCAGGAAAATGGAAGAGAATAGAGGAATAAAAGAAGGCATGAGTGCACTAATTGCTTCTCAATAGCTTGAAACTTGGGACAGCTATGGAGTTCAAATGTGGGACAAACAACCTAGCACAAAAAAAGGGTATGCAATTTTTCTCCAATGGTGCAACCATAGGACAGCACTGTATGCATGTACATACTAGCTGCTTATCAGCACCTTTCTTGTTTAAGAGATAACAATAAGAAATTCCAACATTTGTTAAAATGTGTTTCTTGTGAAAGCTTTGCCAGAACAGCTCTAAAGTAAGGTAGACACAGTGTTGTTTATTTTGAGAGAATGGACAAAATGTTGTGGAAGTACAAATGCACATACAAAGTACTTAATATTCAAAAGATCACTCTGTACTTATCAATTCAATTAGGAATAAAGTCAACCATCTATTCATAACTTTTCTACGGAAAAATTTCACCTGATTGTCCGATAGCCACATAGCAGTCAGCTGCTGCAGTTTGGTAAAGGTAAATGGCAAATTCTTCAGTCTGTAAATTACAATAAAAGTTGATGTACACACATATCAAAACTAAGACTTGACAGTTGAAAGGCATTTTAAGACAACCATTGGTAAGATAACTACTGAACTTCAGAGCAAGACTATTTATTTTTATATCTTAATTAGAGAATCCTCAGCAATTCTATCCTTCTATATACACATGCACTAAAATTAAGAAAAAATAGCCACACCTGAAATAGTGTTTCACTTTTTTTTTTTTTTAATTGGAAATAAAATCAGGCTTAAGGTAGAGAAACTGGATTTGGCAAACACAAGGGGAGTTCAAACTTATCTCTACCAAAACATTTCAGTTCTGCAAACTGACAGATCCGAAAAGATCTATTTTTCCAGTCTTTACCAACCAGCTTTAATTAAAAACAACTCCTTCCCCCTTCTTTCCCAGCACATGTATGTTTTATCATACACTGTGACACCTCTGTTTTGTGTCCCCAATATGCAATATAGAAAGCTATTTATTTTTTAGCTACAAGTCAAATACAAATTGTAAGTGGATAGACAAATAATTCCCTAGAAAAATACATACTAAAAATCATGGGCATATCTAAGCTATATGTCAATGCATGTAAACCAAATGAATACCTAATACTAAGAAACACAGCTTCATAAAATAGAGAAACAACAAATAAAATACATGCATTTCAGTCAAATTATAAACTGTGGAATATAACAGAAAGTAGCATAGCATATTCAGAAAAATACGTCTACTTACATCTAGGAGATAGGTATCAGTTACGGTAAAAGACACTCAATGATATTGCATTTCATGCAATTTTTACGTGAATTATATGCTCACAAACCTATTGTCACTCAGGTTGATGACCTTTAATTTCTGCATGTCACCCATTTCTTCAGGGAGAAATTCAAGTTTATTTGAATGCAGAAACAATACCGTTACATACTTCCAATTTCCAATCTGAAGAAAAAAATCCAAAGAACTTATTCACCTTCAGAGCTCTAAATACACAATTTTTTATTAATTTAAAACCACAAGTCTACAGCTATCTTCCATGTTAAGTATAATTACATTTATTCTTACATATTTTCCCTTTAGCACTAATACAGTTAGTACTGATTTTTACTACATGCTTCAAAACATTTTCAGATTTATTTGTGTATTTGTAGACTTCCTCTTAAGCATACACAAAAACCTACTCAAGAATGATTAATTTGTTGTCCAAATAAAATATGTATCAACTGTGCATTTAATATCCATGAAAAAACTTTGTTTTACAGTTTTATAACTAAATATATACCTCTGGTGGCAGTTGCGTTAAGAAGTTATGGTCTGCAGCAAATGTCCTTATGTTAGATAGTTGTCCAACAGATGAAGGCAGTGTTTCAATCTCATTGAAACTACAGTCCAGTTCTTCTACTGATATTAACCTGAAAAAAAACATTACTCTGCTCTACAGATTGATTCATCCAACATTAACTGGAATGCTCTAAGTTTAAATTACATTAATACCAGTACCAATTACAAATTAGATCCAAAATGAAACTCTGAAACCCAACTGAAATTCAAATCAAAGAAAACTCATTTAATAATTGCCGAAATCCTAATTTTTTCTTAACCTTGTTATCATCATCACACAAGATATCAGACAGGGCCAAGGAACCGCAACAATCAGAATTGGACAAATCACAGCTAAATGAGAGTTGAGAGACAGTGAACGTTAAGATACATTAGCAGAGAAGAAGTATTCTGTAAATTCTAACAATACCTAACTTATATCAATTACATTAGGGGAAAATACATTGGAACAAATATACTTGTTCTGTTTAGCACTTAATCCTGAACCACTTATTTTTGTAATCATTTAAATTACCAAACATCAAGTTACACATTAAAAAAATCCTGTTAATTAACAGGTGAAAGTCACCCTCTATTAAAAAAAATAATAATAATAATAGTGCATGCTTAGATACACTATTTACAGGCTTTTTAATATTGATTCTAGCATCTGCAACGTCTAACAAGGCCACTGCTATGATACTGACAAAAACACTTCCAGGCAGCTGCGTGCATTTGTAAACATATTGTTTCCTTTCACGTTCTATTTCTTTTATAATTTGGTGGCTATGTTAATGAGTGAGAAATACAGGTCTTGACACATACTATTTAAATCCATAAAGAATACATATGCTGAGAACCAGAAGAAAGATATGAAACATTTGCTACCAGTTTTATTAATACATTAATATATCGAAGGAATTAAATCAATTAGAAAAACATGAGCCATTCAATAGAAGAACTACTGCTACATAAACTATTGCAGAAAAGCAGTGCAGTATTTTATTCAGGTGAAACACATACCCTCCTATGGAGTCTGGCAAATAAATTAACTGGTTTTCATCAATTTTAAGAGTTGTTACCTTCTTCAAGGAACCTGTAGGAAAAATCAAACAACAAAATAAAAAATAGTTAAAAGTATTACTGAAGTTCATTAAACTCAGTTTTAATCTTAAGTTGGGGGGCGGGGAAATACATCTTCTGTATTTCCCATAATTCCTATAGTGCTATGTATTTACTAAAAAGGTAAGGTGAGCTTACAGAATTAATCTACCAGCTTACTACAAACCAGTCACAGGAAATACTTTTTTTTTTTAAGCTCCACTGGTGTTGACAACTACTTATCAATTATGTTTTATTCAGCTTTATCCAAAACTGGAACTTCAAAACACTTGAAATGTAGGCCTAAAATATTATTTATACATTTTTAAGTGTTCTGTGTCTAAGCCATAAACTTTTCAATGCATGAATTAATTTAAAATACAAACCAATAGTCTCTGGCAGTTGCTGAAGTGAATTACTGGATAACAACAGGTCTTGTAGGCTTTCACAACCTGAAATACCTTCTTCAACTATTTCAATGTTGTTTTTAGAAACATCCAGGTAGGTCAGTTGTTTCAAAGTGCCTATGAACTAAAAGCAACAGAAAATAATGCATGCTAGAAAGTGCAAGTTCAAAACAGAAGAGCCAAAAGTTTTGATTTACTAGCTGTCTCTGAAATGTAATACTACAGGAAAAGAAAAAAATTTACCTTGAGAAAACAATTTTATACAGAATATCCTAACTTTATAATGAAGTATTTTCTGCTGATACATATGCTTAACATGTTGCTACATACACACCACAGTTATTCTGCAGGTTTCTCTGAAGTCAGTTTGCTGCAAATTCAACTGTCTGATCAGTTACCATGAGTAGACACAGAAGCTTTAGAACAGACTAAACAGAAGTGAACAGTGTAACAAAAGGAGACCATGCTCATGTAAAGTCATTTAATGCTTATGTTTGCTTTTGTGTAACACTGCATACTACATAACCTCAAAAGCAACAACAGTGAACCAGTAAATTGTACTGATAAAGAAACCTAAAGTAAAGCTTGTGTTACATTTACATGTGAAAATTTATACACACAAGTGTTTAAAATCTTTAAGAGGGAGAGTGTGTATATCACCTCCACATACACAGTTTTACTTTATTATGAAGTAGAAAAATTCAGCATATACTCAACTCTTCTCAAGGAATAATTAGCTTAAGTGCAGAAAGAAAGTACAGAGGACTACTGATCGGACAAGAAAGCCTCATGTCCAAAGACTGCTGATGATTTTAAGTCTGAATACAGACCAGCTGCTTCCTAAATTTCTGACACTAATTTACTCGAAGACAACAGGTTCAGAAGTACTTCAGTAACATGTCATCCAAGATGCTATTCATCTGAGAGATGTCAGAAACCTTCATCATGTTTTCTCAGGAATTTTTACATGCAGCATAGAATCCTTAGCCATCACTGCTTGCTTCTTACCAGTAAGAAGTCAAAAAGTCACGTGACATTAACCATGTATACTCTCTTTGCTCTTTAAGACAAACAATTCCTCTTTGGAAGGATTAGGCAGTCGTAAATTTGAATCACAATTTATACTAGGATTTTAACCCCGTTCTTTATTTGGAACATGATTTTTAGATGACAGAACTTTCATTGCAAAAGAAGCTGTGTACAAAAGCTATCATTATCGGTGACAACTTCTAAGTAGGCTAGTTAAACCTTAAGCAGCATTTATCCTATTGGCTTTAAGTAACATTAAAATTATACAGCAACTTGAATATATATGCTGTCAAAGTAAATACAACTGTAAATTAAAACACTAAATATTTAGAAGAGTAAAGGGACTTACTCCTGGAATAAGTGTTAGTCTATTACCATCCATCCAAAATTCCTTTAACCCACTCAGTTGCTCAAGTACTTCAGGCTGTAAAGGGAAACCATCTTTAAAAATTGTCATTTAAAAAATATTGAAAGCCAAAAAGACTTCAGTGATTCACATATCACAACTAAAAGTAATGTCTTACTGCAGCTGTTATATACATTTGTTTCACTGGTTAATAAAAAAAGGAGAAAAAAAAAAGGTAATTTACTTTTTGACTATACTAGAAATGATGAGAACTTGATCACTGTAGAACTTGTCTTTGTTGAACTCAAATCTTTATAAGAAAGTATTTTTTACAGCCACTGCTATTTTTCAACTAGAGCAGAGAAGGAGCCCATCTTGTATACAATTCTCTTTCCCTTGAAGTAAGTTTAAAAATCCTTATGTTCTATCAGCTCAGAAGAGCTGCTTTTCAGAAATGACAGAACAGACAAAATGACCTAGAAAACTGGGAAACAAGTGGCACATCTGCAGTTTACAACTAAACTATTCAATCCATTAAATGAAGTACCAGATATGGTCCATTACAGCTTACTGTCTCTGACACGAACCACATCATAGGAAAGCATATACAGAACGGATGTTTACCACATAAATCTCGCACCTCAGAAAGTATTACAAAGCATGTGGTACTGCACCCTAACAATTACAGCCAAGTTCAGTTAAACATTGAAATCCATTTATTTATATTGTAGATGCATGGTATCACAATATATATTTCTTCAGTCTTGGCACCCAATAATTAATTTTCCAAAATATGTATACATTTTTATTGTGAATGAATTTTAGATCTTGATGCAAAAACAAAAAAAAAAAGACTATAGTTCTAGCCCTTTTTATACTTTCAATAAAGGATCCTAATAAAATATGTTATCTGTAGTTGACCTCTTGCAAATAAAAGGTTAGGAGACAGGAAGTAGTCAGACAGAAGTATATACAAATAGGTACTTTCATAGGCTATACTTGCTTCCTGGTTGTTATGGCATAACATCAGGTTGAGTATGTTAATTTTAAGGCTCCCACAGGCATATCTACACTATAATGAGTATACAGCAGTAACATTCATTACTGTAATACCAGCAAACACTTCCTCAAATACACTTCTGTATCTAACAAGCCACATAGCTAGGCAAGTGTTTCTGATCTGTGGTTAATGAAGTATCCACTGGTAGCACACAGAGGTCCGGCTTCATATGTAGGTCAACATACTCCACTATTCTTATATTTCAGTTCCCTTATATGGGAAGGTATTCACAGAAGCAGGTAGATACCAAATGCAAAATTCTGACCACATACATCGTGGGTTGTTTCTTTGTTTTGTTTCTTTTCTTTCAACAATACTCAAAGTTAAAATAGTTTATCTTGAATCTTAACAGCTTGTAGCCACTAAAAAAGGCAAGTCATGCAGACCTTACATAGAAATGCAACGTTAAACAAGATAAACAAGTGTTTACAATTTATTATAAGTCAAGCCATTACGTTTACAATTCATACATATATTACCATTGACATTAAAGTGGCACGTTAGTCCCACTATGCCAGTCTTTTATTTTCAAACACATACTCACATGCAAAAGAAAATGCAGGATCTTAAAAACAGGCTCCATAGAGGAGAATAAGGTATCAATAATATTTGCTCAGTAGCAGAATTCTTGAGACAATTTTCACATTTTCCTAATGATTGTAAATTGATTATTTAATAAAGATGCATATTAAAAAATCAAAGCTCTGTTTAGATAAAACTCACCACTTCTGTGAA
>VXAB01011348.1:127168-142529 GCA_013399175.1 Odontophorus gujanensis
CCTAAATCCGTCACAGATGGACAACATAAGAACTAGACATTCTCCTGAATTTTTGTTTTCCAACTTCTGGCACACACTATGCCAAATCAGCAGATGTTTTTTAAAACACTGAAGGAAACATATTTGATCTAGATTTGGGTCTGTTAACAAAAACCTCCAATATTACTTAAAATAATATTATTGACAGATGTATTTTTGTGGTGTTTGTTCTTTTTTTTTTCATTTGTGTATTTTTCTATAAAAATGCCTTGTGCAACAGACTGAAAAAGTGACAATGTTTAAATCTGCTGAAGTATTACAATGAAAAAAAAATCATTCATAAGAGACTACTGAAGACCTGAATTTCCAAAACACTATGCTCATTTTGGCCTTAGTAGTAATTTCCTAATCTTCTTTGGGCCTCTGAAGGGCCTATTAATATGCAGCTACAAATTTGGTGTTTTCTTTTCAATATTTGTGAGTAGGCAAAAAAGGAACTGTCTCATGGTTTCCCACTCAGCTAGCTTCACAGGCACAAGGGGCATCAAAGCCCATTTTCATGCTTCAAGGGAAGACGAAGTTCCCTGGCAGCCACCTCATCACATGCCTCAGCCTTTCAAACCACTTGGTTCTAGTAACTTATGCAGCTAACCCTTCTGTCCATTTGTATATACCATTACACACTGTACATGAACGCTTTCCCCTTTTTCAAAGAAAAAAATATTTTCAGGATAACCCTCAACATTGTCCAAGAAGAAACGACAGACCTCCAAATACTCAAAAGGTTAGCAAATAGTGAATGAGACAAATTTAGAGTTTGATTCTTTTTTTTTTTTTCCACCCAACTATTGATTCATAAACAAAGAGGAGTTTAAAAAAATTGAACATTTCTTTCGGTTCTATAAATAAAATGCCCTTTTTTTTACATACGCCTTAAGTTCTGCACATAGCAATTTTGCAGCGAGCTTCCAGGTAAAAGCTCTAAGTCTGAAATTTACCTGGAAAGAGCTAATGGAACTTTTGATATTTAGGGTTTAAAATAGCCCCGAGATTCAGATTAAAATGCTATAAAAAGTCAACTTAAATCCTCACTATCTCAAAAATAACCAACCGTAATTCATCATCTTTTTCCAAGATGAAATGCAGAGTTTAAATTAGCACTACTTAATTGTTACTGCACACATAGCAGCAGTTTAATATTTTAGGTTACATCTATGATATGGACACTTCAGAAGCCTTAAACATATTCCAAACAGTTGCAAAAAAAATGACGTGATCAAGAACACACAACTGCTACCAGCATATAGCTCAAAACATACATGGCTTCCAATGAGGACCAGATACGCTGACACAGATAAAAATCCCAATCTGGGGAAAGGTCAGTAACAGAAGGTGCTGGCCCCTGGGAGCACACAGAGGAAAGTCTCCCGGCTTTCTGTACTTTACTACAGTAAAATCACTGGCCATGCTTCAGTGTTACAAATGGAATATATGAAATTATAAATACTTAAATATGAAATGCAGTACATTTTATACATATTAAAACATTAAGACTACATTCTCACACTAAAACCTTTTATTTAAAGCCTCCATCTTGAACAGTTTCTGCTATTTTAATTTTTCATCTAAACACCAATATATAAATAATATTTCATAAACATGTATATTAATACGCAGTTTTGTTTAAAAAACAGGATGCTTTCTGGTGCACCAGTCTCCTGTCATATATGAGCTAACTGTAAGCCAGATTCCTCTGCAAGGTAATCTGACCAGATTTCAAAACAGGAGCTTAATTCTTAATTTTCCTACCAGCTCTTTACATAATTAAATACTTCTTTGGCCAATGCATTCTATTATGGTTGTGCCACAAACAGCTCAAATATCTTAAACAAAAAACACAGCACATTTAATGTTCATTGTTATTTGAAAATGGAAGTCTAACTATCCTTCAAAAATTATAAATCAATGTCTATTTGATCCAAAAGCATCTGCACTCCATGCTCATAGAAAATACAGGAGAGTAATACCTTTATTTGCTACAACAACAGCAATACGACAAAAAAGCCACTTGATTATTCTAGAGTTTTGACCCCTCTCATAACTGATTTCTAGTATTTTTTTTTTTTTTTTCATAAATCTGGGAAAATATCTCCTGTGCTTCCCACAAAGATCACTGTTTCCACATTATATTCTTTTGACATCCAAAAAAAGAAGTCTTGGGAAAGTCCTAGCTGATCCACTGGACACTGTGGAGAGGTGTGCTGACAAGAACCACATGGAATTGAACAAGAAGTGCTGAGTCCTGCACCAAAGGAAGAAGAATCCATCACTCTTAAAAAACAATTTAACGGTTTATTGCAATGTCATATCTTTCAGCTATTGTCTCTTTGTATCATTTACATGTCTTCTAAATCCTTTATATGTTTATTAGTAACAAGTGTTTCTTCAGCAGCTCTTAGAAGCCTTAGCAAAAGGCTGCATTGTTTTGGGAGGGTAACTAACTCTCTTTGCTGGTACATGACCAGCTGCCTATTTACATTCATGAGCTAAGGAATTTGCCAACACTAGCTTTTAATTTTTAATTATTGAGAACTTGTGTTGGAACCATTTAATCTTTTTAATAGTTCAGTCCAGGACAAAAATATGATTCTTTCCTAGCTATTTGTCATTATGAAAGTTTAAGGAACGTGTTCTTCAAGAAAGGCTATTAATCCATTTGTACCAGGAACACAGCAGGAACAATCAGGTCAATTTATTACGCTAAATGTTGCATTCATTAGGCAGAAATAATAAAGTAACAATTTAAGTACTGACATGGCTACAATGGACAATAGAGGAGAATGCCAACGCCTCCAGGATGGGAACACTTTCACAATAAAGCAGAATTTAATTATGACTCCAAGAAAATTAAGTATCTCGTTGTCTACACAAAACAATGAATTAGATACGATATCATCTCTGACGTATTTATGTAATCCATACTTTCAAATATGATTTTAAGGAAATGCACTCCTCTGACTTCAGTATGAATCGACAAGGAAAGGCTATTACATCTCAACAATTAACATGATAAACTTTTTTTCTTTAAATAAACCACACAAGCAAGCCTGATGACAATATAAGCTGTTACAATTTTCTCACATTTGCAGAGAGATTCCAACTCGACAAAAGAGTACCATCAAAAAATAAATAAAAGCATACACGCAGTACTTAGCTGACAGCATTCTGTAATTTATAAGTGACTGACTCACACAGCATTCAAGTCCGTCAAATGAATCAGTCATTGTCCATGGACACTTTTCCCGCCATGTGACAGAGATTACCATCTCCAGAGACAGACAGCAAAGCAGCTGACTTCTACCACAACTCTGAGACAGATCACTGAAGTAAACTGAGAACAGTTTTCATAATAACATTAAAAGAGAATCAAGAAAATTTTAAAAGCAATTGAGCAAAATTTCCCCAGTACAGCAAAAAATGAGAAGAGCCAATAAAAGTAATAACTTCAAGCACATGCATTTTTGAGAAAACACAAACATTTTGTACAACATTCATTTTTCAGTAACGAATCTCAAAATATAAAGCAACCCATTTGACAGACATAATTAAAAGCAAATATCACGGACTGTAAAATAGGTTTTGTTTTGTTTTTGCTACGCGTACCACTTAAGGTTGTAGTTTAAAGTTTATTAGATGCATACCTTCTGGAAATTACACTTTTACTGGTATCTTTGTACAGTCAATGATGATCTGCCTTTAAGCTACTCCAATATAATAAGTGAAGTGACTTACCATTCTTGCTGACATCCAGTTCCCTGAGATTAATGAGATTTGCAATGGATGCTGGCAATGTGGTTAGATCATTGTCTGGCAAACTCAGCTTGTGCAGCGACTGACAGTTAAAAAGTTGCTATTGAAACAAAACAAAAAAAGAGCAACTTTCTCTTAGTTTCCTCTGTATAGCTTTTGTTTTTAATCCCTTTAAACTTCTGACCTCACAGCTGGAAGGTCATAGTATTTAAAGTCTTTGACTACAGACACATCTTCCTTTTTTTTTAAACCTAAGTTAATGATGTTTAGGAAAGCTAAAAAAAAAATAAAAAAAAATGCAAACAGCCAGAGAAAACTGATAGCTACATTTAACAACTTCTATAAAAACTATCCAGTGTATCAAAAATTGTGACCCATAGTTGCACATACTTCTGAAAACAAAGTATTTTCCACTATGATAAGCATGCCATCTGGTACCCCATAAAAAAAAAAACAAACTATTTCTTCCAAAAAAGAAGGGAAATTAAATAAATAAAACCATTAAAAATATTCTAGAACAAAGTATTTGAGTAGGTATTTATCTTCTCTAAAATAACTTCTAATTTTCATTTATTTTACAGTAAGTTTTATTTCCCTCCATGCTCCTAGCTCAATTACTCCAAAAAACAACAAAATTATGAGACCTAATGAAAGTACAAATGATGGCAGAAAAATGTATAATAGTTTTTGTATCAACTTTTTGTAATTAGCATCAAAATGTAGCTCAGAGCCAGATCACTTCCTCTATCTAAGGTACCATCTGATTCTTACCTTGAAGCTTTACTATTTGACAAGATATGCCAGGGAATACTAATGGAGTGAAAGGGATA
Source organism: Odontophorus gujanensis (assembly GCA_013399175.1). NCBI lineage: Eukaryota > Metazoa > Chordata > Aves > Galliformes > Odontophoridae > Odontophorus > Odontophorus gujanensis. Next base: position 131,788 of record VXAB01011348.1, read on the forward strand.
AAAAAAGTATTTCTAAGATACTTACAGGTAGAACATAATACATATTTGTGGGGGGGAAAAAAAAAAAATGGTTGTTTCATTTTAAAATCAGATATTAGTTTCCTGATAATTTTTCATAAATACTTGGATTTTCTGTTCTTTCCTTTAGTATTCTGAGGACAGATCAGACAAATCCAGCAAGTGTTCTGGGACTTAAATAAATAAATAAATTCCTCCCAATCAATATCACAGCAATGGGTTCATTTCAACCAAAGTATCTTGGGCCTTTCTCAATTGACAGGCCATTATTCCAATCACAAATCACTGAACTAGTTCCATTCACTTGATGTTTGCATACACTGCTCCAGAACAAAACCAGACAAATTAGAAAGACAGATAACTCAAGTAATGAGACTAACTTGTGCAGTGGTGTTTCCATTTGTTCAGAAATGTACACCTGTTAGAACTACCTGATATCATCAAGACTTTAAGAGTTAAGTTACCTTAGGATATTATCTGGGAAACAAAACTTAGATGAGCTCACATGTTTTGTGATCTTCATTTTATTACTTTCAACAAGAGTATATTAATCCCAGAAAACACTGACCAGGAACCATGGAACAATTAAAAATCTCATGACTGCAAGATCCCTAAGTGGAAAAAGGGACATAAGTGGAGAGTTTTGCAGGCTATTGACATTGTAGTCTTTACTTCTGTTGTTGCATTTTAATTGATGTTTGCAAATTCTGTAATTATGTGGATTATCATCACTCATTTTGAACACCTGAAATCACAGATTAAGGTCTGTTTTTTTTTCCAACTTCTTCCAAACAGCAAAGTGACCAGGAAAACTAAAACTGCTACAGTTTTAGCTTTTTGGCTCAAATACACATTGTGGCACTTAGAAGAAACTGAGATTCTTAGACATGACTTAAGCAAGGCATTTCAAACATACTGTCAATCTGGAAACTGCTACTATATACCAGTATTTCAGGAGAAGTAAAATCCTTCTCTACTACATTTCTCCTGGCTGCAGTTTGCTCACACTGTACCTTCAGTTCAAATACATCCACTTAATTAAAAAGCCACACTGTAATATCTGATTTTTGAAGTATGCTAAAGTGAACAGTACTGGAAAGATTGGAGGTGACTAAAAAAAATAAAACAAAAAAGCCCCCAAACCTAAAAACAAACAAGCAAACAAACAAACAAACAAAAACCCTAAACAACAAAAAACAGGTCATTGCAGGTCGACAACATAGCCCCAAAACAGCTGTGTCACAATATATAAAGGGCAAAAAACTGCAACACTGGGACAAAAACAGAACCAGCAGTAATCACAAAAGGGGAAGAATAGGAGACAGCCTAATAAATACCACACCCTTTTTCTGAGAAGATGGATTAATTAGGTGCCTGCTTCAGAGTTCAAACACTAAATAAACATAGGTTAGGGAAAAGGAATATACAGCTTGAAACTCTGGGTCCAAATCAGCCAGGATTATCTCAAACTTGAAGGCATTCCTTTACAGGTCTTCTATGGATACTTTCAAGATAATTTCTATCCAATAAAGTAAAGCTAAATAAAGTTATTAGGAAGCCTCTAATAATTCCCTTATCTCTCTTCTTGTTTCTTTTACAGTATGTGAATTTACATTTACATGGAATTTATGTAAGGTTTCTAGTTCCAGGAAAAAAAAAGAATATATTCATTAGATTAAACAAAGTCAGCTCCACCAGAATATAAGACTTCTGATGAACTGACATATTACTATCCTGAAATTATTTTACTTCCTTATTAATTTCATTTGTCTTTCAAAGAAACAACAAAATCTGATGTGTTTCTGACAAACTATCAACAAGCTTAGCAGAGCATTCCAAACTCATCCTGTGTGACAGTGAGGACCTGCACGCAATTGGGAAAAAAACAATTTTTAATATCAAATACTTACTCCAACTTCACCAAGATAGGACCTAATAATGAAAAAACCTATTGTTACAATCACTTGGTATTTTTGAGGAGTCTCACTGGAACGAAATCTCATCCTTCCCTCTAGTACACTGTTCATTAAGCATCTAGTTTGTCTTCAGATTTCAGACTGAGAAATTAATAATGATTTCTTTAACTAATTAAGATGTAATCAAAGTGGAATTTCAGCTCTCATGATTTTGAGCTTAAATACTTTAAGATACTTCAGAAAGATTTTCCAGTCAAAAACAAAAGCAAGGGCTTCAAGTGACTATTTTGGACTGTAGCTGTCCTTCATGAGCACAGAGATCTGAATAAAACATCAATCTTGCTGCTTTTAATCTTCATATATTACCAGAGATTCAGAACAATGCAGCAATTCATTTAATATTTGAATAGTATTAGTCAATTTAAGCAGACATTTCCACAGAAATAAATGAGCCTGCCGCTTTTGCTTTGCACCAGCTTCTCCTGTTGGGCTGGATCAGTTGTTTAAGCAGTTTCACCTCAAGGTAGCACAGGGAACTGGTCCAGCTGAAATACACAAGACAGTCTATCAAGACAGCTTGTTCTGGTACCAACATTTACTTGAAAATATTTGGTAAAATGCAGCCATAAAGCTGAAAAGGGAACCTCAACACTTCTATCATTGATGACGAAAGTAAGAGAAACACTAAAAGTTACACAAAAGAAAATAATGCAAACTTACCTTTGGAAGCTCTTCAATCTGATTAGCATCTAAGTAGAGTTCTTCCAGGGTCTTTTCAAAAGTAAAAATCTCCTTAGGCACCTGTTCCAGGCTGCAGTGAGAATAATCAAGCGTAGTGACCGTTTCCTCCTCTCCACGCAGGCAGCGGCATGGCACCAGCCGCACCAACAAATTCCGCTTCGTTGTCATTTTCAGGCACTATAACAAGAAATTATAGTAGACTTAAAAACCAACCAGACAACCGCAGAAATACCTAGATGGGCAACATCTCAAACTTCTGGCTGCCAAATACTTAAAAGAGAAAGAAATGCACACATATGTGCTCTGTGTACATATATACACATACAAGAAGGTGCTGGGCTGAGAGGTTTTATTCTTATTTAAACACAACAGATCTTGAGCGGCATTAAATGACACTGAAATACCTACAGAGACCAACGAATGAACCCAAAATTTAGCTTGTAACTTCTCACCTGTCAACAGTTCAAAGCAGAGAACATCCACATGTAAGCAGAGAAATTTGAAGCAGAAGTTCTGAAGCATCATGAATGCTTTTACCATCTGTTTTTGCTTCATACAATAAAATCAAAACTACTATCACCAGAGCAGAGTACAGGGAGAAAATCACCTCCTTCAACCTTCTGGTCAGTCTTTTTAATGCACCCCAGGATACCATTGTCCTTGGCCACAAGAGCACACTGCTGGCTCATGGCCAACCTGTTGTCTACCAGGACACCAAGGTCCTTCTCCACATAGTTCCTCTCCAACCGTTCAGCCCCTAACTCATATTGATGCATGTGGTTATTCGTCCCCAGGTGCAAGAATATACACTTGCACTTGTCAGCTTCATCACTTTCCTCCCTGCCCAACTCTTCAATCTGTCGAGACCTTGTTGAATGGCACCACAGCTTTCTGGTGTGTCAGCCACTCCTCCCAGCTTTGCTTCAAAAGCAAACTTGCTGAGGGTGGACTCTATTCCTTCATCCAGGTCACTGACAAAGATGTTGAATGAGATCAGACCCAGCACTGACCCCTTGGGGACCACCACTAGTTACAGGCCTCCAAGCATACTCTGTGCATCTGACCACAACAGCCTGAGCTCTGCCAGTCAGCCAGATGTCAGTCCACCTCACCATCCACTCATCTATCCCACATTTGCTGTGTTTCATAACAAGGATAATGTAGGAGACAGTGTCAAATGACTTGCTGAAGTCAAGATAAACAACATCCACTCTCTCTCCACAGCTAGCCAGCCAGTGATGACATCAAAGAAGGCTACCAGGTTAATAAAGCATCATTTCCCCTTGGTGAACCTATGTTGACTACTCCTCATAACCTTCTTCTCTTCTAATTGCTTGGAGAGGATATCCAAGAACAAGTTCTTCCACTACCTTTCTAGGAATGGAGGTGAGGCTGACTGGCCTGTAGTTTCCCAGATCCTCCTTCCTGCCCTTTTTGAAGACTAGAGTGATACTGGCTATCCTCCAGTCTTCAGGCATCTCTCCCATTTGCCAAGCCCTTTCATACCGTGATGGTATGACGCCTATGCAGACAACTGTTTCTTTTTTTTTTTTTTACAACCAGTTTCATCAAAACCAGAGGGAGATAAGAAAACATGACATGGAGATGTTTTGATGTGAAACTGTACACAATTTATTTACTATTATCTATGCTAAGGCTTCATCTTATTTTTCTTCCTTTGTATTTATGTGTCTAGAAAAATATCAGATCATGTCATATCCTCTACACATTTTGAGAGTGTGAATAACGTGAATTACTTTAAATTTGCAAAATAAGCAAGGCCAAACTGAAGAAAAGATGTCTCCTCATTCAACAATGGCAAAATAATACATTTGAAAAAAAAAAAAAAAACCCTCTAAATTTGAAAATAAACCTCCAAAATCTTCACACCCAACCACCTACCCAAACCACTCAAATGATACAGGAAGTAACTCAACTGCCAGCCTTGGATTCATTTATAACTATTAACCCTACACGGCAACAAACAAAAAATGTTTACTGTTTTTTAATTTTTCAACACAGTTTTACTTTTTCCTTGGAATGAGAGTGAAATTATTATCTTCCATATTTCCCATATCAATATAGTCTCAGATATATGTCTTTCAAGTAGATGCTCTTTCAAAATATAAAACATGCTCCATTTAATTTTACTACACCATTACAAAGGCTATAGGTTTGCAAATAAATCTGCAAGACAGACAGCACTTAGGAAGGTAAAGGAGAGTAAGTTAAAACTCAGGTTGGTTTCAGCATTACTCACTTGTAATTCATCTCCTTTTTCCTCAACATCAGTTCACTGTTTTCTAATTCTAACTTGGAAAACCTGGTCAGCTAAGTATCTCTGAAAATAAGACCTTCCTAGACTACATCTTGTGTTGTAGCAACAAGAAGATACACTACCTGTTCACCTAACACACTTAAATTGGTAAACTCATCACAACCCTGATTTTATTGGTAAAAATTATTTTGATATACTAAAAGTTCTTCATTTCTTTTGCTGTACTAAAAGTTTTTCAGAAACATTTGGAATAAGCCATTAAGACAGGTTACTGGTAACAACAGCAATTTAAAAGGCACATAGGATTTCTTCAGCAAAGATTTAAGAAATGGAACAGCACACTAACCACTCAGGCACAGAACAGGCAATTCATGATTAATTTTGCAATGTTTTTCCCCAAAAAGTGTAACTTACAGTTTCCAATATTCGTATTTCTAGGATGCTACTAAAATAACTGAAAACTGACAGCACTTTACTGTTACCTTCAACTTTGAACAAATTTTGCTTGAAAATAAAAAAGTCAGAATTGAATGTCTCCTGTTCTGAAACTACAAAAAATGAACACAGAGAACATTTCTTCACATAAATAATACAAAAATCTGTATGTCCCTGTTGTTAACCTTTCATCAGTACTGACTATTAGTCATTGGTGTTCCAGCTACTTTTGCATGCACTTATTGCATTAAGAAAAGAAAAAAGACTTAAGTTTATCTTTTTCTTGTAGTTTACCATATTGTGCTAAGCTTATCAGAGATTCCAGTTCCAAACGGAATCTGTAATTCCCTTATAGTAATGTACTTCCATAAGATAGGTCAGCTCATTACACCTGAAGCATGCTAGTACGAAACAGAACCAAAGCAGCAAAATCTCACCAAGCCACCAACTAGTTTCAGATGGCTTGCAGTTTCAAAAAAAACAAAAAAAAGATCATTTACCTTATTTTGCCTACTCATTATATTTGTATCAATAAAATGAAAATATGTGCTATCACAATAACACTTCACTTTGTGATCAAAAAATTACAGCAACCAAAATAAATAACATCAGATCACATTTTAACAGTGTCTACCTCTGAAAAGCTTCTACTGCACAGAAGGCTTTGAAGACTGCTTAAAGTACTCTTCAAAAAATCTCATCAGTCTTGCTAACTAGAGATGGAATTTCAGTGCTGACTGATGCTAATAATATACAGTGAACTAACAACTAGAGATTACAGTATAATTAAAACAACATTCAGATAAAGTTACTGGAGAACTTAGGGCAAAGCAAACACTACAGTTTTAGCAAATATGCAGGCTGTAACAACAGCAGGCCGAATCTGTAAGCCTGAGACGTCTTTAAACAGAATAAAAATCACTGCTAGCAGAAAAGCAAAGCATCAGTTTGAAAGGCCATGATCAGTGAAAGAAAGAAAGACCAGCAGCAGGGTTGAATACCACTACAGACTGATAATTCAGATGAGTGTACACCACCCAAAGAGACTTCACTCATTCCTGTACACTGTCGCCATCTGAACATTTACAGCCCAGCAGCACCCAGGTATCTACCAGAGACCCACAGGACATTTTTGTTTAACCACATGTTTTGCTGTGATTTGATGAGCATTAAAAAACAAAAAAACAACACACACAGAGGTACCACATTGCTCTGAGAATTCTGAACTCTTGGTTGTTTCATGCAGAATCTAAGCTCACAGTCTTTTTATTCCTCATCTCTGCTAATTTGCTTTAAAAGCAATAGCACTGTATCATGGGTCGTTTAGATTTCCTGCCTGATGCTAACAGGATGTGAACGTTCATGCTGCAAGCTGGTGAATGCACTCCCCCCTTTCCCCAAAGCGTTTCAGAAGGATGTTTACCAGTTACATCAGCAACAACACTGAAAAAGAAACCAGCGATCAGATGCTCACACAGAAAGGCAAGCACAGCTCCACAGAAAGATTTCTGGTCGGAATTCCTCCAGTCCACTCCAGTGCCTACAAATGAGCACAGAATTATGGAGCTGGAGATGTGTAAGTACAGGAAAAGGACAGTGAGGAGCAGGAGGCACAGCAGCTTAACATACGAAGTCCTTTATGTGGCCAATGGACAGACGCCCCAACAAATTAATACTGAAACAATTATGGAAAAAATGCATGCTTTTTTTCCCCCCAAGAATTCCATTTTATCCACCAAACACACAAAAAACACTAACCCTCCTACATTAATTAATTATACGAATAAGGCTTCCTGTACCAGCAAAATCTAACAGTGGTCTGTTTTCAGAAATGTTACAGGTTTTTGTCTTCCTAAGGCAGCAACACGTTCAACTACACATGCATAGATGTAGGTCAATCGGCTTGATGTAAAAGAAACCACTGTGACAACTCCCAGCACAATTTAAAGCAATCTTCCACCAAAAGACAGCTCTGGACCTCAAAAGTTTGGAGATATTGTATACATCTTAGCACCTTAAACTCAGAGTGACCTCGGCTCTTACAAGAATTACTCTTCATTCAAGTTCAGAAATGACCTGGTTAACACAGCTGGGGGGGAGGAGGCAAAGGCTTGACTCAGGCTTGCTCCTAACTCCTCCCCCTCCTCTGGGGGGAGAGCAGCAACGTTCCAGTGCAACCAAGAGCACATGGCACCCTGGAAACCCTGACCTGCTCTGGAGCCTGATGGACTCTGACAGGAAACATCAGAAGGAAGGGTGTACAGTGAGGAAACTGCCTCTTGCTAAATGCCACTGCCATTCTGAGACTGCAGTTTCAAAACCTTTTTTAGTGACAATGCCACATTAAGGTATTTTCGCTTCCTCCTGCCTCCCATCCAAGCTATTTCTTTCTTTCACTTCTAAAAAAAGTTCAAAATAGATTGGTTACATCACACAATTAAATGAAACTGGTAAATACTTAGATCAATACATACCAAGGAACCAAAGCAGTACAGTCAGAACAAACAATAGCAAATAAGAGATTTACAAAAAAGGTTTTCGGGAACCGTTTCACCATTTTAACACAAAGCTCCTGATATGCAAACAATGTTCAGCTGCATGTCCCCACAAAGGCAAGGGACACCAAAAAACACACTGCTCTTGCTCACACACAGTATTCAGAGCAAACAAAATAAAAGGCATTATTCACGAAGCAACAATGGTGAATGGTAACAACAGAGGGAGGAACATGTTAGTAAATACAGTACAATAGCAACCATTCATTAAATGCAAACATATGAAGTATACTTTTTTCTTAGGGGGCAGATTACTGACTACACTAAAATAAACCCGAGGAGTTACTACAAGTAAACTCATGAAAGCATATCAAAGGAAATGCTTAGAACATATATATATATATTTTATTAGCAGATAAATAAATTAACAGAGAAGAAATCAATAACAAAGCAGCCAGCTCTTGGTCTTTTTATGCCAAAAGCTTAACAATGACAAGAAGTGAACAACTTCGTAAAAATAGAACAAAATAGTTTTAAATTAAGAAAAAAAACTTTTGGCAAATACTTGTATACCAGGCTGCGGTATACAAGAGTACAGATCTATAATTTAAGGCAAGATGCATCACAGAAATGCCCCATAAAAAACAAACAAACAACAACAAAAAAAAAACAGTAAAGTTACAGGGTAAGTTAACAGTAAAATAATAAAATGCAGTTAGGTATTTTAACAGTTGTTATTTTGACTCTATATTAATGCTACACATTAAGACAAGTAAACTGAATGCTTTCTGCATTTGTGCTGTCAAATTGTTCACATTTAAAAAACACATTAAATTCTGAGCTCCTCTAGCTGCCACTACACAATCACACTCCATGTAGTTGTAACTTCACTTATTTCATTTTGCTCTTTTCCTAAGCCAGTCCTAGAAACTAATTTCCATTTACCAGACACACTAGCCAAGTAAACTCATCATCTGAAGAATGCTCTCTAATCATATGTCACTAACAGTATTGCTGAGATTAGCAATAGATCCAAGATTCAATTCTGACATTTGACTTCACTGTATATTCTTTGGGCACCAATTTGTAGTGTTATTAAGAGAACATGAGGAGGGATAAATTATTACATTACTAAGTATTACGTTAAATAACTCAATTTTCTTCTGTTATAAACACGGAAAAGGCTCGTGGAAATAAACAGCATGAGTTCCTAACTTTCTGTACAATGGAAACAATGAAAATTAAACACAATGCAGCCAGACTAAGGCATGCTAAGCCTGCTGGAAGAGGTATAAAACCTTATTAAACCGCTTATGCTTCTGGTTTAGTCCTTTGAGGGATTATGTCTGGATCTACAGTACAAGTAAATGCTGTGTATCACATACTGTCAACAACTATTCAAACAGTGAGGAAGAGATGCTGTCTTAATTCCTCCAGTTATCACAACAATGAAAAGACATGAACCAGTATATGGGAAGAAAAAGTGAAGAGGCACTGCAAGACATCTGCCTATAGAAAGCAACAATCCTTACAGGGTGGTAAGCTCAGCCGAAGCAGCACATCAACAGCAGTTTCTTAGTTCAACAGAAAATGCTAATGTACAGAAGGCCCACTGCATCGTAGACAACACAGAAAGCAATGTGAAGAAAAAAAACGCGCATAACAATTATATCTCCTTCAGCTGTAGCAACGTCAAATAAAATGCTCACAAGATTCTGTATGTTTTAAAACTGATATTTTATAATAAGTCTCATAATTACAGTCAGTGATGTGTCAATATTTATTAGCATTTTCACAAACTGATTAACACTATTAACAAAATCAAAGTAGATGGAAGCAGCTGTTGTGCGTGGGAGGGTGGGGCAGAGGTAAAGGTGAGGTGTCTGGTTAGTTTAATTTACTGCAGAGGGTGGGAAAGCACTACACAAATTCATACAGAAGTTCTAGAGATGAAATATTCTGTTGGATAGTCTTTTTAATTAATGAGGAATATTTTCATCTAGCATCTTACCATACAAAAATCAACTTGGTATCATCAAAACTGGCATCATTTTAAGAAAATAAAAAGCTGATTCTGAAGATGTGCTTTGAAAAGAAAATATGACTTAACATCCCCTTGTGGAAACCCTTAAAATGGACAGTAAGAGGCCCAACAACTATTCCAAACATGTTTTCAAGCATCTTTTATCTTTTCTTTTTAAACGCACTCAAGTTTCTTAAGAACTAAATAAATTTCCTCTCAAAAGCAGTATAAAATGCTAAAATTCCACAGACAAAAACATTTAGTAATGGATGTTTGTCTTCAAAACAGAAAATTACTATCCTGCAGCTTAGTTTCATATATTTTCCCTTTTATACTTATGCACAATTGCACGTAAATATACTCTTCAGCTGATAGTTGCAACAAAAAAGCTTCAGAACAACATGAGAGCTCATGCAATAAAATTCAGGTGCTTTAGAAGTAATTACTGAGGGCATATGAAAAAGAAAAGAATCAGTGTGTAAACATTCTGCAATGCAAAGGAAACAAATACAGTACTTACCACTGTGTTACTTCCTTCTCCCTGCTGCTTCTTCCCTGAGCTTTCAAAGCCAACATTCTGTTTAAAACAAAGGTAGGAAAATTTTAGTCACACCTACCCATACTAGATAAGAACAAACTGATACCTCGTTGCATTGGGTATTTATTTTGCTTTCAGCATTGTTTGCTTTAAAAAAAAAAAAAAGTCATACCTCTGTGAATTTTAATTTGGAGATTACTGCAGTTCAGAACCTACTGTAGTACTACTACACTTCAGAAGGTTTCCCAAAAATGGTAAAAATACATGCAAACTTTTAGAGGGATACTATTTTGTTTAT
>VXAB01011348.1:143037-175513 GCA_013399175.1 Odontophorus gujanensis
AATATCACTGTCTTTCTTCAAACTTTAATTTTCACTTCATAGCATTGTGTCTATAAAGCTATTTCATTTCTAATTCACATTTAATTGCTGCACTTAATAAGTCCCTAGTACTAGATATTTCTTGCACACAGTTCTCAAGAAAGTTAAGAAAATAATACATCCCATAATACTAATTTAATTAAATTTAATTATTTTTTCATTATTATTAAATTATTTTGTTTTAATTAATATTATTTTTTTAAATAAAGTTGCCAAGTAAGGTATAGCAGATAACTATTGCTACTGTCACCAACATAAAACAATCAGAAACAAAAACACTCAGTACATTCAAAATTGCTGGCTGGACCTATGCAAAGTGCAATGTTAGCCTACAAAAAAGATAGAAGTAGTATGCATCTTCACAGGGATTAAGTAACTGTATGTATGGATGTATCTTCTAACTGAATATAAAATCATGCACAACAGCAAAGGAGCTGAATCATGGCAGAACAATCTGTCAAACTCATAGTACCTGGAAAAATGTAAAATTGTGCAAAGCAAAAGTAATATCTTCATTCAAAGGATTTACCCATAAACATCATTACAGTTCATTTAATTCCAATAGAAAGCAGAATCAGCCCATCATAAAAAGGTATCACAAACGTATCCCCACAAATTCTGAAGAGGGATTCAAAATCAAAGTTGTTCTAGGAGGAATGAAAGCTGGTTTGAGTAAGAAGTAAGCAGCAGCACCATTACAGAATGATTAATTTGTTAGGAAGCCAGGATCAGCACAACAGGATTGTGCTGTGATCAGCTTTCACATGTTATTGCCCCTGTTCTTCACTCAACAGTCATCAGTGCCATTTAGTACACTCACACCAAAGGCATTCCAATGTACTATACTGGATAAATATATTCATTTATTCTCAGTAGAACAATAAGGAGGGTATGCAACCAAGGGATAAAAGAAATAGAGGTAAAATATTAAAGCCTCAAGCCTATTTAGCTTCCTGATGACAAAAAAAAAAAAAAATCTATCACTTTAGCCAGCATCAGAAAAACATAGCAGCAGCACTCAAAACAATTAAAAAGATTAAGAAAGCCAGTAAGGATCGAAACAGATTCAGAAATCTGGGATGCCTATGTCAAACTGTCACATCTGCTTGATTCTCTCCCTTCCTGTGGCTCTGTGCTCCTACTGAAAAGCTATTAATTTGTACAAAACCTATTTCAAGGTGCTGTACACAAAGCTTTAAAATGGTAGAAATACAGGTTTGCAATAGCTCTGCTAAGATAAACAGAATTAACCCAAAGAAAACCATAGCACAAGGCTGGATTTGACAGTAAGGTGACTATTCCACTGAAAACAAAAAGGCAGACAGTCAAGGCAAGGCAGGTAGAACATTCAAATTAGAAAAACTAAGGAAATAGTTAGCTCCACAATAATCACAAAAACAATAAACAAAAGGGATTACTCTTGCATCATTTCCTGACACCTGTTAGGTTGCCAATGCTCAAATGCCTAGGAGAATAAATTCCAGTGGTAGGGAGCCATTGGCAAACCATGAAATGCTTGCAGACTTCAAAACCAAATAAAAGGAACTGATCAGATTCCAATTCTCCAGAGAAGATAATACAGGAATTGGTATGTGTATGTATGCCATAAAGATTAAGGAACTATATACAGAACAAAAATAACAGTTACAGAATTAGACAAGAAACAATGAGATCACCACAAATGACATTACTTTAATAGCACTTGAAACTGACGCTAAATCAGATGAATGAGTCCACATCAGAAGAGAATACTTCAACTACTCAGCCAAGAGTGTAGTGTGGCTGCAGTCTAAGTGTTGGTGATTCTCCAAAGTAGGAGAGACTCTACTCTAGGTTTTCATGCAGTCCCACTGACAGGTCCAGTTTGCTGAAAAGCACAACAAATTCCCGAAGAAAAGAGGCCAAGGTATTCTTATGAATCCAGAGTAACCATGAACCATAATCTCAACTAGCTTATAAAGTCACTTCCCAACTTATCTGAAGTAACAGATGCTTTAGATAGTTAGTGATAAATTAAAATATCTAATAAAAGTACCTAAGAAAATCTTATTTAAACCCCTAGAGCACATGGTATCATCCACAGCATACTGAGCCACTGTATTCCACCAGACTTCTCTGACTTACAAGGCGCTAAATGAGAGTGCCAGCACTCTGCTTTCCCTGAACACTGGGAGAATTACTATGTGTTGTCTTCCCACCCTTCCTTGTGCTTAACCCTACCACCCTACCTCTGTTAGAAAACGCTTGCTAAATTGATTGCTGGTATACTGCAGTGCATAGGAAGTTCCACACAAATGTGCATGGGAACTTCTTCACAGTGCAGGTGATGGAGCACTGGCACAGCTGCACAGCGAGGTGGTAGAAGACTCCTTCTCTGGAGACATTCAGGACCTGCCTGGACGCCTACCTGTGCAACCTGGGATAGGGAGCTGCTTTGGCAGGAGGCTCGACTTGATGACCTCTAGAGGTCTCTTCCAACCCCTAATGAACTGTGACTCTCACCACCACACTGCTCACATCCATACCTTACTTCCAGATTGTCACTGGTTTTAGACTAGTGAGGTCTGCAGTTGTCTCAGTACGCTTCTTTCTTACTTCAGTCTTCATGCAAATAAAATTTCACCTCAAATTCTCTGAATTGCTTCTTGGAAGACTTTGAAAAGCTACTGATAGACCCAGAACGCTGGTGGCAAATTTGAAAATAAAAGTTGAGGAAATAGGGTTACACTTTTGAGTTGGCTGCATGATAACAAATAACTCCCAAGCAGTTTTTCCTTTCTCCAACTTGTTGAGGGGAAAGAAAATAGGAGAAGGGGGAGCCACAATATTCAAGCCTTTAATCTAAGGTAGGGCTGAAAAGAAGTATTTTGAAAATTGTTTTTTTCAGAGACATTTCAGGCAGCCTTTAGCCTATGGTAATCATTATCTTCCATTTAAAAAAAAAACAAACCAACAGTAAAAATAGATTTATTTCAATAATTCTAGAAAGAGCACTGCAGTGGTTGGATTATCTGTGCTCATCCTCTAAACATCCATTCATGTTCAGTGACAACAACAGTATGTTTAGTTAAAAAGACTTTAGATTTAGTAAGATTATCCATAGCACAGACAAGCTGAGCATAAATGAACCCTGCACTGCAACTAAAGTCCTTGTAAAACAGGAACAATTTTAGGGCAGTGAGATTAGTTACACTGTTTTCCTCTGAACAAAGGAAATGAGAGATTCCAAGGAGACTAAAGAAGTGCAACTTCATGCACAGCTACTATCACTTTACCAATGAAGTAGGTTTTGTCTGCACAAAGATATCAATTATCCAGTAATAATAATAATAACAATAAACCTGGTAGATTCCATGCTAAACTTCCATATACCTATCACATTAAGCTCAGAGAAAAAAAAAACAAACACATTTCTAGATCATTTCTAAGGCTTGATTGTGTTACGATCAGAAGTACCACAGAAGGGTAAGCTCTGATGATTATGGACTATGCTGGATCAGTTTAAAAACAGCAAATAATTTTCAGCAAGTATAGGGGGAGTATATTTGGAATGCACAACTGTTTCACATATGACAGTAATAAAGGGATTTTACTGTCAGTGGTTACTAGCAAGATTCTAACTCAATCATAGCCTTCTAGATTGGATCAAAATTTGTGCCTTAATAGTGAGCCAGATTTGAAAAAACAGTATCATATGGTTAAGTGGGGAACATAAGATAAATGCAGCTAGCAAAATATTTATGTCTCCGAAGTGTACCCTTTGAAATCAAACAGATATTTCACATACATATTCGATAATTTCAGAATTCTATACTTGAGTAACAGGGAAGGACACACCAGGGAGACACAAAGTGTTAGAGACCATTCTCAGAAAAAGCCTACCTTGTCTTCCCTGAAAGCAAGTATTGTTGCTGTCAGTCTCTCACTGCTTCTCATTCCTTCAGTGTTTGTACCAAAACTACACATTTACAGCAAAACAAAGAAACCACCTTGCTTTGTGAGCTGCCTTACTGACAAAAATTTGACAAACTCTAAGAGCTTCACTATCTTTCTACTTCTCTTGGTTGGAGTATTCTATGATGTTAATTATGACACACTGCCTTAAGTGGTAAGAGACTGACTTTTTTGAAGACTCCTAACCTAGTAATAACTGTGTCACAGTTGCTGACAGCAAGAATCCTTCAACAGAGGGAAGCGACAGTTGATGGCACATTCTCTGCAAGTACACAAACATTTGTATTTATATTATATATTTATATATACCAAGCTGTTGCAGATAGGTATTCTCCACTCCCCCAAGTAGTTTAAACTGACAAACAACAGAAGCTGCAAGGGCTCTCTCCAGGTCATGTTGTTTGTGGCCACTTCATGAACTGAAGCACAGAAGTTCTGCACAAATGTGCCTAGGAACTTTGTTACAGTGCAGTGATGGAGCACTGGCACAGGCTGCACAGAGAGGTGGTGGAGTCTCCTTCTCTGGAGACATTCAAAACCCACCTGGACGCCTACCTGTGCAACCTGGGCTAGGGAACTGCTTTGGCAGGGGGGTTGGACTTGATGATCTCTGGTGGTCCCTTCCAACCCCTACAATTCTGTGATTCAGCCCACTTAACAGTAAACACAACAGGGCCAATTCCAACACTAGATGAAGCATCAAAGTCAAATGTCATTTCTGAGCTAAGGTCCATGTTAATGTGTACAACAGGATGGTCAGCTGGCTTACCTGGAAAATTTCCAGTGGAAAAAATTAAGGGAGTGTTTTCTACAAACAGTGGAGATGCACGCTTTCTCGACTCTGTTTTAGCAAAATTATCTAGTTGACATAGCTCCTATCCAGGATATCTTTTTTGATTCTTACTGAAACAACAAAATCATTAATTCAATCCTTCCTTGATTCATGATAGACACCATTTCACCTCTCTCAGCAATTCCAGCATCCTTTCCTTCAATTAAATAAAAGGAATGCTTATTTAAAGAATTAATACATATCAATGGACAGAAATGAAATGAGACAAATCACTAGTCACTGGTTACTAGTTTATAGTTAATGATCAGTAAAATCAAGAAAGAAGAGGCAGTGTTCGTAGACTTGTGAATTATTACTCTCTGTAAACCAAAATTTCTTTGCAGCAAATCTGAGGAGGATTAATTATTTTATATAATGTTCTACTAATGTTTACTGATTTTGGTACTGCAATGCTCATGCACCAGTTCAAATAGCAAGGATTAGTGTCAGAAAAAGTAGAAAATAAAGACATTATGCTGTGAGTTTTATATTCAAAACTTAATTCTTATGATTTTTAGCAAGGTTTTAAACCAAAGCATCTAAACACAAAACAAACATGTTTACTATCTATTTTGAAATCCATTTGTTTTCTGTCTCTGCAGTATACCATATAGTAGTAAAACACCAAGAAACTAACCATGCATAACAAATAAAACCTCCTTAGGCCATCAATCAGGATGGCCAAATAACCACTTACCTTGGCCTCACAGATCATGATTAGGTACCTCCAAACCAGGACTTTCAAGAGATAGAGCTGCATTCCTTCAACCATCAGAACTCTCTACAAAGCTATGTTTCCGAAGTGACATTTTTGCTAGCTCACTTTTGCATGCTACTTCAAGGTCTCGTTAAGCCTGAGATAGCTTTACTATTAGTGGTAAACCAGCTTGACTCAACGGGAATTAAAAGGAAAAAGCAGGTCTTGGTTTTTTCAGGTTTGTTTTTTTCTTCTTTCTTTTTTTTTTTACTAAACGTAGAAAAAAAAGAAATACTCATTCCTTGTAGGTTAAGATAATTCTTACACCCTAGCTTCAGCTGTTTCAAGTATTGCTAACTACTTTAGAGAACTGGACATACCTACTTCACATCAGGAGGCCAATTAGCATCACAAACAATTTGGCAAGACATTAGCATAACAAGAGCGGATGCAAATCTATGAGAGAACTATTTAGACCTGATGCCCTCACCCTTTGTGACTGTGAACCCCCTCCTTTTTACCTTCTCCCACCCTCTATTTCAAGAAGTTTCTTCATCAGCATGTGTATCCTAGACAGACAGTAACAGATACAGATGGTCAGGGTTTTTGAGGCCTGCTTGTTAGCCACAGCAAACATGTTCATACCTTCATCTCCTTTCACAGCAGCCCAAGAGAGACTGATGACAGGAAAGGAAATATTTGGTAAACAAATGACTAAGAAAATAGGAATACTCAGAGACTTACTTATCCAGAAGTAAGATTTGTAATTGAAAATGTGAAGCAGTCATCCACCCACAATAAACTACACCAGAATGCATTAGAACTATCTAAACCATTTGATCTACATTAAATGGGTGATTGACTCATATGACATTATTAACATGACCATCAGTGCTTTTTCCCCACTGCCCTTTATCACACAAACTCTTTTCCCTACTCCATCTCACCCACATATTGTTTATAATTTCTAATACACACAGAAGTACTTTTGGGAGGGACATATCTAAGTTTATTTGCACAGTACTTAGATATGGCAGTGTATCTTATACGAAGCATGGGTGTGTGTAAAATGCTAGTGGCACCCAACACCCACACTGCTGTGAACAAGGAGCAATTGGTTGGATATTGCATCAAGCAGATGGTGACTCATTAACATAGATAACCTATTAACTACTTCAGGTAAGGAAGATAGAAGTACTCTAGACAATACAGAAAAGATGACCAGAAACAAGAAAAAAAAATGAGGAATAAGTGAATAAGCACCTCTGCAAAAAGATACTGAGCACTATATCTAGCTGCATACTGAATTTCCCAACAGCAACTCATGGAAGTCAAATTCCAGAACAAGTCACCCCAAATGACCAAAAGACTGCCACAGAATGAGCACTATTGACCTAAAATACAGATCACTGGAGGTTTGGGTCCTCTTGGACACCGAGTATAGGTTTCCAGCAATCCAGATGTATAACTTAGTACTTACACTCCATTACTTGGAACTGTAAAGTACACATCCCTCAATTTTAAACCTACAACAGATGCACTCTGAACACACTTAGTAACACAGGCATACCCCTTGCCATTTATACCACTGCTTATGCAGAAAATTGGATCAAAGTGGGGTTTCAGCTTCACAAAATACAGAAGATTGCAGAGAGAGGCAGTTGAAGAAAAACTTACATAAAGAATTCAGACTGTATGTTTTACAGACAGTGGTAATGTTAGTAGCACATTAATTGCATGAATTTATCCTGTGCCTGTGGTCTTTTATTGTTAGCCAGGAGATTACAGGTGCAATTAACTGAACACTTTGAGGCTTTATATTTAAATTAGCTTGAGCTAGTATTACCTGAACACTCTAACACTGTGTATTTACATTTATCAAATTGTGCTGAAAACACACAAGACTAAGCTGTTAGAATCAAAATCATCCAGCAGTTTTCTGAAAATAGATTATTAAATTGCTGTTAGTAATCTGATGAATTGTTATCTCCCCTATGTGGCATTTCCCATACTTAAGATACATAGTTTTGTACCACGGATTTTAAATTAAAATTGTTTAAATAACAGAAAGTATCAGCAAGCAGTTGCTATAATTGTACACTTAATAATAGCTCCCACTCCACCAGCCAAGTCATTGTTAGGGTATTCCTGAGTTCCTTCTCCTTCCAGGGCAGAGGTGAGTGGTGCTATTTGAGCCACATTATAATCTATTTTCAGACGTCACTTCCCCCAACACATATGTAAAATCGTAACTTTCCAATTAACAATTGCTTTTACAAATCTTTTACTTCCTCCTGCATTTCTTTCGTTCCTCACTACTTTACTGAATTCAGTTATAAGACACCACTGACCAATTTGATTACTGATAAAATTAGCAATCTGAGAACCTGCTTGCAAAATTGCCAAATATTCATAGTTTGAAGTGACATTAGCCTCACCACACTACAAAATACAAAATGACTGAAAAAAGATTTAGGTCCTTTTGCTTGTTTAGGCAGATTTAAAGAAAACAGCATTGTCAGATACTTTTTGAAGCTTCAATTGTCAAGTACCGGGCACATCCAAATGTATCATTAACCCATCCCATGCGCACATTGTGAAGACCAGCTCCTGAATGCCAGTGTTCTCAAAGGGAGAAAACAGAACAATACACTTCTACATACAAAAAAGAACCCAAGTAGTAGAGCAGGAGCAAAGAAGAATCGTAGGAAGATGAATTTAAAAAAATAACAAAAAACACTTAAGTATGTAATTAAAGCTTTTTAGTAAGATCTGAACAACTGAACAGGTATCTGTCTGGAAGCTCAAGTTTCCTCCTTGAAGTTTTATTAAATTCTTAACTAACCTTAACAGCTACTGTTTATGACTAACCATATACAACATCATACCGAAATATATTTTTAGTCTGCTACACTTCACAAAGGCATGTGCCATTTGCCACTGAGTTATGATCTGTTTTTTCTGTGACATTATCACATTACTCTTGAAAAGATTAATGCTTCTGCTTAATCTCACAGTTTTAACCAATATATGGACACTAAGACTTAACTCACTGTCAGATCTCCCCACTACCTGTCCGAGAATCAGTGATGAATAGTGCAGATCATCACTCGTTACAATATAATTTTGTAATGTGGATGTGGGTGCCTTCAAAGACAACTCACATTCAGGTGAAAACTGTTTTAGAACAAGTGATTTATTTTATAGATGGCATGGAGCTATAAAATCACCCTATATTATTTTCTATATAGCAGAATTAAAACCTAGGGCTGCAAGTCGCCTGAACTTAAAAACAAACAATTTATAAAGATAGAAAAAATTTCTACCATTTTAACTGATGTAACTGCAGTGCAATTCATTCCCAGCTCTTAATAAATTCAGGAAAAACAATGCTAAAATAAAGTGACTGCAAAACACTCCAATTTTTTCTGTCCTAAAAAATAAAAAAAAAAAACACTCAAATTGAAATCACTGAAGCCCAGTAGCGAGCTTCTGAATCAGACAAAGCAAGAATGATTTTTTATTTTTTTTTTTGACCACAGGTAAAAGATGACATTTTCTGAAAAGGAACAGAATACAAGCTTGCAGCGTGCCCTCTGATAATGAGGTTACAGTGAGAGTTGTTTTCTCCAGTTCCTAGAGGCTTCTTATTAAACTTGATCTAGACCAACACAGTGCTGTCTGGCCAACATGCAGAAATTACTGCTCCTGTGTAGGCTGCAAATCACCACTACGTTTCTCCTCTATCCTAATCTCATATCATTTGCAGAGTCCTCTTGGAGGAACGTGACCTTCACATGTTGTTAGAAGTCCTATCAACTTGCAAATCCTGAAATGTATTTTGAAGAGGATATTCTTGCATCTTCCCAAACCCTCTTAAGTGCTATCCCACTTTGTGTTACCTTCCAGCAATACAAGAAATGTATTATTAGATCAGACAGCCAATCTCTTTTCTTCCCTCCTCCCCTTAAATTTCACAGCATTTCTTTGTGATTTTCTCCAGTAAGTCAATATAAAATCTGTCTAAAAGAAATAAATTCTGTACCTTGAAACTTAGTATCAACAAAACAAATAATCTGATTACCTGCAGATTATTGTACTTTTTCTTTTTTTTCTCAAGATAAACAGGCATTTACAGAACTATATTAGATGACATTCCTAGCCAATATTCTGTGTAGCAGTAAGACACTGAAACTACTGCAACTTAACTGCTCCAAAAGGTTTGCTGAAAAAGGAAAACATCTCTTTTCAGTAGGGAAAAAGATCTCAGTATTAAAGCTCAGTAGTGAGATTAATGGACTAATTCCATTCTAGATACCAGCTTTCATTTTAATACCATTAAAGGATCAGAACAGAGACAGACTGATAATGTCACAGATAAAATAATTCGACACATTTATGTCTGTGCTTTAAGGTCAAGTACATAGTCCAGCTTTCCCACAGAATTATTATAGATACAGATTCCCCTGAGAGGTATTGGAATAAAAAGGAGAATAAGTTAAAAAAAAAAATGGTTGGCTTGCTAATATGACTCCTATCATCAGTCCACGTTTTCTCAGACATTTTGCTACTGTACACGTGATCCTTCTAATCAATGATAAAATCCTTAATAAAGGTGAGAACCCCAAAAGCATCACAGAATCTTAGAATCACCAAGGTTGGGAAAGTTCCATAGGATCACCCAGTCCAATTATCTACCCATCACCAATAGTTCTCACCAAACCACGTCTCTCGACACAACATCCAAATATTCCCTGAACACCTCCAGAATCTGTGACTCCATCACCTCCCTGGGCAGCACATTCCAGTGCCTGACCACTCTTTCAAAGTAGTGTTNCATAGGCACACTGATGGCTTACGTTCATCTCTTCTGCCTTCTCATTCATCCCCCTGTTATTTTATGCACTATTTGTATATCCATTCCTCTCCACTTTTCTGCTTGTTCCCTTTTTTCTAGTATATTCTCACCCATTCCAAGTTGACATCTCATTCCCAGTGCTTTCCATTTCACAGTAATGCTCCAGACAATGAGCACCTCTGGGGACTGCTTACTTAAATTCACTGTGTATAAAACCAGGACTTGATCTCAACCACCATCACCAACTGATCTATCAAATGTTCTTACTGCATCCTTTGATTGCTTCTGGGAAAATCAGCTCTATGCTGCCCACTGTTCCTTGAATTCTAGTAGTCACACTTATTCCATGTCCTATACATACAAAGCAAAACCTTTCCTAACGATCTTCTTCCATTTACTAGAAAAAGTATTTCTAATACTTGCACTGACTGTGCATCTTTTCTTTTTCACCCTTTCTATTAGACAGAGAAGCAGCTCATTTTCACATTCCCATCCCTAAATTATTATTTCATTCACAATCCAGGGAGAAACTTAGTCAACAGACTTGACTTCTCTCATCATCAGTTTTTTAAAAACATCTATACAACTCATTCCCACAAATTACAATACAGTTAATTCCTTCAATTTCTTGTCTTTCACTTTCACAACAATGCTTAAAAAATAATATTTTTACAATTTTCAGGCAGTTGATGAGTGACATCGCTCATCAAGCTAACCAATATTTTCCCTCCACTCTACCACATGCTCCTCTAAACATCTAGGTCATCTTAAGCTGGAAGATGTATCCACCCAACACTCATACTGAATCATGATAGTTTGTTTACTGAGAGTCCTTTGGGTTACATCATCATAAAGGGCAATTATACTGTTTGGAAAAGAATTTTTAACCACCTTGCAGTGAAACACATTAAAACACATTATAAACATTATATTTGTACAAACATGCAATAATGCCAGCAGAATTAGACTGGTACCATTATTTAGTCTTTCTAATGTGAAAATTTAATGCAGAGACATCTACCTGGTTTGTTTCTCTATTACCTAAAATAGTACCAAATGAACAAAAACACAAACAGAAAAAATTTAAGAGTTTGATAAGAACATGGGATTCGGTGCATTTAATCTCTCATGTCCTTACTGTTGCCCTCTGTAGCAGGAAAACAAATGAACTGTGGTAATCAGCCCACAATTATACTTTGTTATGTGCAGAGAGTAATGACAGAAAAGAATGGTCAAGCAATTTCCCTGACATCCAAAGGCAAGAATTTTCCTTGTACTCTGATTAGCTATATTACAGATATAAGAATTATCTTTATGTTTTTAAAGAGTTTTGTCTCTGGGCTAGAAATGATGTATTTCAGCTCTTGAATAAATGCAAACATTTGAATGCATACATAACTGAGAATAGAGAGGCAGAATGAGTCTGGAATGCTTCTCACTCGAAATCTTTATTTCAGCACAAAAGGTGGGGAGGAAATGAAGGCTGGCTAGCAGCTGTAAAGTATCTAAATTGCAAGAATGGCCTGATTTCAAAACAGTTACAGTTGTAGCAAAAAGACCACTGAGCCTTCCTCATCTAGCCAAGGATGAGCGGTAGATGAAACACTTTCATTCTGAAAAAGAAACAGTTACATATAAAAGATGAATAGTGCCTCATTCTCATATACAGAGCTAGTTCAAGGAGGGAGAGGAAGCAAGGACTAGAGAACAGCATTATTTTACACAATGTCCTAGGTATAATCACGAATCTTTCAACCCAAATATAGGTTGTAGGAAATTAACTGTAGGATTGTAGTAAGAGATTTAAAAAAAAAGAACTTTACAAGGGAGTTCTTTGCCTATTGAAAAAACCTACAAAGCAGCCAGATTTAAGCTTGATCTTCACATTTTGGATTTTTTTGTTTTTGTTTTTTAAACAGGAAACATACTCGTTAAGAACATTAAAAACAATGGGTTGATATCTTCCATCTCAATATCAAGCATCTCAGTGGTCCAAACATGCCCATCCAAGACTTCCTGCACTCTTCACTTTCTGCATTCTTCAGCTTCTAACCCATATCTCATTGTTGTTGCTTTTTTCCTCTTTTAATTAACAGACGGATAACTCTCACAACTATTATCACTCTGTTTTGCTCAATACTTAGAAAACTAAGGTTATGGATGTTGTAAATTTTATTTCCCTTTAAAATGAGTAAAGAACAAATTTCCATAAAAACGATTCAGCTAAATGGCTTCCAAGTGGTCTTTTTGAAAAGAAATAAAGAAATCATGCTGATTAAACTTTATGAATGATTTTGATTGTACATAATAAATAGTCATCTATACTTATCGAACACAAAGATGCTGCATATTACACAAGTGGTTATTTGGCTTGTTTCAGTTTTAGGTGCTACTCTGAATCCTACTTTGGCTTCTAAGAATGTTGCATCTTTTCAAATGAACACTTTGCTTTCAGTAGTATGAGATCACCTGCACATAAAAATCAAGCTTCCTGTACTTAGGGAGTTAGTTATCTTGTATGTGACTGCAATTTTATGACCTTCAGAGTGCAACTGCTAGCTAGCTAACCTAAGGCTAATGGTAAGCAAGTATAACTTCTTTTCTCCACCTCTCAAAAGTCAAAAACAGGTAAAGTTATTTTAATCAGAATAGTACTACCCAATTCTCACTTCATTCAAATAACTGCCATTAAATTAAGAAGGATAACCTAACATATGGTTCTTCATGCCAAGGACCAACAATATTAGATTATTTTTTTTAATTAAACCGAGTACCTAACACTTAGTTCTTTAAAGATCCTTAGGTTTACTTCTCCCTTGATGATCTGTATTAACAGTTTCTTGGTTTTGTACTCAAGCTTTCTTGCAAAGCATCTGCTTTACTAACCACTCTATTTGCCTTTTCTCTATGATGAGTGTTTGTTCCAAGTCTACTCTCTTCTGAAAAAAACCCATAATTTCTTTTTGGCCTAAAACCTAGCTAGTATTTTTGCTAGAAAACCCACTACTTTGGAGCCTCTTACCCCTGAAAACACAATACACCTGTTTTGTCTATTCACATATCACAACCTTCCAATTACCTTGGTGCATAATACCCCAGAGGACAGTCAGCCTGCCTTTGGACAGTTAAGGTCCTCATGGATGTGTCTGACTAGCAGGCAGTTTGGATGGGCCTGACATTCTGGACTTCAAGACATTGTTCATCTAACAACACTGAAGTATGCAAGCTGACAACTCACTGGTGAGTGCGTATTTCTAAACACACAGCATTCCTCCCCTACTAATTCTCTAGAAATCAAAGACAAATCCCTTCTTCTTTCTCTTCCTAAAGCTTCTCCAGCCTGAATTAGATGTAGAGTAGCTAGCAAGCTATCCTGCTCCATTTTCCACTCCTGTTCAGTTTCCCATATTGATATGGATTTTTTTCCTCAAAACACATCAGCCTATATCAGCTTTCCACATCAGTGTTGCATGACCCTCCAGACATAAAAGTACTGGAAGAGACTCATACTTTATATAAAGTTGTAAATTCAAATTTGTAAACTTTCATGATTTGTATTTACATAAAAAAACACTTTGACAGAGAAACAATGCTTTGTCCATTACAACACTACACAGTTGCTCATGGTATCATGGGAAATAAAGTACTTCACTAAATGCTTTTGCCTCATCATCATGTCTTCATACTAGCAGGAAAATGTACTCTCATTTTCTAAATGATACAATTGCGTTAACAAAAAAAAAAAAAATCCATGGGGGAGGCAGGGGGAATCAAATAAAGAAGGAAACAATCCATGGACTTCATGAGCAACAGAGAAGTTGCATCTCAGCTGAAGAAATAGGCACAGACATTCCTCAACCAGCAAGCTGAATAGGCCAAGAGCTTCAAGGACAACTGTCAAAAGGAAGTTTGCTTGCATAAATTAGTCAGCACTTAATTCTATCTAAACGAGACAAGGTAGCTGGAAAAGGAGATGAAAGAGGAAAAGGAAGCCAGAATATGCTATTTAAACAAGTTAGACAGAAGCATTCTCTGCATTCCTTTCCTCTGAAACTACCACACATAGGTAGTGCAGTGTATAATAAGTTTTTCTATTTCCTAGTTGCTGACAAATAGATCCAAGAAGTGATTATGCAATGCAAGAGAGGCGTTTCCCAATACCTAGCCTTTGCACAGAACTAAAAACAAATTTGTCAGATTAAGGATGAATGTGGTTTTCCTTCAAATATCTAATTCTGCCCACATGACAACCAGTATCACATAAGCCAATCCTCCGATAACCTAATCAGTCTGACTGCTAGCAGCCTGCACGTTTTATGTGACAAGCGAACTGCTATCCTTCATAAATCCTCTAACTAAAATACTATTCAGCAAGACAGCCTAAAATACTTCAGTACTCAATGTTCATGAGCTCAAAAATCATGTCACCTATCAGGATGACTTGTTCATCCCTCTTTTGTGTTAAAGGGAGCACCAGGCTGACAGAAAGACGGGCTCGCAACACACACTGTCAAGATAAAACATGCCTGTTGCTGACTGGATTAGCCCTCACAGCTCAACCACCTGAGATATGTTTGAAGACGTGCTTCATGCTGAAACATGTCAATAAAACCAAGAAGGGGGAAAACTGAGCCAAAGCTTACTGCTACAAGAAGAAATGAATAAGCAAGTCAACAGGGTTCACAGAGTACCCATGCAAACCATGGCTTATATAAGAAGGCTCGACCACATTCAAAAACTATTGGACATGTAGAAAAACAAGAATACTGAAGTCTCTCTTTAGCCAGTGTTGTTTCTTTTATTCAGAAAGTCCTGGTATCAAGACAGTGAAATGTGATTTTCCTTAGCTGACAAAATACACAGTTTCAAGATCTGCATATTTAACCAGGGCATAGTAAGAAGACCAAATATAAAATATTACACCACTATAAAGGAAACTGCAGTATTCTATACATAAAGTGAAAATCTCAGCGACTTGACAAGTGTATACATTAGGTAGAATACAGAAGGTATGAATTGCAAAAAAAAAAAAACAAACTGACAAATTTTAGCATTTACTATTTGTTCTTAAGCTTTATTTCACTATTTCAGTTATATACAACTGAGAACTCATTTAAGGTTAATCATTACCTTCATGATAGACCTAAGCTTTTAGTGGTGTATTAACCATGGATTAAGCAGCACAAAGGCATCTTTTCCAGAAATAAATCTTCACGAAGCAGCAGCTGAACACACTCAGTTGGCAGCAAGAAGCCTCTATCCCGAACAGAGACACTTACTACATTTCTTGTGAAGTACACACTTCACCATTGTATGTTTTACAATACATCTTTTCAAAACCTGCTTGTAGCTACAAGTCTATTGCAAAGCCATCATTTGACTTCCAACCCTGTTCCTTATAGTTAACAGAGATTTCCTTCACCCTGGAAATGGTGACGGCTCATTAGTGAAGTCTGCCAAAGAACCAACAGTTAAGGACAAAGAGGGCGATACACAAGAGCAAACAAAAGCAAAGCAACAAAAAATAAACGATAATCATTCAATTTGAATTACTGTAATACTTAACAAGTGCTTCAATCCCAAAAAAAAGGACTGCAATGAAATCAGGGTTACAAAAACAAGGTTACAATTCAACATAAAATTGTTCTTAACACTGAAACATTTGCATCAACCTATTTGTGCATGCATGTTAGGACAAGTTAATATGAAAAATATGAATAGTATGACAAAAGAAATATCTGTCTCTGAACAGAAGTTGTGCAATGTTGCCTGAAGTCCCTGCTTTGTACCGATGTTTCAGTAGTAAACAGGATAGTAAAACCTTACTGAAGAAGCCTATCCACATGGTAAAACTGCGTCTCATCTGTGATTATTATTTCACAGTCTCTCTCACTAGCGAGAGAACCACAAAATAAATCTCAGATGTGTAATAAGAGAAATATGGCACTTCCCAATTCTGTGTAACCAAAGATGCATAGAAACAGTAATTCTGAAATGTTCACACAGAATATCAGGTATTTTAAATAAATAATTAAGCTTTTCTTCTCAAAAAGATGGAATCTGTTCAAAGTAGGTATTCTCACTTTTTCTTTCCTTCTTCCAATCACCATTAAAATAAGCCCTAATAAGCCTTATAAAAGTAAGACCCAAAAACCTATTTTCAAAAACAAGAATTTCCAATGAATACATTACCATTTCATAATGGTTCCATCACTGAACCATCATTTCCATACACGTCTCTCTAGAAGCATTGCCTCCTACTTATTTCCATGGAAACTACGACAGATATGAAAGAACACAACACCATGAAAAACTTCCTCAGCTATAAAACATTTTTTTTTTTCAACAAAGTCAGCACCATTAGTGATTTTCATCAATAATGATCAAGAGCCGGCATGCCTCACTCGTAAAAATCTGCACCGGGGAGGTGACCCACTGCCACTGTCAAAACGGACCACCATTTTTCCACATGGAGGAATTCAATGACATCTTCGCTCCAAACACACTTCCATGTCAGATATCATATTGGCAGAATGCCCCTCTGCTGCCATCTGTCATATGGCAACAGCATGTAACAGAATACTGGTGAGAAGGTTCAACCTCTAATGTCATAGTACAAACATCCACCTCAGACATAGTGAGCCAACATAAAAAAATAAAAAATAAAAAAACAAAGGAGGCATTACTTCAGTGGCACACTCTGCATTTAAGGTAGTATTTTTCGTATGAAAATATTTCCCCTCCCAGAAGTCAAGTATTTTCTGTGGGTAGCAATATCTTTAAGTTATTTTACCTGCATACTTGAGACAGAGCAAAAGATTAAGAGAACAGGATGAAAAAACATGTGTTGCTCCATGATATCAATTAAAATTAATTTTGCATGTTCTGTGATTCAAGCGTAACAAAACAGTTACAGCGCAGAGAATATCCCAAACTCTTCTTGCCAGAAAGCTAACATCGTTATTTCTCACACATCTTCCCTACCAGCTACTATAAAAAAACTTCAGCATTAAAAGAAAGGTTCGTCATCTTACATGTGAAGGCAAGAGAAGATACAAAAGCAACTAAAACATTACATGCACTCAAAACACTTCATTCCTTTTATCTCTTTCAGCACCACTAGACAGTCACCTACCCGAACCACTCCACTGCCAATTCACAGCACTGGAGTCTGAATCAGCTTCTGAACACGGACCACAGAGTCACCAGGATGCAGCACGGAGTTTATCAAATCATCCACCAAATGGAACTGTGAAAAATAATTAGATAGTGTTTTCAAGATGACAGGTATAAATGACCTTATAAAAAAAATAAGTTTCAAATCCACACATTCCTTTTGCTTTAACATCAGAATTAAAAACAGAAGACACTGAAGGGGTAATGTGTAAATTATCAATACAACATCCCGCAATTACCCATGAAACACTGTCAAATCTCAAAGTAATACAAATAATGTGCCAAAACACTAAAAGCTACAGCTGATTATCATGTCCTAATTTTATACCAGACAAAACAAAAACATATGAATTGCTAGCAAGCTTGAATTCAAAACAACTATTTGTTATTTGCGTGGATGGATTTTTAGTGTAATTATCGAGTTAACAAAATGCAACCAAAACCAACATCTAGTACCATGCAGGACCTACACTAGGTGACTTCCTCCTTAAAGACTGCTTTTTGCTTTGTTTTTCTGGCAAAGCTGAAGCACGTTCTCTGAGAGAGAATCTGTACCATCCACACTGTCAAAAGAACTCCCACAGACTTCATGGAGAAATACAACTCGTAGAATAGATAAGACCTTTAAAAGGCAGCAATTAATTTAATTAACCTACCAGACACCTTTCATTTAGCTTATCATGAGTTTTTACTGAAAGTCTGCAGCCACAGCTATTGGCAAGGCGGTTGCTTACAAGCAGTTGGACCTCTTCTGAGAAGTTTTTTCTGCCTGGAGAGCATTTGTGGAATATTGCCATATACTCTGCATGTTGAGGACACAGTTTTACTATGCGGTCCTGGCTAGTGAGCTGGAATAACGAAGTAAGTCCAAGATGTATATGGAACACACCCATTGCCTCATCTTGACGACATTTCTTGGGGCCAGTTCAAGTAAGGCGACAAAATACAGAAGGAGGACCACAAATTACAGGAGGATGGTTTTGTCATCTGTTTTCAAAGCAGCAAACATATTTCACACCAAAAAATATCTAATAAATTTAGGTAGGTAATGAAAGCTTTCTCTAAAGAAGAAAGATTCTGGGGGGAGGATATAAAATTCTTACTAACATACTATACTATTTTTATAAAGCATTCAAACGTCACAAAACTGAGTTTAATAATTCCAAAAATTTCTAAGGTTATGTGCAGCAGTAGTAGTCATTAAAACAACTTCTGTGACTTAGAGATTTAGCAATCTCTAAAGCTTCCATTCTAATATAGCTATTTAACAGATGATTGGTGTTTCAGCTTTGCCAAGACATTGCTGTTATGACTTCTGAACGTCTTATAGTCAGTACATCAAGAAACACTGAAGGATGCCAGGGTTCTGTGATTGTATAGTTACTTCCCCTGTTTGCTTGGGGGGGAGGGAAGGAGGGGGAACATTAGTTTCCCTCATGGTAGTAGAACTTTCCTTTGAAATTTTCGTACTGCTTTTCTACCTACAGCCAAGTTTTTTACATGACCAAAAATATTAACGTAAGTATCATATTAAATAAAGTTCATATCTGGCCAGCAACTCCCTCCACACACACCCTACCTAGAAACTCTAGTTTTATGATGTATGGATTGAAACAGCTTTCTTGGTTCTTAACTAGAGCAGAATAACTTCCCTCTCCTTTATCTCACCCTCATGCACAGAAGGTTAACTTTTCAAGTTCAGCTGTAGATTTAAGTGGCATCCTTAAAGTGAAATGACAAACATGCTGACTCTTCCAGATGACTTGTCCAGGACTGTGACTGCCTTCATCAAGTACTGAATTCTGCACTATGCTGCAACAGTGCTTCAGTCTGTGACTTACTATATCCCAAGCAGTGATGACACAGTAATTGTAGTGCCATATAAGCAATGACCAATTGCACTGATCATTACATAAAGGATTATTATCTAGGTGTTATCTAAGGACTGGAACTCTTCCATCTATTTTTCTTTCTCCCTACTGACAAATACGGTTCTGCTACACCAGCTTAAAAGACAAACATCAGTTTAACTCCACTGTCAAATGCAATATGTTTCCTGAGACCACTAACCACTTCCTTGTTTATAAGACTAAGATTTAAGTTTTTCTTACTTTCAGTAAAGAAATTAACTACTCTGACATACATACTACAAGCACTCAGTGCTGAGCTTGTCCCCAAAATTGAAGGTTTAGAAGAAGTAAGAAAATGAGCATTTTTAAAGATCATCGGAAAAAAATATCTTGTTCTGGCACTTCTTCCCTTAATTTTTTATTTGCAATATGATAATTTAGAAATTAACTGTCTACAGTTACCTCTAGCTTTTTCATTACCACATACTTCCATTCATCTCAGAGGAGTTATAAACCAGAACTCCTCACAGTCAGACAGATTTTGCCACTCAGTGCACAAAAACACCCATTTTAGACAACATCTGATAAAGAACAAGTATTTCTGTGGCTGCAAAGCCAAGCACGAGAACAGCCAACTTGGATTTTCCTACCACACCTCAGAAAATCATGCTCCATTTAAAAAAAAAGTTGTAAATTAAGAAAATGTCAACGGTTTCCAGGTTGGTTTGGCCCAGTTCCGTGACAGTTTTTGAGGGGGACCCACAGACCCACACTCTAGGAAAGGGAAAATGGAGATGGTCCTAGAAACAAAACAGTGGCAATGATCTGAGGAGGAAAGCCAATTTACTAAATAAGATATCAGAAAGCAAAATAACACAGTATAATGTAATTGGATTTAAAGCTAATAAATCAAATAAAATGAGCAAGAGAGAGTGTCCGATAAACTGAAGGCCTTACGCTAACGCTGAAGGTGAGACGGCAGCGAGCACCCACTGCTGAGTCCATCCCAAAGGAAAGAGAGTGTCCCGTGACCGCAGACAGTTTTTATCTTTCCCTCTGAGTGGAAATACGTAAAAATACAAAGCAATGCAAAGTCCTCTGGGAAATGTAGTTCTTCTCTTCAGAGACAGGTATACCCATAACTACTGATGATCCACGGAGCTGGAGCATTAACTCTTAATGCACTACATGATGTTATGATGTGGAATACCAATACCAAAAATCATAAAACCATTAAAGAAAATCAGAAGAAAATGCTTTTGGTGTCCATTTCTGGTCATATGGTTACTGTGGTTCTTTTTTTCAAAAGTTCTATGGCATGAAAGATCAGAATCTGACTAGCTTCATGAAGTTCTGCACAGGTATTGCAGGAAAAAACAAAGGTAGGGAAAGGTCAGGTTTGCATTGTTATCTAGCACTTCAGATTTTGGAAGAATATATCTTGAAGTTCAAGCTTGAATCAGTAGTAATATAAGTTCACAACCCAAATCTATGTACTAATTCTGAATAGACTCACTGAAGAATGATTATATATCTGGCATCTGTGCATTTTACACAAAGCCATAAAGCATCATCACAGCAATACAGACATACTTACTGATAGCAGTAAGCAATCAGAATGATTATTTCAAGTAGCAAAATTCCTCAGAAATACTCCATTAAACAAGTTTTGATAGACTCAGAAAGACCATTAAAAATGTTTGTTAGTCAGTCCTACTGCATCAGGAGATATATACAAGCTAGTAATTTGCTTTCACAAGGAACAGAAGAAAAAATATTTTTCTATAACGTGATTTTCCCCTTCTTCACCTACCGTGACAAAAGAAAACACATTTAGAGATTTCCTTAAGCATGCTTCCATTGAATGTATAGTTCAAACTATGAGGAAAATAAACAGAAAAATACAAATTTATGAATTCATGAACACAAAAACTAGGAAAACACATAGAAGTCAAAAATTCAGCAGGAATATTAATACATTTAGGTTTGAACAGAACAAAGAATCTTATCCATGAATACTTTCTGAAAGCAACAACACTTTCTGCATCAGATTCTTTTTATTAAATGGAGATAATGGAGCATGGATATAACTACAGAGAACACACACCGATATTAGTTATTTTATATTACAAGAAGTTATTTTGACACATTCTTCACTCATTCCAGAAATGAGTAAGAGATTACTATCCTTCAAAACGTTAACATATAATTCTGTTATACAGCAATTCACTTTCCTGGAAAGTAAGTGACTGACAGAAGAATGAATCAACTTGCAGATTCTATGCAAGTGTAGGTACTTGTCAACAAGTAGCTCAACAAATTGGTTTTTACACAACCTAAAAATAGAGAAATTTGACACTGGATATATTTTCTTCTCTAGCTGAATGACTCTATGACAGGAGAGGAAGGAAATCCTCCTAAGCAGTGTATGCTATTGCACTCAGCTCAGCTTCACCACTGGCTGTAATTTCAGGAAGTACAACTCAAGTCCTATCCAAGTACCAAGACTGATACAAGAAAATTTACCATCTTACATATCCATTTTGGATATTCATAGAATCACAGAATCATATGATTAGGGATCTTAAAACATCTCTTCCGTCTTTTTAGATAGACACACACACTTCCCTATATTTATATATAACAAAAGACAAATGTGAAAATACATATTTAGTTCACTCCTGTGAAACTTTTCTGCCTAACATTAAGAACAACAGATACACAGAAACTAGAGTTCAGTCTTCCATGAGCCTCTCATTCTTTCCAAAAGAGTTTAATATCTACAGGAGAGCAGAGGGAAAAAGAACTTCAATTTCAAAAAACTACAAGACTGACAACTTTCAAATTAGAAAAAGTAAACATAATCCATAATATCTGCATCAAATATTGCTTTGAGGGGCGAAAGTGTAGAATATCATCATTAAGGTGTGACAATAAAAGTTATACATGCCCTCAGGTTGAAAGTCATTTCCAATTTACCGTGCTCTAGATTGTTACCANGATTTCCTTAAGCATGCTTCCATTGAATGTATAGTTCAAACTATGAGGAAAATAAACAGAAAAATACAAATTTATGAATTCATGAACACAAAAACTAGGAAAACACATAGAAGTCAAAAATTCAGCAGGAATATTAATACATTTAGGTTTGAACAGAACAAAGAATCTTATCCATGAATACTTTCTGAAAGCAACAACACTTTCTGCATCAGATTCTTTTTATTAAATGGAGATAATGGAGCATGGATATAACTACAGAGAACACACACCGATATTAGTTATTTTATATTACAAGAAGTTATTTTGACACATTCTTCACTCATTCCAGAAATGAGTAAGAGATTACTATCCTTCAAAACGTTAACATATAATTCTGTTATACAGCAATTCACTTTCCTGGAAAGTAAGTGACTGACAGAAGAATGAATCAACTTGCAGATTCTATGCAAGTGTAGGTACTTGTCAACAAGTAGCTCAACAAATTGGTTTTTACACAACCTAAAAATAGAGAAATTTGACACTGGATATATTTTCTTCTCTAGCTGAATGACTCTATGACAGGAGAGGAAGGAAATCCTCCTAAGCAGTGTATGCTATTGCACTCAGCTCAGCTTCACCACTGGCTGTAATTTCAGGAAGTACAACTCAAGTCCTATCCAAGTACCAAGACTGATACAAGAAAATTTACCATCTTACATATCCATTTTGGATATTCATAGAATCACAGAATCATATGATTAGGGATCTTAAAACATCTCTTCCGTCTTTTTAGATAGACACACACACTTCCCTATATTTATATATAACAAAAGACAAATGTGAAAATACATATTTAGTTCACTCCTGTGAAACTTTTCTGCCTAACATTAAGAACAACAGATACACAGAAACTAGAGTTCAGTCTTCCATGAGCCTCTCATTCTTTCCAAAAGAGTTTAATATCTACAGGAGAGCAGAGGGAAAAAGAACTTCAATTTCAAAAAACTACAAGACTGACAACTTTCAAATTAGAAAAAGTAAACATAATCCATAATATCTGCATCAAATATTGCTTTGAGGGGCGAAAGTGTAGAATATCATCATTAAGGTGTGACAATAAAAGTTATACATGCCCTCAGGTTGAAAGTCATTTCCAATTTACCGTGCTCTAGATTGTTACCACTACTAGGCATACTACCACAAATGAAGTATATACCTGAAGAAAATACTACAAAATAATTTCAACTGTTTCATGGTTATTTAAAAAAGAGTCTTTTGAACTTTCAATTCCTAAACAGACTATGAATGCATTCATTTTAAGATGAATTGTTGTGAATTCTGGCTTGAGACTGGAATAAAGATTGCACCATGTGATCCTTAATTCACAAGATCAAGTTTTGGTCTGAGAGAACTTGATAGCTTCACAACAGTTCCTGTTAAGTATGGAAAAGATCAGCATC
This sequence comes from Odontophorus gujanensis, assembly GCA_013399175.1. Classification (NCBI taxonomy): domain Eukaryota; kingdom Metazoa; phylum Chordata; class Aves; order Galliformes; family Odontophoridae; genus Odontophorus; species Odontophorus gujanensis. The sequence continues at coordinate 166,883 of VXAB01011348.1, forward strand.
AGGAACCTACCTTAAGGAAAAAAAAATCCCCATCTCCAATTAATGCTTAGGTTAAACCTTGTACTACACAACTTCAGAGGAATTGTTCAACACCAGCCTCCCTCAGTTCGTCTTCATAACAAAGGCACTGATCATCTTCATGGCCTCCTCTGGAAGTACAACAACAGTTCCACATCCTTCTTATGCTGGAAGCCCAGAGCTAAACACAGTACTTCAGGTGGGATCTCACAAGAGCAGAGTAGAAGGGAAAAAAAAAAAAATAAAAACACCTTCCTTATCCTGCTGGTCATGCTTCTTTTAAAGCAGTCCAGGGTACACTTGGGCTTTCTGGGCAGTGAGCACACAATGCTGATTCATGTCCAATTTTTAATTACGTTCAAATTATCCAAAACCTTCAAGTCCTTATCCTCACAGCTACTCTCAATTCACTCATTACCCAGTCTGTATCAATGTCTGGGATTGCCCTGATCCAAGAGTAGAACTATGTTCAGCTTCACAAAGTTCACAAGGTCCACTCCTCAAACCTGTCAGGACTGCATCGTTTCTCTCCCATGTGTTGACCATACCACACAACTTGGTGCAAACATGATGAAGTGGCATGGCATTCAACCTCACTGTGACCAGCAAAAAAGTTAACAGCGCTAGTTCCAATGCCAACTTCTGAGGAGCACCATTCATCACTGGTCTCCACTTGGATATTTAGTCATTGACCACAACTCTTTGAATGCGACAATCCAGCCAATTCCTTATCTACTGAGTGGTCTATCTATCAAATCCACATCTCTCCAGTTTAGAGACAAGAATGTCATGCACAACAGCATCTAATGCTACTTGCACAAGACCAAGCAAGTCAGCTGCTTTTCCCTTATCTACCAGTGCTGTAACCTTACCACAGAAGGCCACCAAATCTGTCAGATATTGATTTACCTTTAGTGAAGCCAAGCTGGATGTCCCTAGTTACCTCTCTGTTCTACACATGCCAGAGCATACTTCCCAGGAGAATCTGCCCTCTGACCTTGCTGGGTAGAGATAAAAATGACTACCTTGTTTTCTCTGGGTCTTCCTTTTTCCCTTTTTTAAAAATAAATGCTACGTTCCTCTTTTTCAGACACTGGGAAACTTACTTGACTATCGCAGCTTCTCAAATGAGATAGATGGTGGCATAGCAACATCATCTGAGGTCACTGAGGACCATCAGAAGCATTTCATCGGATCCCATGGAGTTCTGCCCACGATGTCATTTGCATGACATCCCAGTTGCCAAATTGGAGAAGAACTGATTTGATGGATGAACTACCCACTACTCACTGGGTAAGGAACTGGCTGGATGGTCGCACTCAAGAGAGTTGCAGCCAGCAGCTCAGTGTTCAAGTGGAGAACAGTGATGAGTGACATTCCTCAGGAATCGGTGCTGGGACTAGAGTTATTCAACATCTTTGAAGGTGACATGGAGAGTGGACCAAGTGCATCCTCAGCAAGTCTGCAAACATAACCAAGCTGAATGGCGCAGCTGACAAGCTAGACAGAAGTGACGCTATCCGGAGGGACCGAGGCAGGCTTGATAAGAGAGCCTATGACAACCTCTGTGAAGTTCAGTAAGGCTAAGTGCGAGGTCCTACAGCTGGGTCAGGACAATCACAAGCACAGACAGAGACAGAGGAAAGAATGGCCTGAGAGCAGCCCTGAGGAAAAGGATCTGGGGATGCTGGTTGATGAAAGACTCAACATGAACCAGCAATGTACACTCGCAGGCTACAGGGCCAACTGTATCCTGGGTTGCATCAAGAGAAGCATGACCAGCAGGTTGAGGGAGGTGATTCTGCCTCTCTGCTCTGCTCTCATGAGATCTCACCTGGAGTACCACGTCCAGTTCTGGAGCTCACAACACAAGAAGGACATGGAGTTACTGGAGTAGGTTCAAAGGAGGTCCACAAATATGACAAGAGGGCTGGACCACATTCTCTACAAGGACAGGTTGAGAGAGATGGGTCTCTTCAGCCTGGAGAAGTCTCCAAGGAGACCGTACAGAAGCCTTACAGTACCTGAAAGGAGCCTATGGAAAAGCTCAGGAGGGATTTGTTTTACATGGGCATGTAGCAACAGGATGAGGGGAAATGGTTTTAAACTGGAAGAGGGTAGATTTAGACTAGAAGAAATTGTTTACTGTGAGGGTGGTGAGACACTGGAACAGGCTGCCCAGTGAGGCTGTGAACAACTCATCTACAGGTAGATGTCCCTGCCTTCAACAGTGGAGTTGGAACTAGGTGATCTTAGAGGTCCCTTCCAACCCAAACCATTCTGTGATTCTATGATTTGTGCCCATTCAGCTTCCTTAGACAGTCTTGAATCTGATCTTCACTTACCCAGTGAACAGTCCTTCTTTCTCCAAGTCCATACTTTTGCATTCTGTCAACTAGGGAGTGTGACTACAGCACTCAACTGATGAAGACTGAGGTAACAGAATTCAGTGAGTACCTCCACTTTCTCCATGTTGGTTGTAGCTATGTCTCCTGTTTCACTCATCAGGGAGCGCGGGCACATATATGGTTTCTTTTATTTTCCTTTACTGCCCTGTGTATTGAAAAACCTGCTTGTCATTTTTTAGATCTCTAATCAAGTTCAGTTCCAGCTGAGCCTTGTTCTCTTGACATCTCTGCATTTCTGGGCACTGCCCATGCAAGATTTTGAGTTTTAGTTGGTTTTGTCTTAGCCAAGCTGATCTCCTGTATTCTCTGGCCAAATTTCTGCGTATCAGGTCCTTGGGTCCTAGGAAAGGTATCTATAAATATACCCAAGCTCACATTTTCTCCTTTATCTCTGAGTTTCCAAGGAATTACAAGCACCAGTACACTAAATTGCCAAAAGTTTGCCTTTCTGAGGACTGGGGTCTTGATTCTACTTTAAACCCACACTATATATTTTGAGATGGAGAATTCTACCAGTGTATAAATCACTACAGCCCTGACTTTCTCCAGTCTTGACATCACCAGTAAGTTCTTCCACATTGGTAAGTAACAGGTCCTTCAACACATGTCCCCTGGCAGGGTTTTCCATCACTTGTAATTTTGCAGATTAAAGAGTAGGATGTACAAATAAACTACTGGCACAAGAAATAGTTTTTTAGCTGCTTAGGGATATTTTCAAAACTATCCATTTGATACATTACTACTCCAGAGTAGTTACAGAGTAAGTAACAAACAGAAATGCTTCTATTACAGAAGTAAGTTTTGCTGATACTAGTATAAATTAAAATTATTTCACACAACTAAGTCATGTTTCTTGTTTGTCTCAGAAACTCACTGTAAGGAAAAGAAATGTAAACAATCTTTCATTTAAAGGAAAGAATTTTACTTGAGACTATATGAAAAAACTTTTCCTCCTTACAATAAAAGGGGAGAAAAACTCACTTTTCTACATCATTGCCACTCTACTCTCCCTAGAGAAGCAGAGCGAGTACATAACTGGAACCTGTGACTAAGTGAAAGAATATCCTAAATCAGCAACATGAATTCAAAAGTCAAGTCACACTGAGTTTAATCCAAACTACAGACTGCTACAGAAAACCTAAGACCTAATTTTCCCTATCCACACCTGCCTTCCATTATATCCAGAGTTCAAACAACCAATACAACAAGGAGGACACAAGGAATTACAGGCCATTCAGCCTCACCTCAAATCCTGGAAAGGTGACAGAGAAATCACTTCTAGTCACACGAAGGACCCACAGAGTAGTGTTTAGCAGTGCAAAGTCTAGCTTGCAAAGTCTAGTAGAGGCCACTAATAAGCAGAATGCCACAGGGATCTACACCGAGTACAGTCCTGTTTAACATCTTTATTAACAATCAAGATGATGAGGCAGAGTAGATCCTCATTAAATTCATGGACAACACAAATGTAGGAGCAGAGGCTGAGGATCATGCAGCCATCCAAAGGGAACTCCGTAGGCTAGAGAGGCGAGCTGACAGTAATCTCATGTAATTCAACAAGGAAAAGTGCAGTCTCGCACTTGGGGAGGAGTAAACTCAAATTGGGCTGGAAAGCAGACCTGCAGAAAAGTCCCTGAGGGTCTTGGTATACACCAAGGTCAACAAGAGTCAGTAACGTGCCCTTGATGCGAAATCAGCACACTGTATTGTTGGCTGCATTGGGCAAAAGTACTGCCAACAGGTTAGAAGATGATCCTTCTCCTCTTCTCAGCACTGGAAGGAAGCACCTAGAGTGCTGTGTTCAGCTCTGTGCCACCTAGTACAAGAGAGACCAGGGTATACTGGAAATAATCTAAAAGAGCATCATCAAGATGATGGAGGAAACGAGCACCTCTCCTGTTAGAGGCTGAGAGAGCTGAGTTCAGCCTGAAGGCTCAAGGGGATCTTACAAGTGTCTCACCTATCCGAAAGGAGGGTGCAAATAAGATGGAGTCAGGCTCTTTGCAACGGTGCCTCATACTGGGACAAGAGGCTAGGTGCACAAACTGGAACACAGAAGGCTCCCTCTGAGTACCAGGAATCACTTCTGTGTTGTGCAAGTGACAGAGCACTGGCAAAGGTTGCCTGGAGAGGTTGTGGAGTCTCTTCTTCAAAAGCTGCCTGAACACAAGACTGGGCACCCTGTTCTAGATGTTTCTGCTTGAGCAGGGGTTGGACCCAATAGACCCAGAGGTCCCTGCATACCTCAACCACTCTGTGATTATGTAAAACACACCACGAGTCCAATCAGTAACTGATGCAAAAAGGACTCTGTAAGATAATGGAGGGAACTCCCTTCTAATAAGACTCACTCGTTCACTTCCAGTACAAAATCTCTGCACATAAAGCAAAGAACCTGCAACAGGAAGAAAAGAGGAAGTATCATGTCTCCTGTTGGAAAAGATTCAGCAAATCATAGGACTATGCATTCTACACAGATTTTCTAAACTTACACTCCTTTAAAGTAAAGATGATAATTATTACTTTTGTTTTTACTGTGAGCATTACAAAAAATGCATCAGAAAACATCTACAAGAGTTGTCAGTGGTCCACACAGCACATTCAGGTGGTGAAATTTATCACTGTTGGTTAGATTTTACAATTGAGTCTGCCTTGGATTCACAGTGTTGGAATCTAACAGTGATCATTAAAACACTGGAGGAGGCTGTTCGAAGGAAAAAAAAAAAATAGTTAATCATTCCAAATCTCAGTTCTGCAGATACTCCAGGCCACCAGAAGAAGCAAAGTTGTGGTCTGGATAATATTATGCCAGCAGTTGTATATTTAAAGCTCAGAACTGAAAGAAATACCTACAGGACATGGATGTCTTTCACTTAAGACCTTTCTCAGCAATTGCTGTAAATATTTTTGCAACAACATGTTAATTTCTTAACATATAAAATAATGCTTCACATTTATAAGAGGCTTGAGGGAAAGAAACTATACAGAAGTGACCATCATCCCTAACACTAACATATGAAACTATGGTTGTTTTTTTGTTTTATTTTGGTTTGTTTTTTGTTTTAAACTTCAGTTCATTTGAATCACAGAATTGTGGAATCACAGAATTGTAGGGGTTGTATAAACAAAAAGCAAACTCTAAAATTCGAAAGTGATCAATACCAGGAAGTATTTTATCAATAAACATTTCTGGCTAAGAATTTTAGCTTTTCAGTTAGCTTGGAGTAATTATAATATCGAAGTTAAAACAAACCCATAGAAAATTCTGAAATTAATACCAAGTTTTAACTTAAACCTCAACTTTTTTGTTTTTTATTTTTAAATACCAAATAGATTTGCAAAAAGAAAAAAACCTGAAAAACACAGTTGGGTCACTGCATCCGTGCCATCTGTCCTATTGCATCAGAAGCTGTCACCCTACAGCAGATAGTACCCACTACTTAAGAGTATGATGCAACAAATTTCCATTTCTATAAAGTGAAACAAGTTATGCCACATTAAGTCCTTCTAATAAAATGACTACCAGAGAATGTTTAGCTGTTCAGATGTAAACCAAGTCTAATAGTTCGTATGGATGAAATCAGTGTCTCTGCAGAGCACGAGATTCTAATTCAAGTCAGAAGAAATGCACATCTAACATAAATGCTGACATAAATGCTATAACATGAAATAGAAAAAACTTCCATAGAATCAATGCCTTTGACAGCCTAAGGAGAAGGGATACTTTCAAAAGGAAACCACAAGGAAAGATGAAACAAAGCAGAGCAATCAAGATGCTTTTATAAACCAGACCATAGAGCACATTTAAGTCACAAACTACCTTATAAAGTGTAAAATACACATTAAGATTGTTCATTCAAGATGTTTATAGAGAAAGACACACAATAAATAGGAAAAGTTGTATCGACAATGCTACCAATAACATAACATGTTAGCAGACAATTTGGAGTGAACTCCAAAGAAGAAAAATAAATAAATCAGTGGACTCCATAGTTTTACTTACCTATTAGAACTATAAGTGATGAGAACTGAAGCTGTTAAAGCAAAAAAGGACAGAAGAAAACCATGGACCTGATGGGACATTTCTTCACGCTATTATTTCTGATGCATTCTATAATTCAGGAGCCATAGGACAGAGTTATATCCACTGATAAATAGGGAGAGGAGTAGAAACGATAGAATGTATCATGTTTCAACAGGAAAGGACCTCCTTTGCCTAAAAGGACTAATATTTGTTTATGAAACACAACATTTGTTGGTTAGAATGAAGACAAGAGCCAGTATTCAGACAGGAATGAAGGCAGAAAAAGAAGACAGCTTTTTCATTCCTGTTACGCTCTCAACAGAATCTCCCATAGCTATTTTAAAGAAGACTGCTGAGACTTGACAAACTAACACATCACAGTCAGGGAAGACTGTTGGTAGAATAAATCTGAAAGCGCACAATAGCCTAACTGAGGTGGATTTAAACACAGAGAAGTAACTGCAGAAATTCTTTTTGGGTGTACATCTTATCTCAGCACATGAACACTTGCTTGGTAGCATCATTACCATGGTAAAGTTAAAGACTTCAAGGAGCAAGAGAGAATTTAAAACAGAAACATCAGCATTTCCTTTTTCCATCTGGAAGATTACCAAGACTGCACTCCACTTCAAGTCAGATCTGCTAATATTGCATACCTACAAACACAGAATACAGAAATACTTGTAATTATGGATTCAGCTACGGGCAAGCCTTAGATGAAACTATCTCATTATTAAATGCTTGATTTAAATAAACCTATGCCTGCCACAGCTACGAAAATACCCGCTCTCAATTCCCTCCTCCTTCAGGGTGCAATCACAAGACAGAACAACACTGAGAACACTGAGTAGAAAATTAACCTCAGTGAATTATCTAACTGTATGACTAGTGACAGAATAAAATAAAATAAAATAAACATTCAGAAAGCACTAGCAAAAACTGCTTTAAGCATATACACTTTGGTCCTCTGGGTTAGTTTACGAGTTACAAAATTAAAGTTTTCAAATTACTTAAGAGCAGAAGAAAAATCTACGTACAAAATTGCAGTTAGAAACTGAAACAAAGTGACTACCAACCTCCATGCGAACAAGGAAGTAACATACAACAAAATGACCTCCACCGTGAGTTTGCTGCCTTATAAAATCCTGCAATATGGAGAATTATTAGTGAATGTTTTCACTTCCTGTCTAGAGAAATTGCTGAAATTGCAGAGTTTGGGCAGAAATGAAAATAAAAACAAGCAGCAGAAGATGTAAACAACGCCGTTCCTCTACCTGCAATATCAAGCACATATATAAATCTCTGTTCAGAAGGCGAAGAAAAACATGCCACCAGCCTAAAATTAAATAAATGGTCTTATATGCTGTGCACATGCCTAAATATCCAAAAAAGAAAATATTCTTTCTCCATACCCAACACCCCTACTGATAGCCTTCAAGTTTCCATTTCAATATACAGCACATCTTAATCAAAAGAAAAAGTAGAGGCATAGGGAAATGAATGGTAAAGAAAATACCAAAAGGCTAAGCCAACAATTAATATTTAATACTATTCTCAGTACATAAAACAGTAAGTCCTTTTAACCCCTTCATTTGTGAGGGTATGGGAACAGATCTGAATAGCATAGCTACTACACTCTGTTTTGCATGTGTGATATTTTTATTCATTTGACATATGTTGCTTCCTGAACAGATTTAATATATTTTGGTATTCCAGCATAAAACTGCTCTCATCATGTTTGGTACTTCATGTACAATGTAGCCAGGAAACCACTCCTTACACTACTCAGCCATCTGCAGCAGATAGCAAAGCTTTTTAAAAAAGCGAGCTGCACTGTTGTAAATATGCAGTATTTCAGTACAAAAGAAAAGTTCTCTTCTGTTAACTAGACTTCCCATCTAACTGCCTGCAGATAAATTCATGCAGCACATAGCAGTTCAATACAAACTAATGAGAAGGAAAAAGAAAAGAAAATCTATTTCTCATCAGAAGACTGCCAGTTAGTATTCTTTCTTCCTACACTGTGTAGTCTGTACGTTAAAGACAAAAACCTGATGTCCTGTTTCACATGCACTCCATTTCAAAAACATAATTACCAGAAATCCTAGATAAGAATCAGATTAGGACAATCAAACAGAGGTCAGAAGAATATAGTGGACTAAAAAAAAAAAAAAAAAAAAA